>OY720151.1:36309775-36909775 GCA_963082725.1 Pedicia rivosa
AATTAAAAATTTTAATCTCTGGATTCTCGCACAATAAAATCTTTTATAATGTCTCTAATGTCTCTCTTCCCCTTTCCCCTTCATTGTATAGTTGATGCCCACAACATTAATATGATTCTCAAAAATTTAAACATTTTTTCATATTTTTATTGAAATGATTTTTCCATTTTCATTTAAAAGGAAAATACAAACGTTACAATTTCTGTGCCATACAACAAACATGGATGACCGTCTGAGGTGGGGAACCTCGCATTTTTTTTTCCAAAAACTTGGCAAACTTTCATTTAAAAATTTGTTCTTATTGTTTTTAGAACATCATTTAATTTTATTTGTAGCAATTTTACATTTTTTCAGTTTAATTTAAATTTTTCTTGATTCTAAATTTTTACTGCAATTACCCAATTATCCTTCCAATCTAAAAGCAAAGCTTAATATGTTAAATTATTTTTATTGACTGTTTATTTTTATTCATTGTGTATCTGCAGGAATTTCTTAAATAAGTCAGTATTTTATTAGACAACAATTGATTCAGTCAACTTATTCCAAATTTGAAAACTGAAGCTTTCCTATAATTCCAATATAAATGCGTTGTTCAAACGGCCCCTTCTTTATTGTAGGTAAAAATCATTATAATTTATATAATTAAAAATTAATTATAATTAAAGTTCTTTACAATTTCCCTAAATTATTTAATTATTTTTGAAATTCTGTAAATAAAAGTAAAGAAAAAATAAAAATTTAACGTTCGTACAACTAGCGACATCTCTAAGTGAATAGTTGAACGACAAAACTAATTTTGTAGTGTCCATGCTATTTATAGTTGATTCCAGTTTGTTTTGAAACTTTTTCATTTTTTACTCATTTTTTTTTTGTTCACTTTAAAAAAATAACAACTTTTATTTTTTCTCAATCTTATTAATTATTTTGTCATCATTTTTGGACGTTTTTAAAATTAAATGTTTAAAAATGTTGACAGTGTCACTGATCAAATTGATTTTTTTTTAAAATGTCTTCTTTATTTTGTTTTCTTTGGACGTCGTCTCTCTTTCTTATAAATTTTTAGCATCAATAATTCAATTTGAAATTGGATATCAATGGCAAAGCACTCACAAGTTGCAAGTTTCTTCTTTTTTTTTCTCTCTCTCGTTTTTTCTTTTAATTTTCGTATCAAATAAAACCCAGAAATCTTGACTTCAAATCCTCCCCCCACAAAAATAAAAGAAAAAAGAAAAAGTTGAAGAAATGAAAAGAAAATTCATCCCTCTCTTACACATTTATAAAAACGGAAAAATGTTAGAAATGAAAATGGTCACAAAGAAAAGATACAAAATGATTCTAGACAAATCCTAACAATGTGTTTTGTAATAACGATGAACAATTATCGTCACGTAAATTAAAAGGATTTGACAATTGTGATCCAAAATCAATTAGATGCAATTATAAAATAAATGAATAATATTATTAATTCAAGGGTAACTTGGCAAACAAAAAAATGTTCTTAAATTATTCTAGAATGAATTTTAAATTTTATAATATTTTTAGAAAATATAAAATCAGAATTTTAATTAGTTGTCGCATTTTTAATTTATTAAAAGAAACCTAAATTGAATTAGTTTTGTCAAGAAAATGAAAAAAATATTAATGGAAGAATCTTATTTCTGTCTGCAAAGAAATTTTTGGTGGCACTTACCAATAATCAATGAGTTTGTTGAATATTTTTCTTATTTTTTATTTTAATTTTATTTTTTCCTGTTCTTTTCCCTTATTTCCTTTTGTTGGTTACGCAATAGATGCCTCTTCATATAAAATCACCGGTTTCTATTGACACCAAAAGTAAATTTATAATTTGTGTTTATAAATAGTGAACTTTATTGTTAGAACCGATCAATCCTAAAATGGCGTAGGATGGTAAGATATTTTATCAACTGTTTACGTTGATGTGTCCAGTCTTAGATCATCTATAAACTCGGGACGCTGTTAATAAGTGAGTGTCTGACGTCATGATTTACTAATTCCCAGAATAAAATAATAAAAAGTAAAAAACGTACAGAAATCTGTTTTTTTTTTTCATTTTCACTTCTTTATGAGAAAACCCAACCAAAAACAAAACAACAAAATATCATTCAACCCCTTTTGAGAGAGAAACAGAAAGGGAGAGAAAGAGAGAGTAGTACTGATGATGAATATTCTGATTAAAATTAAAAGCAGATGAAAACCTCACACTTTTATAATAAAATTAATAAAATATTTAAATTTGTTTTGAAAAAAAAAAAAAACAACCAAAAAAAAAACAAAAATGATAAATAAAAGGCTAGAGAAATTATTTAACGGTGTTTGTATACTTCTGTCGGTAGGTGTGTGTGTGTGTGTGTGTGTGTGTGCATGTGGAGGAGAAAACATAAAAAAAGGGGGATTAAATGTATTATAGACGATGTATTTAGGTTTATATTTTATATGATACAAATTCCCTTTAGACAAAAAGAAGAAGAAGAAGAAGAAGAAGAAGAACAAAAAGAAGAAGAAGAAGAGTAGAATATATTACAGGAGTATTAACAACAAAGCTCGATGCATATTCCCCTTGAGGCTTAAATAATACTTTCAATTCATTTTATATATATTATACTTGAAAATACACATCCTTACGTTATATACGTCATAATACTCACACACACATCCTTAAACACAATTAAACACACATAACGTACAAACCAAAGACCCGTAATATTCAACTTTTACAAATTTTCTACCAAAATTTATAATGCGTTTGAAAGAACGAAAAAAAAAATAGAAATGAATGGATATAATTTGAATCAAGGCACATATTTGTATCACACCGAAAGTAAAAGAAACAAAGAAAGAAAGAAAGATAAAAAAAATGTTAGGGTTGTTTTTATAACGAATGAAAGAGACAACACGTACATAAGATAATATTTTGTGTTGATGCGTTAAGAGGGGAATAAACACAAAAAAAAAACAATTTGCGGAGGGTAGAAAAAAAAACAGAAATACAAAAACAAAATAAATAATAAACAAAGCAAAGCAAAAAAAAAAAAAAACATGGCGACGATCAAAAAATGTTTGATAAAACTTAAGTTGTTATTTTTTGTCTTCAAAACCAATTTCAGTGACATAAACACACACACACACACACACAGAGTCATCACCCTCTTAGCCTTCAGCACATACTATACACGTTTGACTCTTGATATTATTAAATAAAAATAAAATTTAATTAAAAATCTCATTACATTTTATATAAATTATATCGGTGCCTTTCCTCTGTCGTTGACTTTTGTTTTTTTTTTTTTTTGTTAAATGTGACGTCAAATGTGATAATGTCAAATTTTTATAAATAATTTATTTTATTTTATTTTTTCTTCTTCTTCTTCTTCGTCTTCGTCTTCGTCTTCTTTTAATTCATTTCCATATTTTTCATTTGTGATTTTCTGCGCTTTATGACAAAATGCGCATTATAAATTTTTAATAAATTTAAAACAACAAAACTTTACAGGAAATTATTTCGTTACTTTTTCTTCTTCATTTATACGAACTTTATTCGTTTGTTTTTCAATAAAAAATAAACACACACACACACAATTTAATCTAAATTCTAAAGATTTAGGATTTAACGAATCCACGTATTCAAAGTTAATTCATAAAATTTCATAAATCAACCAAATGAATTTAATTTATTAATACAAAAACAATTTCTTTTGAACTGATGTGCGCACATGACTTAAGAATGTGACGTCATATTTATTGTGAATTTTCACTTTAAATTAATTTTCCATTTAATGACAAAAATATGAAAATATGAAAATCATTAAAATAAAGGAATTTTAGAACTTTTTTACCAAAACGGATTTTTAATTTTCTTTTTTTTTTCGAAAATTAATTGAATAAAATTTCTAGAATAAATTTTGATGTAACTTAAACCATCCATCAGTTGTGTTTCCACAGTTTCAAGATGAATTGAAAATATTCACATAAGTTTCTAATCAAAACAATGACGTTCACCCTTACTACATCCTTACAAATACAAAATGAAAATTGTCTTAATTCAAAAAGGTTTCAGATTTTTCCGTTTTTCCTTTTTGATTTTTTGTTTTTTTTTTTTTTTGCCGTAAGTTTTGAGTACCAAAAAAAAAAAGAAAAAAAATGGACAAAAAAATATTTCATATTTTTAAAAAGAAAACAAAAGGAAAAGAAAAAGAAAAAGAAAAAGAAAAAGAAAAAGAAAAAGGAAAATAAAAGGAGTAACATCCTTATTAGAAGAATTAGATGCGCACTATTGACTGTAATGATGCCTTTTAGATTTTATTGATTCTTTTTCTTGTTTTTTCTTTTCCTTTATATTTCTTGTGATTCTTCCTTTTTCTTTCCTTTTTCATTTTTTTTTTCACTATAAACAAGGACCCAACAACAACAAAGAAAAGTGAAAAAAAAAAAGACTGTATAGCAAAAAACACAAAAAATAAATTGGAATTATCGAAAGAAAACTTTTTTTTTTCTTCTTCTTCTTTTTCTTTTTCTTCTTCTTCTTCTGCCCCTTATATTATTTAGTTTCTTTCCATTTTACCCCATTTTATCAGTTTTTATTTTTGTATCTGATGTGAAATGATATTTATTCCCTTAGGGAATCAAAAGAAAAAAAATAGAACAGAAAAAAAAAAATGAAAGAATGAAAGAGAAAAATTTTCATATTATTTTGGATAAACTTTTTCTCTTCACTCTTCACTCCTTTCCTCTTTACTGTTTCTTTTTTTTTTTCTTTTCTTTTCAAAAAAGGATTCACATTTTCTTCTCTTTATCCTTCTTCCTTCTTCTTCTTCTTGTTCTTCTTCTTCTTTTTTTCTGTTTTTGTTTTTGTTTTTGTCGTATCTCCTGATATTTTTTTCGTTTGTTTCCAATTCTACATTTTCCCCTTTTTTTTTTTTTTGCTTTTTTTTTTATCAAATCAATTTTGAAACGACCAAAAGTTCCTATGATTTTTTTTTTTTTTTGTATTTTTTGTATTTCTTGGAACAAAAAAGAAAGAAAAAAAGAAGAAAAAGCAAAGAAAAAATAAAAGGATACATCTGCTTGCACTACAATATTTGAATTGTTTGAAAATTGCAAAAATAAAATTGTTGTTGTTGTTGTTGTTTTGCAATTCTTTTTAGAAAATTGAATGTTGTTTTTTTTTTTTTTTGTTTTTCTGTGATGTTGATAAAAAGAATAAGTTTGTTTATTTTGAATTCAAATTTTTTTTTTTTCACAAAAAAATGATAAAAAAGAAAAGAAAAGAGAGAAAAGAAAAGAATCACAATATTACGATTAGTTATTTGTGATTCTTTTCTTTAACAAACGCAGGGTCATGACAATGTTAAGTTATGTCAAGTAATTATTATGAACTTGAATTAATTAAACTGTTTGTGGTTATACGGTTGATCCACTTTTTAGATTCTATAGATTCTGAAGGAAAATTCTAAAAAAAAAATAAGTCAGACACTTATTTGACAAATTCTGTGGTAAATTCGCAAGTCCTCGTCGTCGTAATCTGACAAAAATTGTTGTTCCTGTTTTTTTGTAAACCAGTATAAATTTGTTCAACGAGATCCAGCGTTCCGTTAACCTATAAATGTTCCAAATAAATAATAAATTTAAGCCAGCCTTGTACGTACAATTCTATTGGTGACACGGACTCATATGAGGCATAAGACTCGAGATCGAAAGATTAATGGAAATCTTTATGAAAGCTTTATCACAACTCAAACCCTTAAATCTTGTGTCCTAAAAGCCTCATAAAAAATTATTAAAACATTGTCGTGGGAATCTTCACTAAAAATACCTGAACAACGGTATGAGATGACATAATTAGAACTGGGAGTAACTAGAACAACTTACAAGTAATTTACCCACGTCTGGACATAATGATAAATTCTTAATCCATTTATTATGTACATTCTTATATTTTTACGATTTAATTCCACGTTCACAATATTTACTTTAGAAAGACACACAAATTTTAACACAAATCGATTTAAATCGATTTTACATTCAATATAAAAGTAACATTTTTGAGGATCGAAATAAATAAAGGATTATTTTTAGCACTTTTTTTTTATGTATGGAATGGACATAAAATGAAAAGAGAAAATATGACAATATATTAAAACATCCAGAGTGACCAATAGAAAACAAAAATAAAGGAAAACAAGAGAATAATATTAATAAATAATTTTTGTAAAGGAATAATATTTTATTTATTATTCTTCTTTCAGTATTCTTGTTTTTTCCTTAAAACACACACAAACACACATACACACACATGTTCGGTATATATAAATATATTATAATACATAAAGAAGAAGAAGAAGAAACAGTAGTAGTTGAAGGGAGAAGGAAGAATAAAAAGGTATTTTATATTGATTCATAATAATAATAATAATAATAAATATGAATCTGTGATGATGCCAACAACAACAACAACAAATAAGAAGATAAAACACAACATTTCCAATTTTTTTTTTCTTCTGTTTTTTTGTTGTTGTTTTCCTTATTTTTTCTTCTCCCTCTCTCCCTCTCTCTCTCTCTAGCATTGTGTTTTTTTTCCGTTGTTATTGTTGTTGTTGTTGTTGTAATTCATTTCATATTTTTCGCTCCATCAAGCAAAATGATGTAATGCGTACTTTGTTTCGATTGTTTCTTCTTTTTATAATAAAATATTATGTATTTTGTGCCCCGTCTTTCTTTCGTTTATTTTTTCTTTTTTTTTCTGTATCTAACTTTAACTACGCACACACACACATACACACACTTGCAACCATAACACATACACACAAGCACACATATTTTATTATAAATATTTTAATAGAAATTCATCTTAGTAACTTCTATTTTTTTTTTTTTATAATAAATTATTTTAAAAATATTTATAAAAGATATTGGATCGCACACACGTACACACACACACACTCACAAACACTCATACATATACAACATATGATACAACAGAACAATAAATATTTTTATAAGAAAAAGACAGAAAAAAAAAACACTCTCGGCATCAGACCGATTTTTCTCAAAACGTTTATTTTTTTTTTATCCGCACATTCAGTAAATTGGTTTTTTTTTTATTATTATTATTAGAAAATTTGTTTCTTTTCTTTTATTTCTTCTTCTTTTATTTTTCTAGGGTGGTTTGTGATGAATTGAAATTATATTATTTGGCGTTATTTCCAATTTATCGGTGAGTTAAATCAATGAACAAAATAGGAAAGAAAGAATTTAGAAATTTACAAATTTGAATTTTTTAGAAAACAAGAAAAATATAAAATATAAAAATTGGAAAAAAAATATAATAGAATTGAAGAATAAAGCACACACACTCACACACACACAAATTCCAGATTAAAGAGATACAGAGTATGAACTGTCATAGTGGAGTCCTTTGTAAAAGTTAATCCCCGCGTGTCTTAAATATAATTTTATAAACGGTAATCCAAATCACGTTAATAATTTAAATTCTAAAGGAAACTTTTCTTAATTCCTAATAAATGTGCAGTAAACTGTGATATTTAATTAATTTGCATTGCAACACATTTTATGAGAAAATATCCTAAAAATTTGTGTTCATTCTTAAATCCAAGAATCCAAGAAAACCAATTTTTACTTAATCCTGAATGTAGAATTTTAAACAAAAAGAAAACAGTGAAAATATTTACATAAATAATTTTTTAAATATCGCTACAAGGATGACCAGGACTTCAAAGGTTTAGCTCAAAGATCGTCAAAAAAAAATTCGTTTTATTTTTTTTTTCATTCCTTTTGATCTGAAAGATTTAAAAGTTTTATACAAGATCACAAATGATCTTAATAAAAAATGATTTTTATAGATAAAAGAATAAACTCAAATATCAATTTCATGTGACCATTTTTGTGGACAACGTTTGCATATTATTTTCTATATATACAACAAGACCAAAGAGGAGAATCAAAAAAGGGATACGCGCGGTAACTTATTTTTCATGTTTTTTTTTTATGTTATTTGATCGTTTTTTTTTTTAGTGCAATATAAAAGAGAGCGACGTTTAAGCAAAATTGAAAAAAAAAGACAACAACAACAAAAAAGAAAAGGAAAAAAAGACAACAATAAAAAGAAAGAAAAAAAAAGGATAGATAAAAAAAAGTCCACCATTAATTGCTTGTGTCCATTGAATTTGTTCACTTTTTTTTGTCTATTATATTCTTCTTTCATTTCTTTGGACTTTTGTGTTATATGATACACGATTATGTCAAGGATAAATTGTTTCATCTTAGAATTAGACAAGCAATTTTTTAGGTTTAACCAAAAGAATCATTTAATCTTAAGACTTTTTAAATGTCTTGAAATTTATTGTAAAGTTTAATGAATTGTATCCATTTCACTTATTAGTCCATTATACGATCACAAATATCCTTAAAAGTGTCAACAAAAACATCAGGTACAATTGGATTGCGAAGATTTCACCTTACTTTGTGATGGAAAATTTATATTTATTTATAATTTACCGATGAAGAAAAATCTTAATAATCGATTAAAACATCTTTTGAGAATTCGTATCTTCACTTTTATGATGTTGAGGAAGGGTGCTGAATGTTGTAAAGTTAGATGTAATTGAAAGATGATTATCAGATTTTAGTTATTCTTTAATTAAAATTTATTTGATTTGTAAAAAATTGTCATTCTGGATATCCTAATGAAAGAATCAGAATTTTGTAATGATATAAACGGATTATTAGATTTATGTCCAGTTTCACTTTAATTTTAGCAGTCTTCTAATAATGAATGCAACGCAACAACAATTTAAGAAAGAAAGACAAAAACATTCGTTTGCAGACTTATAAAAGTTTCGTAAAACTGACCCAATGGTCAGTAATTTATATTTTTAACTTACAAGAACAAATATAAATTCAAAGAATTAACAAAAATATTAAACAATGAAATTTGATTGAATTCAATTAGTCCATCCTTAGTGGAGATTGACTGAATGATTCATCTCATTTACCAAATGGATTAAATTGAAAATAAAACAAACAACAATAAAATTGTTGGAATAACATCAAAATTATTGGAAACATTTTCATTATATGAATGTCACAATTGAACCCTTTAAATAAATGAAAATCAAAATAAATTCTCCATTTGTTATTTTCAATTTTTCAATTCATAAAATTCAGGGAAAAACTTTAGTTAACAATTTTTTTTTGAATCGCTTCAATAATGACAATTTCCATTTTAACATTTTAACATTTTAACATTTTTCTGAATTTTTTTTAGTTTTTCGTTTGAATGAAACAAAACAAAAAATGCAAACCTTTTGTTTTATGCATTTTTCTATGCATTTTTTTGTTGGAAAAACAAAAAAAAAACAAAAAAGGGTGGAAAAAAAAAGAAAACTTTGATTCGCTTGAAAACACATTATTAGTATTATTTTTCTATGTAAAGTACCAGCATCTGTATACAGCATCAACCTTCTTCTTCTTCTTCTTCCTTCTTTTACCATTTTTATATATTGCATTCCAAAAGTTTCTGCATTTGTCATTATTTTATTTATTTTCTTTTTTTTTTTAACCATAATCATGTTCTACTCTCTTCCCCCCTCTCTCTCTCGCTCTTCCACCCTCTCCCGCTCTCTCACTCTCTCTCTCTCTCTCTCTCTCAACCTCTCAGCATATTACGCTTAGAATAAATAACGAGAGAAAATTCTTCATTCTTCCTATTTTTTTTCCTCCAGAAAATACGCGTTTTTATGGAAAACTGGAAAACTGGAAAAATTCTAAAAAAAAAAACAAAGAAAAAAAAATGAGAATTAAAATTGTAGAAAAGAAAAAGAAAAAATAAAGTTAGGTCTGAATATATTCAGTCTGATGTATAATATAAAATATATAGAAGGGAAGTTATAGGGCGTGTTTGACATTTAGAAGGGTTGTTGACTTGTCATATAATATCCCTAATGCTTATACGCATGCAAACACAAACACACATACACACATACACACACACACAAACGCTAACGTTAAGATGAATTAAGTGTAGATGAGAGGAGAAAATGAAATGCATACAAAAATTTGCCCTGCAATGAAGTATTATTGAACAACAACAACAACAACAACAGTACATCGTCGTCAACGTTTTTGTATATTTTTTTTTTTTTTTTTTTAAATTCAAAAGAATGAATTAGAATAAAAGGGAAAGGGAGTTGACAAAATAAGGAAAGAAATAAAAATAATGTATATGGGATGACAAGGTGAATATGAAATGAAATGATTTCAAACAAAACAAAAAGTGTACGGGGTGGGGGAATGTAATGGTTTTTTTTTTTTTTGATTATTATTATTAATAAAATGCGGCCATTACATTATTAAATGAATACCTATATAGGTAACCAACATACTATGTATGTACTCCTATATATACATTTCTCAGAGGTTATAATTTCAATATGCGGTAAATTATATATATGAGTACAATAACAACACACTATGTATAAATCATATTAATTCAGCTTATTCCATGTCTCTTTATTTTCTTTTCTTTTCTTTTTTCTTTATTAATAAATTAAATACGTCTATCGTACATGATCCTTTTATTCTTTTATTTATAAATAAAAATAAAAGGAGTAAATAGTCATCCGTATATAAATTATCCCTCTAAATCTAAATTCTATATGTAACTGAAGTTGAGTTCAACTATATTTGATTTTCTTTACAACTGCATACACAACACACACACACACACACACATATACATATACACTTAAAATGTTCAGTAATTTGTTGAGTGGCAATTATAAAATCAAAAAAAAAGAAAAAAAAATATTAAGAAAGAAGTGGAAGAAATTTGCAAATATCAAAAGGATTTTTTTAATCTATGTTTATGTGAAATATATCCTCTAATGAAATTTTATATTTGGAACAAAAGATGAAGGGTTGCAGAAAAAAAAAATGAAGAATTTTATTTAAATGAAAAGGAAGAGGAAGGATTGTGTTATTAATGAATTATATAAGAGGGAACTTATATACATACTTTTATATATTAAGACTTGAACTGATTTTCTTTAGTATTTATAAAGATCATATCAAATATTCTCACACCAACATTTTTTTTATAGACGTACATTCTACTTCTACTTCATTATTGTTGAGTATTATATTGTTGTTTTAAGTCACCATTTTATTTCTTTTCATTATATAAACTTAAAGTCATTTGACTTTTATTACGTGACATTATTTGAGTTTTATTCATAGTTGACGTCTGATTCTGACGGAAATAAAAAAACAAACATATTATCGTTAAATAATGATAAGAAAATCTATCTAATAATTTAATTGTTTCAAGAACATTATTGTTGTTGATCATACATACAACAAAACAAAGTCAAATCTAATTAAATAAACGAAAAATATGATTAATTGCAACCCAAGATTATACGACTTTAGTTTATCCAATGAATAAGTCAACCGTAAAATGGAAACAATCTTATCAGAGTTTTGGGTTTCACAAACGCCATCGTTACTTGGATTATGTACATTATAACAATAAGTCTAGTGTCTTAAATTACTTTTACTAATTAATAAATAGACACATTAATAAGGAATAATAACTAAAGTTTAATACAAAAATATCGAATACTCACGAAACATTCATGTCCTGCTTATTTATTTACAACAACAACAATAGAAATATTGTCAGAATTTTATTTATTTTTTGTTGTACATATATACAATTTTTTCTATTGAAAAGAAATGTTTCCAAAATGTCACCTATATGTACTTCTTATATATATTTATTATAATAGAATGGGCGGACCTTAAAATTCTACCCTCACTATACCCAATCCTCTATACTTATATATAAAATTCAGTTTCTATTCCATATGTGTGTGTGTCATGTTCAAATGTTTATTTATTTTTAGATGACAAAATAAATACAACAACAACAACAACAACAACAACAACAACAACAATAAAAAAAAAAAGAAACTATACAAAAAAAAATGTCTTTCATATTAAGTGTCACTTATTGAACAATTTATTAAATAGAAATGTTTATAAATTTTTTTGCATAGGATTTTTAGACGTTTAGAAAGATTAGAAAAAATAAGTATAGGGTTGCCATACATAATTTTATTATACGTCTGATTGGATTTGTATATATATATGCTCAAGACTCAACAATTTTAATTTCAATGAAAGCACCTTTAGCCAGAAAGATGAATGAAATTAACATAAATTAAATTATTGTAAAATAAATATTTAAAATGCGAAAATTTGAATAAATCATTAATAAAAATGTTGGTGGGTAGAGAGATGAAAGAAGATCATCACATGAATGAATTTATTTTAATGTAAATGAAGCCATGACGCGTTTTTATTGTTATTCTATAAAAGGATTTTTTTTTTTTAAATATTTTTGTATGAAAAACAAAATTCACAAAATTAAGGGTAGGTACATGCAATTTCATAACAACAACATATCGTTGAGAATTTAGCGGGGATTATTTCTACAGAAACTAATCCGCACAAACAGTGCAAAACTATCACACTGATCAAATTATTCTGACAGGCAGAATAACATAAATAAACTGCTGTTAATTAAAATGAAAGTAATCCTGACTAAGTGATCCAATTTTAAACTAAAATAAAAATATAATTAAATAGACTTGCAGAATCATCACAATAAGAAAATAAATTATGTTGCACGGATAATCGAGTTACGTTACTCAACTGAGAATTTTCCCGTTCACTTAAGGTTTCGGATATAATAATTAATATTGTTCAATGTTTAAATTTATTGGAATTATTACAGCAATTTATTTACTTAAATAAATTGCATCAAAAATGATGCAAACATTCTTTCTAAACCAAATTAAATATTTTTCTGACAAAAATATCTAAAGAAATACAATTTATTTACTCATATGCAAAAATGATGCAACATCAACAATATTCAATCAAATATAAATCCTCATATTTATTCTTCTTCATTTAAATTCATAAATCAATATAGAATAAAATATAGAATCTTAATCAGCATAAATTGTCACAATACACCAGACTTCTACATCATATTTTTGTTTGTATTACACAGACAAAACATTTGATGAGCCATTATTTTTCCAAGTATACAAGTTTTTTTTTTGCTTATATAAATTTTTTCTCCCATCTTTATATTGTCTATTAAAATACAAATATACACTCATACAGATTTTATTTTCAGAAAAGTTTCCAATTACCTTACAACAGTCTCTTGGGGCGATCTTTTTTTTTTTAGGTTTTTTTTTTTTGCAATAAATAAAAAGAAAAAAAACGCAAACATTTATAACAAGCATTTATGGCAAATGTTAGATTGATATAAGAGAGTATCCTTATATATATTTTGAAAAATAATAAATAATTAGAACAGAAAATTTTCAGTCATTATTTTATATATATAGAAATTGTTCAAAAATAATATTTGAAACTATAAGAACATAATATTGAAATTTCTATGTTGATCCTGGTAATTATAAGTTTAAGATTTTATAAACTTTAGTAAAGTTTATTAAAATTTAATTAAATATGTAAGATACGATATACAACACAGTTACTAATATATTGTAAATATATGCCCTGAATTAACTTTAAGTGACTGCGTTGTTTTTTTTTTTTTCAACAGTTTGGGAATTTATGGTAAACTTCGCAAAATATTGAAATACCTTAATGATTTAATACAGACAAATATATTTAGTATTTACTATTTACATTCGATTTTTATTGAAGGATTAAAAAAGTTAAGATTTTTCTATCATCGCATAAGACAATTGTATTCTTCTTTATCTGATTGGAAATTATATTTTGTTTCATTAAAATTATTCAAATTATGAAATCTGAACAGGAAAGAATTTTTTGAAATCTTGTAAATGAATTAATATGTACTTCATCCTTGGCCTAACGGCCATAATAATCAAATGATAAATATTCTTTTAATTAATTAAGGAAAAATTAATTGACTGAACAACATTCTACAACACAATCGAGACTCGAACTCGGTTTCCTTAATAATATTTTAAGAAAAATTATTATTTCTCTAAGAATGTAAAATAATAAAATCCAAATGAAAATAATAAATGTACACGAATCAATTGAATTATTTTTAGTTTATTTTTTTATCAATTTCTTTGTTCTTTATTTTATTCACTATTTTAAGTCGTCTGATAAGATTTTCATGAAAATTTGGTCATAAGAATTTTTAAATAAATTAAATTCTTCTAATTTTTCTTCATGTAGTTAATTTTAGTGAAATCATAAATATGATAAAATGTTCACAACTGACAACAAATTAATTGGCAAATGAAAAAGTGTATTCTTAACAATTCAGGGGACTTGAATTAAGTAAAATGTAACGAGTTGAAAATTATTTCTATGCATTCGTAATGAGTACAAAAGAATTATTGAAATATAATTCTGAAATGTTGAAAGAAACTCTGCATAATTCAGTTTTATAATTTCTAATTATGCGATGATTTCTATAAACTTTTTTCATTCAATATAAAATTTTCTGCATGCGAAAATATTTGTAATTGTCAAATGAAGACAAAAAAAAAACAAACATAAAATGTCAATTAATGTCAGTTCGTATTTCCATTTCTCGTAATTTTCATTATTCCTTTCAATTTTATATTTTATTCTGATGATTCTTTAAAAACTTCTCATACACACATACTTAAGTCTTTATATTTTCTTTTACCCCTTATTCCCCCCTTTCACCGTATTGCCACTGGAAAAAATTTTATTAGACAAAGTGCTTGAATTTTTTTTTTTTATTTTTGTATAAAAATTTCATAAATACAAAATATCAGTACAAAAAAAAAAATATAAACTGTAGATATAAAATATTGTTTTACAAAAACTCTTTACATAATATTGTTGATGACGATGATGATGTTGATGTTGATGACTAATAACTGAACCTATAATAATGAATAATGATGACGAGACAAAAAGGGGTTGTTTTTTTTTTTTTTACGCAAAACAAAGTTTATAAGTTCACTTTATAATATTTATACATAAAACGTACAATACAATAAACAAAAAAAAAAAACCTCAAGTTTCAAGTGGTGACTTTATTTTTCCTTTTACATTTTTCTCATTTTATAATTTTTTTATTTTTTTTAATTTTTCTTCTTCGCTGCTTTTTTTTTTTTGTTTTGTTTTATTTCTTCTTTTTACTTTTTTAATGAGAAGAAATATAATTGAAATATTATTATTTATTCTTCTTATGGTTTATCATCATCAGGAAAGAAAAAAAAAACACACAACAAATGAAAAGCACCAAAAGCAAAATTTAAATAATAATAATTAAAGTTGCGTTTCTACTTTTTGTTTCGTTTTTGTTTCTTGACTTTCTGTTGATCCATATTTTTTTTTTTTTATTTATTTTCCTTTAAAAAGGAAAACATTATCAAAAGAATTTAACTTCTTATTTTATAAAAATAAAAAAAAAAAAACAAAAGAGTTATTTAATTGGATTGTTAAAATCGATGTCATTTATAGGAAAAAAAAGGTCGAATTTAAAGGTCGAATTTCAAAATGGTCGACAATGTTTTTCACAAAATTTTATATTCTTTTGTAAATTGTTTTTGGTTTCAATATAATTATTTCTTTGTTTTTTGAAAAATATGAATTGCCAAAATGAATTTATCCATATGAATATTAAATTTTCTATAGAAACTAAATGGTGAACGTTCGGCATACTTTTTGTAGAAAAATATGAATTATTTGAATTGTGTAAATTATGAAGAAGACAATCTTTGTTTATTTGTATTAAAATATTTTAAAATATAAACAAAGTTCCTATAATCTTTATAGTAAAATGTAATTGAATTTGTACATATAAAAGCGTTTCAATTTGAAGATATAAAATTAAGAGGTCCTTGTGAATTAATTCAATTCTAATTTTAAAATTTAATATAAAAATGAATTTCTCCTTCAATTAAGATGAAGCTTTCATCTTCTTCTTCTTCTTTTTCTTGTGTGATAAAGAATAGCATCACAAATCTAATTTATATTTTACTCAAAACCAAAAAAAGAAAGTCCAAATAAGTTCAAAAATAAAATATCTGAACAAAAAAGAAAAATTATCACTCCTCTATATTTTGTCCTTTATGGTATTTCACTCCCGGCCCCCCTCCTTAAACTCTCTTTCAGAATATACTCTCAAATATATTTCCGCACATTCGAATCTAATTAAAAGAAGGAAAAAAAAAATGAAAAGTGAATTTTTCTCTCCCTTACAAAATGCTAGAAATGTAAAAAAAAAAAATAAAGAAAAAATATTAGATTGAATGTACCAATACAAAGTGAAATGATTCAACTTTGTCAGTTATTTATACTGTAGTATAGAAGTTCCATTATACATTTACATTACTATTACTTCATTCCTCTTCATCTCATCATCTCATATCATCTGATCTCATCTCATCTCATCTCATCATCTAGCCTCCCCCACCCACCTTTTGTGATGATGCTTATACCTTATACCAATGATGTATATTCTTATGTGTTTATATTTGTGTATGTGTATGTGTGTATGTGTATATATGCGTATATATAGTGTTGTGCAGTGGTTTGAAAATCCACCCCTTCAGGCGCTTAATTTTCTTCCATATATAAAACTCCCTTTCAATCACCCTCTTACTATCTCTTTCTCTTTCCCCCCATATATATATATATAATAAAACACCCGACTTCCCCTTCTTTTCATTTCCTTTTTATTTTCATTTTATATACATTCTAGAGAGAGAGCAGCCATTTTGGGTGACATCAAATCACAAACGGATTTTTTTTCCTTTTTCTCTTTTTTCTGTTGAATTTTCTTTTTTTTTTTCTTCTTCTTTTTTTTGTATTTTCTCTGATGGCGTTGTTGTATTTCTTGTATACAACAATAGAAAAGTATGGATTTTTCTTCTTTTATTTTCTACTTTTCTCATTTTTTTTTTTTTCTTTTTTATATTTTTTATTTTATTTTTGCTGATGTTGACGTTGGGTTGCTGGTGGACTGAGAAGGAAATTGATGCGATGACAAAAAAAGAAAAAAAGTAAAAAAAAGAAGAAGAAAAAGAGAAGAAAAAAAGAAAGGAAAGGAAAGAAAAAAATGGACGACAATACGTGCAGGTCGTTTTGTTTTATTATTTTTCTTGTTCTTGTCTTACAAGGAAAATATTTTTAAGCTTTAATGAGAATCAAAAATTGTATTTTAGATTTTTCATCTGTTTTTCCTCCCCATATTTTCACCTCCCACATATATACACACATTTTACCTCAACCTTATATCACCTCCAACATTATTCCAAGATTAAGCGAATATTTAAAAATGCGAGAAAAAATGCTTTTTTTTTATAAAATTGAACAACAAACAACAACAACAAAATATTTAAAAAAAAAGACAATTAAAAAATTTTTCCAACATTAAACATTATCGTCTAATCATCATCATGAATAATCATCAGTACCATATTTTCATTATTACAGACACAACACACAAGACACAACACAACACAACACAAAAAAAAATAACCATGTAAGCAAAAAGTAATAATAATGAAGAATAAACTCAACGATGTTTATATTTTTCTTATTTTCGTCTTATTTCTTTTTTTTTTTTTTTTTTTTTTATAAGAAGAAGAAGAAGACGAAGAAAGGAAAGAAGAAATACAAAATATTGAATGGATAAAATTCAAGAGTTTTACATTTTCTTTCTTTCTTTTCTTTTTTTTTATGCATAAATTAACAACAAAATTGAGATAAAGAATTTTTCTTAGAATTTTGTATAGAATTTTAAGAAGATTGAAGTGATTCAACGAAAAGAAAATTTTCCAATTGAAAATTCAATTGAATTTTTTCTCTTTTTTTTTTTTGTATAGACGCAAATAAAAAATGTATTTTTTCTACAACAGTCAAATATTTATTAATCGATCAAAAGTTTTATTTAATTTAATTATGGCCAAATGTAACACAAGAATTATGGCAATTACGACATTATGGTAATAATGTCCATGTAAATAATTACATGGATCTGTGTTTGGTGACTTACAATTGAATGATAAGAATATTTGAAAAACAATTGAGAGTGAAAGAGACAACAAAAATAATAGAATAACATAAATATGAGTGAGACAGAAATAATATTTAAAAGTGAAATTCTTTACAGAAAATTCACTTTTAAATCTCACAATGAAAAATCAGCTTATAAAATTAAACAAACTTTATTTTACTCTCACTTATGATTGTGTTGAGTCAGATTTAAAATTTTAATTTTAGTAATTTATATAAATTGTACTTTTTTCCGCCTCATTGTCAGTTGTTTTTTTTGCCCCCCATTCAGTAACTTTTAAACTTTTAAACAAAACAATTTTTCTTTCTTACTAAAGTTTTTTTTTACTTTATTCGTGGTCTAAGTTTTCAGTTATTCTTTCATGTGACTATAAGCTAATAATTGTTTCGTTCCAAAAGTTCCTTATTTTCTGAGCTAATAAATGTTTAGGTTCAACATACAAAAATTCTTATTCTGATTTCATTTAAATAAGTTTTCAACAATGAAGACAAAAAGAATGTAAATCTTACACAGTACATACAATATGTTCAATAATTGAATTTCTCCAAACATAAATCAACCAATTAAATTTTCTACGTAATCAAATCGATTTAACAAAAAAAAAACAACAACAACAAAAAATATTTCAAATCAACGAAAAGAAAAAAACACGAAAGAAAAAATTGAATTCCGATTTAAATTTCTTTCAGATTATTTTTGTTTGCCTCACTCGAAATATTGACTTCCTCTATTTGATTATTTATTCCGTTTTTTTCTTTCTTTCTTTATAAATCACAAAATCACCAAACAAAAGAATTAAGTGTCCACTCAACACATAAACTCCTATTTTTTTTATTTTTTTTTTATTATTTTCTATTCATTTCTGAATTTCCATTCCAAACAATTTAATAATTTTATTCTTTATTTTCCATTCTATTCACTTTGGCAGACAGATTTCTTAAGCCCTTTTTTTTCTCTGTATACGTATTTTAACAGATTATAAAAATGGAGATGAAAAGAAATGGGGAATTACAATAATATGTGGACCTTTTCTTAAAGAAAACCGAAAAATAAAAAATAAAAATAGAAAAACGTTTATTTTATCGCCCATTCATTATCCTCCTTATCCGCATATTCCATCATCATCATCATCATCATCATCATCAACATCAACATTAACAGCAACAGCAACAGCAACAACATAAAATTCAATGTAGGCACCTCTTCTCACATTTACGTTTCACATCGAGAGCATACACACACACGCGCAAACGCACACGCAAACACAACACAATCAGATAAAAATAAAGAAAATATTTTTAAATTCTGTTTGAAATACAGAAAAACAACAACAACTACTGCTACAACAACAAAATCACAGAAATCCCTATTTTTTGTTTTGTTGATCGAACAAAAAAAAATATATATAAATGGAATAAAGGAAAAAAAAAGAATTCAACAATAAATTGAAACACACCCTTAGGCATTGTCATGTTGAGCTAATAATATCACTAATTGTGCCAATCGAAATAATATATTATAAAATATCGCATGTTATTGTTATCATCAAAATATCCTTCCTATATATACACCAATACATATGCATATATTGGGTTCATAGATCCTCTGGGCTGCGAATGTGAATAAATTTGGTAAGTTTTTTTTTTTTTTTTGTGTTTTTTGTTTGGTTTTTTTTTTCTATCCGCAGAACAATAAATAAAAATAAATCCCAAAAAATAAATAAATATATCACAAAATGACATCAGTTTTGTGCAATTTACTATAATCGTCATCATCATCATCATCATCATCATTCACATCATCATCGTCATCATAATGAAAACATTAAATTAAATAAAAATATAAATGCAATGAAGTGAAAATAATGAATCTTTTGTGTTGGTTTATCGGTTATATTGTCACAATTGGCCAGGACTTTTGATACCGATATCCATTTTTTTAATAAATTTCGTCATTCGTTTTTTTTTGTTTTTGTTTTGTTCTTGTGAGGTTTACAATTGTGTGTTAGAATTATTGTAATGAATTGTAATATTTTCGTTACAATTTGCAATAGAATTATTTTGCTGTTGTTACTTCAGGACTGGAGTAAGTTAATTTAATAAATTTATTTCCCGAATGATGTCAAGTCCATTAATTGATGTCAACTTTAACACAAAATTTCAATGAAATTTTAGAGACATGAAATATATAAGATCGAAATGGTTTACAACAAACACAACAATTATTGAGAAGAATTACATTGACTACTTTTTATGAAATGAAATTTATATTCTTCATTATTATTGAAGATTTGTAGAAATCTTGGTGTAATTAATTAATAAATCTGTTGAAAGAAAACAAAAGATATAAATTTATTAAAATGTAAAAAATAAAGAAACTTAGATAAAAATTTCAATTAGAACAAGAATAATTGCGAGAAGAAAATATTTCTTTTAATTTGTTTCAACATTTTTTTAAACTAATTAAAATCCTCTATCTAGTGATAGAGATGAAAAGGATAACTATGGTAATTATGTTGTACAATTTGTTTTAGATAAATTTCGTCATTAACCCCATTTCCTATACCTACAAAAAAAGAAAATTTCTTTACCTAAATACAAAAAGAGTGAAAGGTAATTGAGACGTTTTCATGTTTCTTTAACTATTTACTAGATACTAACTGATTATTTTCTATATATAGAAAATCTATTTGGTCAAATATTCTACGATCACTTAAAATATTATAGATTAAAAATAAAAGAAATATGCCGACTTTTACTTAAATACAAAATTCAAATGGGTTAAAGTAAAAGCGGCTTTTCATATTTTTTTTTCTGTTAGGTATATCAATATCCATTGTCCATTTACAAGAAGAAGAAGAAGAATAAAACAAAAGCAGAAATAATCTCAAAAGTTGATTTAACAAAGACAAATTTGAGACAGCTAAAGAGAGAGAGAGAGAGAGAGAGAGGAGAGAGAGAGAGAATGATATTAATTTTTAGACCGCGTGATACAACAATTAACTAAAAAATAAAAAGTAAAAGGAAATCACCTGGCGGGTGTAATTTTTTTTTTGTATTTAAAAATATTAAAGATCAAAATTGGTCATTGACGCATTTATAACAATTGTTGAATTTTAATACGTTTTGTAGCTTGTATTTTTTTTTTTTTATTATTTTTAAAAGTAAAAAAAATTATGCGTGAAATTTATACTTGCGATCAGTTTAATTGCCTGACGGTCTTTTTTTTTTTTTATTCATTTTTTTATTTCCTTTACAAATAATTTTTATTATAAAATCTACGATTCAATATTTGATATGAAAAGGATCGGATGTTGTCAATCATAAACACATCATATCATATACAATTTTTTTTTTTCTTTATAGTCATTACAATTTTTATTATAAAAAATAAAAAATAAACAGAACATAACAATTCACACACACACACACATTTATGTGTACATATTTAATTTCCGTTTTTATACTTTTTTTTTTTTTACTTTTTTTTAATGGTTGATTTATTTGCGACGATAAATATTTTTGGTTTTTTCCTATTTACTTTTTTTAACGATCAATTTTTTTTTTTTTTTTTTGAATAAATAATTTAATTAAAAAAGTTCAATAAAAAATGTATAAATAATTTGATTTATGGCTCATTATTCTAACTGTTTTGTCTTGTGTCTTGTGTCTTGTGTCTCGTGTCTTGTGTCTTGTGCCCTCTTTAAAATTCAATGATGGTCAACTTATGAACATGACAATTTTAACGATTTATGTTCTTGGCACTTTCTGTGAGGATTAGAATATCTTAATATTCTTAATTTTTTGAAAGAAACAATTTAGGGCAACAAAAGATGTTTGTCAGTAGAGACTCAATTTTAAACGTTAACCAAATATACGTCACGTATAATTTTAATTGTTTATATTACAGAAACATTTTTAAATTTTTCTCATTTTCAAACGACAAACATCAGAGTCAATAAAGTCAATATAAAGTTCAGTACAGAAAATTCCCTTAACCAAAAGAAAAACTTCCTAATTAATTTCAGAATAATGAAAAATTAAAAATCTTAATACCAAAAATAGTTTGTCACAATTACTTTAAAATTATTCAACAAAATGTAAATTCATAAAAAGTTTTAATGAAAACTTTAAAATTTTCTTATTGGAAAAGAAAATTTGTTGTAACTTTTTTTCTCTCTAAATTATGATTTTTGTACGTCAATAAATTTTTAATAAAAATGAAAATTATAATTTGACTATTTTAATCCAACAAAGAAATGAAATTAAATTAGAAAGAAAGAAAAAAGTTGAACTGGAAAACAAGAAGAAAACTTTTGTCTTATCTTATCGATCTTCAATTTATTCCGCGATTGATTTAAATGAATGGAATTTTTTTTTTTTGTATATATTAAACTTTTCATTTAATTAATCAAAAATTTTCCTTATTGATCCTTTTTCACAATTTCAGTCCACTATCAATGTTACCGAGAAAATCCAATCCATGAAAGTTACAACAAATTTTCTTTTTCATATAAAAAATATTCTTATCGAATTAAAAAAAAAATATTGTTGTTGTTGTTGCTGTTGTTTTTCATTAAAATAAATACAAAACAAAAAATGTATGTAGAAAGAAAGAAAGAAAAAATAATAAACATTTTATCTGCTTCTGTCACTTAATAAAATAAAATAAAAAAAATAAATAAATAAATGGAAAAAGATGAAAGGCAGCAGAGGGAAAAAAAATGGGGAAAAAAAAATGGGAAAATAAAAAAAAAAATGGCGTCAAGGGAAATATCAATTACATGTTAAATCAAACACGTGCTCATATTTCATTACATTGTTTGTGATTATACACCCTTATTTTAAGGGAAAAAGGGCATACGGAAATAATTTATAGTATACGCGTGTATATGTGTGTGTATGTGTGTGTGTATGCCTGTGTGTATGTGTTAACACTGTGAATGTGAAATTTAAGCTTATTTTATTTTTATCATGATGAGATAGATGAAGTAAGTATTTATTTATATTTATTTTAATTCATCATCATACATGTGTGTGTGTGTGTGTGTAAGTATCTTTGTATAACTGTGTGTGTAAAATGTGTTTAATAAAATACAGTTAAATACTGTACATAATGAAAGAGAAAAAAAAGCCACCTTTTCCCTCTTATTACCCAGACCTCTACCCGCTTTTACTTTATTTTATTATAATCTACCCTTGTTATCACTTCTTCATTGTTATTCATGTGTGTTAGTCCAGTACCAGATATATATATACTAAAAAGAAGAAGAAGTAGAAGGAAACTAGAGAACATCAGAGTCAGAATGTGAGGATTATAAAAAAAAAAATTCATATTTATTTTTGAACTTTTAGATTTAATTTAATGGAAATTTTTTAACTTAATTAACGATAATTAATTATTTATGGTTTTCATATAAAAAACCCATATGGACATACACACTTTATTTAATTTCAGTGAGATTTATCTAAGGATTAAATAATTTTCTATATTTTCATCCAGCATTAATAAATAAATAATTACAAAAAGAAAAAATAAATAGAAACGAACGAATGAATGAAACAAATTCAATCCCTCATAATATTCACTTTATACTTTAAAAGTTTATTATATACAAAAGTTGATGTGTTAAAAGATAACTGTAAACTGGAAACTTTCTATTTAATTGAAACTTTCTATTTACATTTTATGTACAAAAATTTCCCTTTCTACCGATATTTAATTTTAAAATTACAAAACCAAAGGAACAAAAAAAAAAAAGAAAAAAATGAAAAATGTCCGCAATTATATGGAACACCCAGGTAACACTAACCCAGGTAAACAAATATGTCTATTCAATTTCTTATGTAAATACATAATTACATAAAAAGCTCTTTTTATTATTATTAGAAAAAAATTTTTCAACAATTAGAAATAATATTTTTTGTTCTATAAGCAAAAAAAAAAAAGTATATAGAATAAAAACTCGTTGGAAAATGAAAATCCTTTTTCTACGAAAAATTTTTCCTAACAAAAAAAAAAAACTTAAAAAATTCACAGAAATATTGTTGTTGTCTCTGCCAAATACAAATATATAAATATAAAACCAGAAAAAAAAAAGAGAGAAAAGTAAAAAATAAATAAAGTAGAAGAAGAAGAAGAAGAAGGAAAAAAGGAAAAAAGGAAAAAAAGATTCAACCCTCCTTCTCTATATATAATATTATAAAATCCTTCTCATCGCTGAGGTAATTGAATATAGCGTCGTGAAGGGTCCCAGTTGTCATGACAACGGCACTCTACGTGTCGAAGTCTGGTGTTGGCTGCCATATTTGCTATAAGCCACCCTTATTTTTCAAACATCTCTTACCCCATTTTATTTATAGGGTACACAATAAATGTACTCATTCATAAATGAATTTCATTAAAAATAATATTTTCATTTTTATTTATGCGCAAAAAAAAACACACACACACAAATTGAAAAGTAGAAAGTGAATCGTTTTTTTTATGGAAATTAAATGAAAATTTTTGATGAAACACCCTTTTAATAAATATAAAGCAACCTTATAACCCCTAGTATTCGTTACTATGACAACATCCGTTTATCACTCATTCCAAGAAATAAAGAAAAAAAAAACAAAAAAAACAAAAAAAAAAAAAGGAAAAATGTATGATAAAAAAAAATGGGGAAAAAAAAAAGAAAAACTTTTCTACACCACATTTTGTCTGTCTGTTGTATATACGATTACGTTTATATGTATTAGTATATTATGTGCTTTTGTACAGAGAAGAGGACAATATTATATTCTTCGGGTTATAAACATATACATATAGATAAATGCCGACATGCACATACATATATATTCTAACGGTATAATTTATATAGATAAACACGTTCATCCCTACAGATATTCATCACATCTCTCTCTCTCTCTCACTCTCATTATATTCTTTACTCTTTTCTTTACATGTAATATATACATATATACATATACACATATTTATATAAATCCCAAACTATATAATATATTTTATACACAAAATGTCACCCTTAGGGCCATGATGCGCCATGATGTCGCATCCTTCTATGGTTTATAAATGAACCCCCTTTTTACTCTATATGTAGAGATACCTACCTACCTACAACAAACATACATATACATTGCATTATATACTTTTTATATACAATACATAACTGTTGTTATATACGATGATATAAGTAATGTATATACATATGATGATGACTATACATAAAAGCTGATCTACACTTTATATAACTTTCTTATGTGTTTGTTTATTATTATTTTTTTTTTTTTTAGATTTGATATTTGGAACACACGACAACTTTTTTTCTTGTTGCTCTAATTTATCATACCAAAGAGCAAATAATACTGATTTGAGTAAATTAAATGGTACTATTTATTCTACAGATTATTAACAGATCTTATAGAAGCCAAAGAAGAAGAAACCATAAAATGTAGAACGGTCTTAACGGTCATGTGCTATAAGGGAGATTCACCTTCATAAATATGATTGCATATAAGAAATTTAAAGTACACAAATAATAGGTTGAAGTTGCTGTTATTGTTATAGTTACTGTTGTAGTTACGGTTATAGTAAAATTCACAGACCAATTTAAAATTTTCTTTATGAACCATAAATTTTTATGAAATTCCAAAATGTTATGGAACAATTTTTTATACAATTTTTTTTACCGAATCTTAATCATTATTGTTCTTCCGACATTATTAGGTAATATTTCTAAATCGAATAAGAAATTTGTTTAAAATTCAAATTATATAATTTAAAATTAAATTCTAGTACGAGAATCTAACATTATTAACGTTTAATTCAAATGTAAATACGGGAATCTCACTTTTATTATTAAAAATTATTATTTGAAATAAATTCTCTCCATATTTTTTTTTAATCATTAATTTCTTATAATTTGTATATTTTAATGTCATCAGTTCCAGATTTGATCTATTGTAAGTATATGCGGTTCAAATTAATAGAGAACACCTGATTTTCAAACAATCACTAGAAATCCTTACCCCTTAAAAATAATCAAATAATAGAAAAGTTTATATTTTAGACTTTTATAAAGAAAATTTTAATAAATGTTAAATTTCTAAGGTTTCTGTCGGTTAACATTTAGTTATTATTTTCCTAAAAGGAATCACTAGAAATTCATTTTTTTTTTGTTCCATTATTAAAAACCCAAAAATATAGGAACCCAGGCATAGTAAATAACAATTAATAATAATCAGGGTAAAAAAGAAAAGAAAAGAAATTAATTAAAACAAATTGATAAAGACAAAATATGATTCATTGAAAATTTTAAATATTTTTTTTTAATCCGTTTTTAATTCGAATATTTTGAATGTATGAAGACCAAACATTAAATTCAATCATAAAATATTAAATTCTTAATAATTATTTTATTATTCTACAATCGTGAGATATTTCGAACTGATTACAACTGAAACAATTATATTAATATGTCCATTGCAGAATTTAACAATTTCATTCACTTAAATAACTTCTGAGATTTACTTAGGTTTAATAATTTATTTTGTTGTTGTGTGAACAGCATAAAAAAAAAACATAAAATAAGAAAAAAAAAAAGATAAATTGCATCATTATCACAATTTGATTTCACTTACCATTAATTTTCTCACAACAAATTTTTAACTTCATTTCTTTATTTTCTTTTTTTCTTATGAAGTTTTCATCCCTTTGTTATTGTTGTTGTTTTCATAAGTATAGAAAAAAAAAATGTTTAAATTAGATTTTTATTCCTATCGAATTATAAAAATATTTAAAAACTGAATAGATCCACTAATTTTGTATTAAACGATTAAAATTTGTGATTAATGTTGTTGTTGTACTTATTGTTGTTGCCGTTGTTGTTATCATTTTGATTTTTGTTGTTGCCGTTATTATTGTTGTTGTTATTGTTATTATTATTATTATTCTAAAACTTTTCTTATAAAATACAAATAAATTAAAATACTTTCAACCCCCTACTTATCATCCCCCTAAACCCCTAAAACAAAAACAAAATTTTTGTTTATTAAAAAAATTTATTAAATAAAATATCTACAAATGCGAGAATCATCCTAAGTATAAAAAAAAGAATGAAATCTTTTTTAATATTATAGAAAATAAATGCAATTATGAGGCAGGCGAATATCCTTTAAGGATTCATATTCTCTTGGGAAAAAAATATTATATGTAGATATAAAATAAGGATATGGAAATGGAATAAGGACGATTTAATTTAAAGGGGTTTTTGAAAACGGATATATTTATTTATCTATTTTATTAAAAGAAAATAGGGGAAAATTTACAATCAATTTTCTCTTTCATTCTCTCTGTTTCGTTTTTTCATTATTAAATTTTTTAGTTTTTTTGTTCCATAAATTAAACTCGAGATCATATTTATGCTATATCGGATTAGACAGACATTCACTAAATTTCAATTTATTTGAAACTTTTCATTATTATTTACGCTCCCCTATTTTAATAATGTAAGAAGTGTAAGAAATGAAGTAGATTGTAAAATCTATAAAATCTGATGCAAGGAAATATTGTCCTGTTGACAAAATAAAAATTATTATTTATTTAATCAATTTCTTTAAATCGACTTCACATTTTGATAACACGTTTTATTTAATTACGTCATCGAACACGCACGTTACGTAGGTACTGATGTATATTCCAAATTCTTATTTAAGAATTAAACTTGAACATAAATTGAACAATTAGAAAAATTCTTAAGTTTTTTTTACTTTTTTTTGTACTCATCCTTTCAATTCGTTCATTTGTTTGTTTTTGTTTTTTTTTTCTTTTACAATAAATAAAAATAAAAAAAAGAATTCCAACGGAATTAAATAAATAAAATATGATACAAAACATTAACAATTTTCTATTTATATGAAAAATATTTTTAAGAGTTTAATTCTGACAAACATGACAAAAAAAAAATTGTAAAATCCCAGAATATTTCCTCTTTAAAAAAAAAAAAAGTAGAAAGCAAAAAAAAAAACACAATCAAACAAAACAACAAGAGCAACAACAACAATTTAAAAATATCCTTTCTATTCCCTATATAATCCATGCGACTTTTTAAGGATGATTACTTCTTTGCTATTGACAAAAAAAAAAATAAAAAAAAGCCAATATAAAAGAATTTGATGCCAACAAATAAATATACAGACAAAAATCTATAGATGATGCCTACCTAGTCTATTGCTATCTACTCATATAAAGTATAAGTAAAAGTATTAGGAAAATATAACTTCAGTTTTTTTTTTTATAGAATTTTTTATCAAATGAGTTTTTAGTTTTTTTTTTTTTTGTTTTCTTCTTCATACATTACACAACAACAACAATGAAAACAAGAATAAAAAAATACAATCAAATATATAACAAACAATAGTTACTACCGACTCTATTCTATAAACTAAACTCTTTCATAAAAAATAAAAGAATCATAGGGTTACAGAGAGAGAGAGAGAAAGAAAAAAAAACTATTTTTATTTACTTTATTTATTATTATTTTCCGACTTAAGTTACTGAAAAGAAGATCTAAAGATGTACCAAAAAAAAATACACAAAACTCCTGTTTTAAAATTTGTTTTTCTATTCGTTCTTTTTTTTCTGTTTTTTCTTTTCTTGTAAACATTTTTTCTTTATTGATATTTTTGAAGGTTTAAAATTTAAAGAGTTTCTTTAATGGGTTAAATTTTTACTTTTTTTTTTTATTCTGATACGTTTAGAAATGATTTTCTGTTTTTGTTGTTGTCCCATCATTAAAATATATTTTAAGATGTAATTTAAACTTTATTTTCTTGTTCAAAAAACAACTTAAAAATAATAATAATAATAACAACAACAACAACGATTTATGGGAAAATTTTTAAAAAAAAACTTATTTGATCAAATTTTGGTAAAAGAAAATTTTTAATTATTTTCTTTTATGTTTGAAAAACTTATCCGTGTTTTTATTATCCGGTGTTCTCAAAGTCAAAGAAAATTTCTTTTTTTGTTTTTCCAATTTAATTCTTTCTCTCTCTCTCTCTCGCTCTCGTAATAAATTTGCAAATTCCAATTTGAATTTAATGATAATTCTGAACATCCAATTTTGTTGGTCCAATTAGAAATAAAAGAATGAAAAGTAAAAAAAGTAAAAAAAAAAAAACTTAGAAAAACTTTTTCCTTATTTTTCCCGAATAAAATTCTATTAAATGAAAATTTAATTTCCTTTGAAAGTTTAACAAAATTATAATTTAGAATATCTTTTAATTGATGGTCGTACAAAAAAAAAAAAACAAAACACGGTAAAACATCAAAAGGGATTTTTAAGCTTAGGATCAATTATAAACATTTCGCATTATAATAAATTTTTTGTTAATGGATATATTCGTTTAAAAAAGTAGAAATAAAAAAGTAAAAAAAAAACTTTCAAAACTCAAAAAAAAACTAAATCTCAAAGGAATTAAATTCAAGTGTTTTTTTTTTCTCTCTTGCAGGCAAACTTTTTAATTTGAATTTTAAAGTTTCTTTTTTCAGTATTGTTGTTGTTGTTGTTTTTTTAATGTGAATAAAAAAAATATTTATTTATTCCAAATCAATTTAACAAGAAAGAATTATTTATTTGAAAAATTGAAATAATTTTATTTTATCATTTTTTTTTTCTTCTTCCAAATGAACGAATTCTTAATGTTTTTGAATTATCCCATTCTGTGGATTAAATTAAAAGATTGCTACAATTTAATACGAAACAATAAAAGAATAATTTTCCAATAAATAAATTTATTGAGCAAAATAAAAGTAAAACTTTTAAAAAGTTTTGTAACTTTTCAGATTTGTTCATTCTTTTTGTAAAACAAAAAATTATACCTACAGAATTTCAGTTCGATTTTAGTTAATGATTTCATAATTAGAAAACATAAGAAATAAATAAAATATGTACATGCGTATTATCACAAACTGTTATCTCCTTTTTGGCAAATTAAATGCTAACGATTTTTGTTATCACTAATTTTTTGTTGCATTAATAATTTCAACATAACAATTATGCCACTGAAAAATACCAAAACATTTTTCATATTAGAATCTGTGAGTTTCACATTTAATATTATAACAACATTAAATAATTATTCTTTTAAATACGTTAGAAAATGACTGATATAAGATGTTCAGTAAATAAATGTAAAAATATTTACATGAAGCAATAACAAAAGTGTCATTTCTGAAACAAATGATTTTTAAAAAATTATAGACAGGTGTGGTTTGATGCAATGGAGTGAAGTGGAAATTTCTGTCCATATTAAAAAGATAGAAATTGTACATATAATTTATAATTAATATATAATAAATTTTAACTCATATTGCGATGTTGATCACACTTTTTGTTTTTTTTTTTTAATTAACCATCTCAAGTTAATTCTTTTCAATGATGTATCTGTAAAAATAATTGGGTTTGTAGTGTATTTTGCCGAAAACATTAAAATTTAGAGTCAAGCCAAACCTAAATAAAACTATATATATATATTTATTCTGACACATTTTTCCCGATTATTCGCTGTTAATCATCTATAGTGTAAAGGTAATAAAACTATCAATTAGATAAATGTTCTTAAGAAATAAGTTGATTGACAAAGAATAATAATTGTGTTAGAATTTTTATTTTCCTATAATATTCTTTGTTTTTAACTTAAATATTTATTTATTGTGAAAATTTAAAAATTATAATACACTTTTTTTTTGGTTCATTTGTCATTTGACTTTATAAGTTTTATTTTAAAACTGTAATTCTATTTGTAACTGATTGGGTTATTGGTGATCTCTGTACATAATTTACTAGTGCGTCAATATCAACAAGACCAACTCTGTAAAAATAGTGTAAAATCAATTCAAGAATTAATTTAAATAATGTAAAAACTTACGTATGATTTTTCATATTATCCCGAATCATTGTAAAACCATCACCACCACTTATCAAAAATGATGAACCAATTATTCTGTACATTTCATTTTTATCCAATGGAAGATATTTTGGTATTTCACATTTTCTACATAAGACATCTACCCTAATTACTCTTTCACCAATAGGTTTTGTAATATTATAAATAACTTTTAAACCAGATAATTGTAAGAAATTAACGCCACTAAAATAATCATCACTATAAGACTTTGCAACACTATATTCAAGTGTATCTAGAAGATGATTTCCTTGAAGATCAAACCAATCAAGTGTATTATAAAATGGAGTTATTGCCACCAGATCACCATAATTTAAAACTACAAAACAATTCGTTGTATAAATTATTCATTAAAAAATTAACATACAAACTGACTGCCTTTTGACAATGAGGTTCGAATACCACCAACATTTGCGATGGAAATTGTTGCTAATGTCCAATCATTTTCATCTTTTACAGGATCATTAATATAAGCATGGACATAAGAATCTACAATAAATGATCCAATATTACATTCCTCAGAATTACATTCCGATTTTGATAAATGTACGCGATTATTTCCTACAATTTTTTTTCCCACTGCATCAACTTCTTCTTTCCATGGTTTCATTTCATGTAAAATATGTTCATCTAAAAAGAAAATAAAAGTAGAGAACGTTAGTCACTTGTGAATTATAATTCAATTAATTAATTTTTAACTTCAATTAAATATATTTAATGCTCTGAATGGACTAGAATTTAAATCAACTAAATTGACCAAAGGGAAAATATTTTCTTACCTGGTGTAATATCAGTATCTAGAAAAATTGGTGCACCTTCCCAACGAACTACATCACCATCTTCATCAAAGTAAACAGTTAAATTTCCAACATATTTTGTAAATGCTGACGCTTGAACAATTAATACTTTACGTCCATTATCTTGAATAACTACTTCTGGATATTCACCAGCTGGCTTGTCCGGGCCTGGTGGATTTGTTCCACTATACATAAACGTATGCGAATGACCTCCGACAATAACATCAATATTTGGACCAGCATTTTTAGCAATTATTTTATCAACATTTAAACCACAATGTGACAGTACAATTATTATATCGACACCTTGTTCTTTTAATTTTTCAGCTTCTTCTTTAATTGTTTCTGATTCATTAAAAAAAGATAATTTTCCAGTACTCGCTATTTCATTTGTTGTTTGTAGAATAACACCAATAATTCCAATTTTTCTGGCATACCGATCAATTATTGTTGAATTTTTATATAAATTATTTAATGTTGGTTCTTCTGTATTATTTATATTAACAACAACAACTGGGGATTTAAGTGATTCCAAAAATGGATTACATTTTAATACATTTTAATATATTATACCATACAAACATTAACAATTAACATTAAAGGCAATGGAACTGGTTTTTAACGCAATCAAGAAAAGATGGAATTACATTTCACAACAATTTACAACGAACGAACGATAGTGAAATTTAAATGCTGGTGATTCTTATCAGACAAATAAAGGCTGGCTTTCTTATAAGATATTTGTCATGTATTTCTTCCGATAAGAAAAATAATATTATCAATTTGTGTCTCTGCTATTTTTCTCTATTTTTTCAAGTGTATCAATTTGTGTCTCTGCTATTTTTCTCTATTTTTTCAAGTGTATCAAGCAAAAAAAAACTAAATAATTATTTTTAAAAAACTGAAAGAAAATAACAAAAAAAAAATTAAAAAAGTAAAATAAACAAAAAAAAATTAATTAATTAGACTTCTTAGCGTTACCCAGAGTACACCAACGAGGAGGTGAGTCTAAATCGTACTCCAAAAATATTTTATTTATATATTTTTAATTAATAATAATTAAAAAAGTTAAGATTTTATTATAAATAAATAAAATCTTAACCTTTATTTAATTATTATTAATATTTTTTTAAACTTAACATTTATTTTAAATGAACTTTTATATGCCTTCTTAAATGTTCCAATGTCTTATATTTATTATTACATTGTTCACATTGGAATATTTTTTCTGAATGTGTTTTTATGTGTTGAGATAATAAGTTTTTATTTTTAAATTCTTTATTACATTTGTCGCATTTTTCATTATTTTCATTTTTCATTTCGTGAATATTTTTAATATGTTCCTTTAAAATAGTATGGCTTTTAAATATTTTCTTGCATATTTTACAATCATTTTCTTTTTCTTTTTGTATTTTGTTATGAGTTTTTGTATGTCTTTGTAAAATAAATTTTGTTGAAAAGCTTTTTTCAAATCAAACTCATGATTTCCAAGTGTCTAAAAATCAACAAAAAAATCAATTTTTCATTAAATTTATATTCTTCATTTTATTCAATACATTCCCATTATAGAAAATGGATCCAACTAACTTCCTACTTTCCCTTAAAACATCTACAGATTTTTTCTAATAAATAAATAAATAAATAAATAATTCTTACTATTGCGTCAGCTGGTAAAAGATTTAAAAAATAACTTGTAACATTCCACTTTAATATATTGTACCACAAAGTTCCCTGAAAATTATCACCAGCATTTAAATATATTGGATTTGTTTCTTTTAAATCTTTTTGTAATTTCTTTATCATTGTTATCAATCTTGCATAGCCACCAATACATTTTTCGCCATTTTCTGGTTTACATGTTACAGAAAATTTATTTGTTTCTTCAAATCTTTAAAAAAAAAGACACACACACACAAAATAATATTAGACAAAAATACAAATTCAATTAATTGAATATAAATAATCTAACAGAGCTAAAATAAACGGTTAAAGTTTAAAATTTCGATAAACGAAAAACGACCGAAGTGAAAACCGAAGATTTCAATCGTTTTTACGATTACCGCTTAATATTTTTTCTTAAAAAAAATTTAATGTTAAATTTACTTTCTTTTTATGAACGTGATTTAAATTCATCAATATTTATTTATCGGAATTTTGTATTGTCTGGTTTTACCACAAATTAAATCTAAAAATTGACATTTGACAAATATTTATTTTTTTAATCTTTTTGGTATCTTATTAGATTTACACGCTTACGTCATAAGTCCAATTATCTAATTTATCTAAATGAATTTTCTATTTTAAAAGCTTTTTAGTTCATCCGACTTCAAACAGGTAAGTACTTACTTCAAGTGCTAGTTATTTTTTAAACTTAAATTTTTGTCATGTACCAAAAATACTAAAATTATTTTATAATTTTTTTAACAGAAAAACACTTCAAAAAAATTCAATTATTTAAATTTTTATTAAAAGGATTTTCTTTTTTGTTGTTATAACAAAAAAAAAAAATAAAACACAAAATTATTTAAATGACAACAAAATTAAATTGTACAAAAAAAAAACCCAAAAATGTGATCTCACGACAAGAAGTGACTCGTGTATTTTATATTTTTCTTTCACAAAATATTTCTATGTTTTTGTTACCTTGCATGAAAATCATTGATGTGAATAATTGAGACAGGAAATAATTCTTGTGTACTTTTTTCAATAATTTCTGAATTTAATTGTACAAAAAGTACAAAAAAAAACAAAAATTTTATTAAATTAATTTTCATATTATTATTTTATTTTTTTTTTGTTTTTGTAAAATTTAAAGAGAGTGAAAATTCTATTTAATTATTTTACGTACGTACAGTCTTTAGTACGTCCGTTCTTTATATCTCACTTTTATAAACTCCACTCACTTTTTTATATAATAAAATAAATTTTAACACAAAAACCAGTTTCAAATTTTCCAATACATACTTTTTGTTAACTTTTATAATATTTGTATTATTTGTCATGTACTGTGCTGTATGTGTGTGTGTGTGTATATATATTTTGTTTTTAATTTTAAAACAATCACTAATCACACGTTGCTAAATGTCTAAAAAACAAAACATAAAAAACATCATCATTTTTGATATTTTTGCTTTAATAGATTTTCCTAAAATACTTTTATATTTTCTATTCACAGAACAAAAAAAAATTCCTTGTTTTATTTTTACTTGTCTTCACGTTTTGTTTTTTTCTCCTGAGGATTTTCTTTTCACATTAATTATTTTCAAAATGATTTTCAATTTTTTGTTTTTAGACAATTTTATTTTTAATCTTAAATTTTCGAATTTCAAAAATTCTATTGTACAAAATGAACCAACATTATTATCAGTACTGTTTTTTGTGCTTCCTCATTTAGTACCTTTTTTTTTTTACACTGAATGAAATTCTCCTAATAAATTTTTAATCTCTTTAAAACACACACACACACACACACAAATAAGATAAAATTAAATTAACAAATTATATTATTGTTTATTTGTTAACAACGAAATAATTAATTGTCTTTATCAATCATATTCCAAATAAAGATAAGAACTAAACAGATTAAACAAAATTTTTAAATGCAACAATACAAAATTTGATTTCTTTTCAAATTGTTTTTGTTGATCAACAAGATAAGAATCACAATTAAATGAATTGTGATAAAAAAAAATAACTCATAAACTAAAAACAAAACAAAAAAAAAACTGTTTCTTTTATTTTGAGTTAAATTTATTTCTCTCCCACTCTTTCTTTTTGTCTGTCTCGTTTACTCACAAATACCGTAATACAAATATGTAAAACACGTTGTTATTTTCAAATAAATTTTCAAGCAATTTTAGTATTAATTATTGAAAATGTTTTCCAATTTCCAAATCAATTTTTTGTATTGATCCAATGAGGTTTGTTTGTTGTTCAACTGAATGGATTCCCCTTTTACTTTGTTTTGTTCATTTTTTTTATTATTTTCACACAATTTTAATAATTACTTGAATTAATTCAACTGATTGTTATAGGTTACAAGTACATAATTGCTAATAAATAAAAAATAAATGAAAAACAACAATTTAAAGCAAAATTATTTCAATTTTTTTTTTCTGTCCTTTATTTTTGATCCTCCCAACGTAAATGCAAATTTTTTATAATTTAATATTTTTAATAATAAAAAAGATCGGAAAAATAACAAACAGAAAAAAAAATAACATACAAATAAAGCAAATTTACAAAACGTTCACTACCATAAAATAAGTACTGTAGTTCTCTATCCGCAATACTGATTCAAGTGGAGACTTTAGTTGAACTAATGTTCTCTAAATATTTTCCACCTGATTATATTTTGTTGAAATGAATTTTTTTTTTGAAGTGTTGATGTTAAAACTATTAACAATTGGTATTTCCAAAATATAACGTCATTTAAAAAATTTCTACAAATTAGTTCAACGAAAGTCTCCAAAGTTAAAGTTAATTAGTAAATTGAGGATTGTCCGTTTATAGTTAAGTTCTAAGACATTAAACTTCCTCACCGTTTTATGTTTTTTTGAAATTAAACAAAAATTAAAATTTGACAGAAAAACAAATAAGTTTAGTGAACATTTTTTTAAATAGCCTATTTAACATTTTTCTTAATATTATTTTATTAATAAACAAAAAAAAAGTTTAAATAATTAAACTTTTCACAAATACACACATACACACATTATATAAACAGAAAATAATAACATTTTTTGTTTATTTTGTTGTTGTTTATATTTCACATATTTTTTATAATGTAACAGATAAACTAATTGGTATTTCTGGTATGTCATTTGCATTTGTTAAAATCTTATTTTTTTTTACTTCTCTTATATTATTTGTTTGTTTTTGTTGCATTGCTGTATAGGTTTGTGGTGATATTGTACGTATTAAAAAATCATAAATTGTCTGAATTAAACGATTTAAAAAACCTGAAAATATGAAGAAAAGATTATTATATTTATTTTTTTAGAATCCAAATTTGAAGAGCAAAAATTAGACAAGTTTAAAATATTAAAATTATTTAATCCAAATATTGCTCTTGATTCCTTTTTCTTTAAAAAAAAACAAAATTAAATTTTTACCTGATATAACAACAATCCCAGCAATAATTGAACACAATCTTACAATAAATTTAAGAATATTTTCACGTTGATGTCGAACAATAACTTTTAATGCAGAAACATCATATTTAAAATATAATCCTGGAATGCCATGTGAATTTAGATCATGATCTAAAAACACATAATGAAACTACATTAATCACTGTCTTATCAATATTTATATTCAAAAATAGTGTAAAATACGAATTAATGTGTGTTGTTCTATTTTAAATATGTTTATTTTAGCCCTTTATTTCTAGAAATTTAGTTTAATACTTACTTATTGGTCTTAAACTCTCTTTAACAGAATATTGAAATGTTTTAATAGTTGACAAAAATGTATAAACATCTGTAGGAACAATTTCTATGAAGTATTGCATCATAACAGTATCTAAAAATTATAATCAAATAAATTAAAATACCAATAGAATGTTAAAAAAGAAAATTCTAAGTTTCACATTCTACAAACTTACTAATTATACAAACAAATATTAAGTGAATTTAATTAAAATAAAATGTGAATCTTAGAAAATTCGTCTCTGAATTAATTTATGTATTAAATAATTTTTACTATCTGTTAAAATTTTTTCATCTCCCTCTAGTGGATGAACAATTCCAGCTGTTGCATCTCCAAAACTAAATTGATTTATACGATGTGAAAAATTTTGTTTTGTATCATCAAATAATGAACTTAAATGTATATGACCATTTGGAAAATGTATACTTTTCCCTTGTGTTATATGGAAATTACCGGCAACCTATAAATTAATTAAATAATTATTTTTTTTTTAATGTTTGTTTGTAATTTGAGAATTAAACCTTATTTAAAGTTAACTTCCCATGAATTCTACACGCGTCATGTGGTTTATTTGGTTTATCAGATCTTTTTGGTAAATTATAAATTAGACTTTGTTCGCCTTTATACAGGATTTCCTTTAAAAAAAATACTAATTTGATTTTATTTTGAATCAAATGTATATTAAGAAAACTTACTGCAATTGAATGATATTCTTCTCTTAAATAACTGTTTAAATGTTGCATATACTCAAAATATTCTTTTTGATTTGCAGAAAGTTCCCACCAAGTATCCTCTTCTTCCAAAACTCCGAATGAAAAAACATTTTGATTTGTGGAATCTAAAATATCCGCTCCAATTCCTGAAATTATGATATTTAGATACAAGTGCATACGTCAAGACTCTATTTATTAACCTCGACAAGGCATTGCAACAGTCAAGTCTATATTAATTTTTAATTTTGTGTCATCATTATCAGGTTTAAATTTAAAAATTAATTTTGAATCTAAATAATATAATACCTCAGTGTATATGAAGTATAATATTAATGCACGACTTAATATTGAAACTGTAATTAAAAAATTGTATTTCATAAAATCGGGTTTAATTGATTTAAATGATAAGCAATATTTTAACTTACGTGTCCCTCCAATTTTTGTTGTTTCAGTAAATTTTTCTTCTACTTTAGGGAAAGCATCTAATTCCCTAACAATTTTAAGTGTATCCCTATTTTTACGATTTCTCAACATTTTATTCTATTTTTTACTTATCCTTGTTTATGTAAAAACAAAAATTTAAGAAATTTTCTCTCAGATTTTTCGAGTTAGGAAAATGTCAACCATTTAATTAATAATACACTTATTTATAAGTATGTTACTTACAAAATATTACTTTTTATCTTTTCTTAATATATTAACTACTGTATAAATAAATATTAAGTTCTTAAATTAAAAAATAAAAACAAAAATTTATTAAATTTTCACCGCAACAGTTTCATAAACAAAATAATTTTGACATTGAAAAACGCTACATCCACATTTTTATAAACGCTACAACAATATTTAGGACATACCTGGAAATGCATTGAACGAACGCATATTTCATATTTTCATTGTATTATTGCCATAGTTGAGAAAAAAGCATACAAATTATATTTATAAAATTCACATTTGTTGGGTTTATCATTTCTAACAAAATATTTAAACTTTGACAGTAAGTAAAGTTGATTGCACCACGTGTAGATTCCATTATTTATTTTTTTTTCACATAATATAAAAACTAATTAAAATGGTATCAACAAGAAGAAGTGAATATAAAAGCAAACCAGCAAAAGATGATGGAGAAACTGATTCAAATAATACATCAGCAACATCAAATGAATTAAATGAAAATCAAATGGAAACGGATGAACTTGAATTCAATTCGAAAAAATTATGTGTAGTTTTAAAAAATATTAATGATGGAAAAACTGTAAATGAAATACCAACGACTGATGAAAAATCATCGGAAATTGCAAATATTGTACCTGATATCAGTAACATTCTTGCTGAAATAAATAAAACAAACAACGAGAAGACAGATGAAAAGAAATCAGATGGAAAAAAACGTAACAAGAAACAAAAAAATAAAAAAAAGAAGCAAAATGAAATCCGAGGCCTACCAAAATCTGGTAGATTTTGGAAAACCACAAAAGAAAAGTAAGAAATTTTTTTTAGTTAAATATAATTTTTATAGAAATTTGATTAGAAGAATCAAATACCGAAACATGTTTTTTAGTAATTTTATTTCAGCTCCTTAACTTAAAGTTGATTTATATGAAGTTAATTATTTGCAGTAGATTTAATTTCGTTTATTTTGCATTAATAAATTTTTCTTTTACAGATTTTCTAAAGTAAAATCATCAATTCATCATGGTGAATTTAAACAGAAAATGGCATTCAGAAATGATATGAAACATATTAAAGAACTTTCAATGTCAATAAAAGAAGATCGTAAGAAACAAAATGAACATAAAAAAATGAGACGTGAACAAAATGCGAAAATAAAAATAGAAAATGAAAGAAAGTCAGAAATCGTACAAGTTATTAAAAATCCAGCAAGGATAAAACGTATGAAGAAAAAACAATTACGATTAATTGAAAAACGTGATTTATCTAAAGTTAAAGTTGTATAAAAATAAAATTCTTTTTTTTTTTAATAAAAATAAATATTTAAGAAAAAAAAATCAATTTACGATTTTATTATTTAATTCTCAAAAATGTTGAATCTTCAAAAAATGTCTTATTACAAGCATACATTTTTATGAAGAAGTCAAACAAAAATACACAATCCTTTGAAAAACTATTACAAAACAAAAAAAAAAAGACTTTTAAATATCCTTATCTAAAGTTGCTTCTAAAAAATTAAAAACACAATTCCATGCAAAACCTAAACGTCCATCTGTTAATGTTATTTTACAAATACTACTTAAACTTTTAAATAAACAATTAAATGGTGTATATTTTTGAAGTGTTTCAACATCACCAATTATTATTAATTTATGTTTTGATCTTGTTATTGCGACTGTTAAACGTCTATGATCTTCTAAAATTTCTGATTCTTTTATTACATCTTCTTTTGTTGAATTATCTGATTTTGTACAAGAATAAATGATTACCTGAAAAATATAATTCATTTTTAAAATGTTACAAAATCAAGTTTCTTGCCAAAAAATAACACAGTTCAAGAGATGAATTAGAATATAGGACAATTAGAATTAATTTATAATCAAAAGTTTCAACAGTTTGAATTTTAATGTAAATATTCTGATTCAATCATTTTACCTCTTTATCTCTACCCTGATATTGATCAACAGTATTCACTTCAATTCCACATTCATTTATATCCATTTCAATAGAATTCATAGCTTCATATTTTTTGATTAATTGTTTTAGATTTTCAACTTGTACTCGATACGGGGCAATCATTCCAATTGAATCACCTTTTACACCAGCCTAAAATATTTAAAAAAAATGAATAGAGCAAATGTGTTCAGTTTCCGCATTTAAAGATTATACCGTATCTTGTTTTAAAAGTTATCACATGGCAAACAATTAATTTATAGAATAAGAATTTAATATTTAGTACATTATTATTTTCCCTTCATTCAGTCAGCCAAACTATTTGTTAGATTAATTTTTTATTCTTACCTTTACTAATGCATTAATAATATATAATCCTATTGCAGTTTCACAATAATTAACATTAACACGTTCTTTTTTATTATCTGTTTGTTTTTGACTTATTCCACTTAATAATTGTCCCTCATTAATTGAATCAATTAAAAATGATGGTTCATTTTTTTGTGAATCAGCAAAATCTAAACTTCTTTGATAAACATTTCCAGTATCCAAAATAATAACTGATTGATCAATATGAATTGATAATGTTTTGATTAACCATTTTTCTGAACCATAAAATTCTGTAATTATCTGTAGAAAGGAAAAAAAATGTATGCATAAAAATTTGATAAGAGATTTAAAAGCAAATAACTAAAGTTTTTATACTTTTCGTAGAATTAATTTAACTTCACATTTACTAAAAATAATTTAGAATTGAGATTCATACAAAACTAACTAATTATCAACTACAAATTAAAATTTCTATTTAATTTCTTACTTTTGGATTAGGAATATTTAATATGGCATTTGCAACATTATCAGTTGCACATTGAAGTGAACCTTTATATGTTAATTTATTTGCTAATTTTGATATTGTTGAATTCATACGATATTGGATTGTTAATGTAAATGTTGCTTCATCTGAATCTAATCTTGAAAAAAGACTTTCGTCAGCTCCAAGATTTCTAAAAAGAAAAATATAAAATAAAATTTAAGATCAAAAGATTCTTTTAATTCTAAAAGTTTACCTGGCATCAATTGATGTAATAATTGGTGGTAATTGATCAGGATCACCAACAAGAATAAATTTTTTTGCTGATAAAAGTGGACGAATTATTGATGGTTGAAATACTTGTGTTGATTCATCAACAACACAAACATCAAACATACGTTGTGATAACATTGGATGTGATGAACCCTGACATGTAACACCAACAATTTTCTATAAAATAAATATATTTGCTTTAAATAAAATCACTTTAAATGTTATAACGACAAATGATGTTACCCCAGTGATTAGAATTTGATCAAAACAAATATTTTATTGGAATTTTTATGTACGCGTCATTTTACCATCAAATTTGATTACTTTACTGTGCCTAAATTCTCCCTACAAAAATTTCATACGGTAAGATTTTTATTTAAAACTTTATTTTCATCGAATTCTAATCAAGTAGATAAGTCAGAATTAAGTCGTGCAGATGTGCAAAAGAAAATTAACAAGTAATGACTAACAAACTAATGTACAGTTTCATTTTAAAATGTCTTGTGAAACAACACGGCCATAAAAAATTTAAATAAAATGAAAATAAATTACATAATCTTTATAAACTCTTTCAAGTTCAGCTGGTGATTTACAATTTTCAGTTAAATATGTTTCACTAAATTCTTTTATCAATGGATTTATACGTGATAATGCGCCAAGTCGCATAAATGGTATTTTATCGTTTCTTAAACGTAATAAAATATTATCAATAGCTGAATGTGTATGACTTGTTATTAATACAGTTTTACCAATATGTAAAAGAATTTCTATAATTGCAACAAGTGTTTGTGTTTTACCTAAAATAAAAATGAAGAAAGAAAAAGTATAATTAGAATGGAAAAAAATATGATTTTTCTATGAAAAAGATAAACAAGTTACCACAGTTAATCTAACTACAATTTCCGATAATCTTATTTACCTGATCATTTATAAGATTTAACTTTTTTTTAGGTTTTATCGAAAATATTTTTCTTACGCACAAAATCTAATAGAAATTTCAACTTACCAGTTCCCGGTAATCCTTTTAATAATAAATAATCTTGTGCTGTTATTGCTTTAAGTACTGCTTTTCTTTGTATAGCATTTAATTTTAACAAAATAGAACGACCAAATGTTAATATTTGTTTTGGTAAATTTTTATCAAATGTTGGTACAGTTTTATCAATAATAATTTTTCTTAAACGATTTGCTGTTTCAGAATCATTTAATAATGCACCTAAATTACCAGTATTATAACCCATTATTGAATCACTTTGATAAACATCCAATATAAATAATTCATTTTTATAATTTTCTGTTAAATCTCTGAAAAAGAAAACATAAAATTATCTAATCAAAAATTATGAGATGAATTAAATATTTTTTAAAGACACAACAAAAAACACAACTTCAACAACAAATGAATCCTTTTGTTTTATAAATAAACGAAAGAGAAAAAAAATAATGAGTAAAAAACGATAAATAAGAAAAAAAAAAAAAGGAAAAATTGTTGTAAAAAATTTTAATTTCGTAAATAAAAAAGTTGTATTAAAATTCACTTACCTATCTAATCCTAATGTAACACTATTATTTGATATTAATTGTACTCTACCCGATGATATTGCAACACGTTTCTTTATACTTATTATAATAAAATCACCTGTTTTTATTAATGTTTCTGTTAAATCAATTTCATCATCATTTGTTTTTTCATTATTTATTGTTAAAACATGAATATAAGTATTTTGTTCTTCAACAACTTTACCATTTACAATAAGATTCATTATTGTTGTATTACGTTTACAACGTTTTTCTGGCGACATTGTCCAAATATATTTTAATTGATTTGCTAAAAGAAAACATAACGATTTAAATTTAATGGAAAAAAAAAAAAAACAAAAATAATTAAATCATTTAAGCTGTTTCCAAACCAGTCAGTAGTTAAGATTTTACGAACATTAACATTATCAAGTGAAAAATAATCTTTACATATAATCCAATAAAGGGTCGGAACAGTTACTTCAATAATGTAAGTTTGCGCTGAATTTGGAAACACTTTAAATAGACAATTAAAAATATTATCATTTTCATAAATTTTACTTTTTTTAAATTCTTGATGTTCCAATAATATTAAACCATTCCACTTTATAAAATAATCAATTTGCTCATCGGTTAAATGACTCAATAATAATGTTGTTGCATTTTTTAATGGATGATTATCAGATAATTGTGTCTTTTTATCTTTTTTTAAAAATGAACAACAAATAATATTGTACGGACATTTTTGACATGCTGATAAAAAACTGATTGGTTCAGGTAATTCTAATATTTCACCATTTTCTATTTTATTTCTTTCAATTTTTTGTGATAAATAATATGCTAATTCATTCCGTAATAAAATAAGATCACGTTGTTCATTTTTATTTAATGGTATTTCTTTCATAATTCCTTCTCTGAAAAATTTAAAAGTTTTATTTACGAAAATAAAATAGAATTAGTGTAATTAAGGAACTCACTTTAAATAAAATAATAAACCAGAATCAACATTTCTACCCAATTCAGATAACATCATTTGATACAAAATTATTTGTCCTTTATGTTCATTTGAAAATGAAGCTTTACCTGTTTTTATTTCAAGTGGCATCTCTTTTAGGTTTGTTTGTTTTTGACGTGTCTTAACAGAAATATCAATTTTTCCTTTAAGACCAAGTTGTGGTATCCAAACATTTTCTTCAATATCTTGTATTGAATCAATTTGACCAGAAAATGCATTTGGAAGTTCCTATTAACAAAAACAAATTATTAAATAACTAATCATTAAAATTACTACTCTTTACGTAAACATCTCAATAGATTCAATTGGGTAAGAAGTTCCTTAATTCAAATTTATTTGCTCTTTACGTTTATAATAATCATCTCAATACAATAATATCAAGAATATTAAAAAATTAATTTATTTATAGCATAGGAAGAAAATATTGTTGACGATTTGATAATTAAAACATGTAAAAAAAATTATTACTGTTTACGTAGAGATACAGTAAGTAATTACAATAAAATATTCACCTTAATATTAAAATTTCCTTTAATATAACGTTGTATGAAACTAGCAATATTAGGTAAAAATTTATTAATCTCAATTCTTGTTTCTTCTAGTGTCATTTGAGATGAATATAATGCAAATATATTTTCTCGTGAATTAAGTAATTCCTCACTAACACTTCGAATATCTTTAAGTGTTTCCAATTTACGTTTTAATACAGTTTGAAGTAATTCATGTACAAATGATCCAATTGTCATCTAAAATATAGAAAAAAATATATTTATATTCTTTTATTTAATATAATTATAAATAAGAACATAAAGCGTAATCATTCTTTTATATATTCTAATTATATTCTAACGCATTTTCGATGAAATTTAGCCTTTTTCAACATTAATAAATGAACTTATAGAAAAAATTTTTAATGCAATTACCGTTTTAAGAATGAAATATAAAATAATAAAAAATGAATCAAACCTGTAAACTCTTCCTTTATAAACAGAATGATATATAAATTATAAATAATAAATAAGAGATTAAAAATATTATTTTCAATTATTACTAATTTGTATTTATTTTTATTGTTACTTACAACTTTGTTGCCACCATCAACTCCTTTGAACTTATCAGCAAGTACACCACGTCGTAAACAAAACAGAGAACCAACAACTGTAGTTCCTGATATCAATAAATCAGGAAATCTAATTACATAACCTTTTTCTGAAGTTATCATGTAATAATTTAATGTATTATTGTATTCTGCACAGATTGATAGAAGTTCACCGGGAAGAATATCCAATGCTCGCCTTAAAATATTTTGTTTTGAAGACATTTAATAATATAACTTACGTTAAAACTCAAAATGAAATAACTTACCAAACACCGAAAAGTACACATTTAGTCTTAATTTGGAAATCCTTTTCTGTTGTTAGATGCAAAATTAAATCATGATTTTTCTCACGTTCAACTGAACTTACAATACATCGCTGAAATGTTGATAAATCCAATTGTGTCATTCTAATAATTTCATCAAATTCATCAGACGAATCAAAAAATATATTATCCACACCATTAAAATTCATATTGATATTTTCTTTTTCACCATTAAAAACATTTTCAGATAAACATCTAACTTTCATTGGATTCTCAAGTAAATCATTATGCTCATATTTTATTGAAAGTCTTCGTTTATTAAATGTATTGCTCATTTTCTTTTGTAAATGTTAAAATATAAAATCAAAATTATTAATCATCACACAGATATTGTACAAAAATGGATAAAAGTAAATAAATATAACTTGGTTATTTTAAAGCTTTAAAGCTTAGTGTAAAAAAACCCGCCAAAATTAATAAACGTCAAACGAAAACTTATAGATTATCTAAAAATTGTACTAGATTTGGTTTTCTTTGAAAACTTTGGATTATATATTGAATGGATACACTACAAACTATATTGACGATGACGATATGAGAAACTTAAACTATTTTCTAACATTGAAAATGACATAATTAAATTGTATTACTAATTACAAAAGCGGGATTAACCAAAATATATATAATATAAAATAAGAAATTAACAATTTTTCGATTCTTTGATAACTATTATATTTACATTTTTTTTATTATTTTATAATTTATTACAAGCAAACAAAATAATACATTATTTCATTTTCTGTTTCTCAATTTTGATATTAAAAAAATTCCATTTTTTTATTTTATATAATTTTTTTTTAATTGAAAATCATATTTTATCATTAATAATAACCAAAAGAAAATAGAATTACATAATATTATTAAATGTTTGTTTAATACGCTGAATTATAATTTCGATTTTAATGTAAAGGGATTTAAGTTAATTGTTGTTATTAATCTAAGAAAAATGAAAAAAAAAAAAATATCTTATCAAAACTGATAAGAAATTTTTCGAAAAATGAAAAAAAAAAATACAGTATAATCAAATCAAGTTAAATAATAAATGAAATGCATAAAGATAGTAATTAAAGCATAATAAAAAAAAACAAATTACGGTAATAAATTTAAAATTAAATTATTAAATTTTAAACGAAAAAATTAATTCAGAAAAGTAGTACGGCAAAAAAAATATAAGTAAATTTTATTTTTACCACAAAGGTTTTGCTTTTAATAAAAATATCTGTTAATACCAAATTATTTCAACTGTGGTCATAAAAATTAATTTTTTTTTTTAGATATTATAATATTAAAATAATAAGACTAATTATTCAGCCGGTCGTTTTTCACTATTTTTCCGTGTAAATTCTTCGGCATTTTTCAAAAATTTTCTTTTGTCCTTCTGATATTCTTCAGCTAAATCAGCCCGTAATGGATGTTCGGGTTCTGGATCATTCACAAGTGCAATCAGAGCTTGAATCACTATGTAGAGAATCAAATTAGAATGTTTACGAAAAAATACAACGCAAAATAGAAAATGATATTTACCTTGATCAGTTTTAGTAGCGGGTTTCCAATTCTCTGCGCTAATTATTGGTAAACATACTTGACCTTTCTCATCTATATTAGGGTGATATATTTTTGTTTTAAAAGATATTTTTGGTGGCTTAAATGGATATTCAGCTGGAAAAACAATTTCAATACGAAAAGCTCCTTTGTTATATGGTATATTATCCTATAAACGATTAAAATTATTAAATAAAAGTTAATGTCAAATGATATAATAAAAAAATCAAAGTACCGGAACAATAAGCCCAGACCATAAAAGTAAATTTGATTCATCTACGATTATGTCTCGGAATGATCGTAATCCAGAATTTTGGAGATCACTCAATTCCTATATAAAAGAATTCAATTAGTAACAAGATAAAAATTATAAATAATTAATATAGTATATGAATCATGACACATAAATTTAACATAACCTTTAATAATTATATCAAAAAAATATTAAATTATAACAATAGTAAATACCTATTATGAAAAGCAATATCTTAGTATGGATAATTTAACAATTAACTTTATTTAATTACGAAAAACAGGTTGAAATAATAAAGAGAATTACCTTTTGAAGTCTTCTTGTCGCAGCCATTTTGATATATAATTTTTTTTTCTATCAGTATTGCCACTGTTGCCACCCTAGTAACCAAACGATGATAAGTCATATGCGATATTGTTCTATGTATATGATTGTGTTTATTAAATTAAAATTGAAAGGATAAATACATATAAGATGATCAAAAACAGGACTAGTATTGGAATTTGCTTAATAATATTAATGGATAGGCTGTATAAATTTACTTTGCATTGGGGCATAATATCAAATTAAATACATAACATTTCACTTAAAAATAACATCGGATTTTACACTTTGAGGTGACATGAATTAGGATTGTTATAGGCATGAAATAGTTGAATCGTTAAACGAATAACGAGTAACGACTGTTCATTTACACACAGATATTGATTTGGTAATTTATGAGAAATGATTTAAACTATATTTCAACAAATACTTTACAATGTATTTTTTTTTTATTAAAATCAAAACAATAACAAATAATTAATTGTTTTGTTTAATAATATGTAATTTGGATTAATTTTTAAATTACAAAATTACTATTAAATAAGAACAAACAAAATAAAACATTAAATTTTTATTTTTAAATATTATTATTCGATTATATAAATACAATAACATTATTTCTAAAAACAAAAACATGAGAAATCAATCAATATTAATTATTATTATTATTATGTATTAATGCTGTATTTAACTAAATTAAGAGGTATAAGCACTTATGTTATTTAATTAAATAATCAATTCTAATCGAAAAGTAAATATCAAAATTTAATTCAAATGGATTTACCATTAATTAATTTTTCTGATTTTATTTGCATTAGAAAAATAAGAAAAAATAATCTTTAATATTTAAAATTATTTAAGAAAATCAAAAATATTTAACGGGTTGTTTGTTGGGTGGGGAAAATGTTTGTGATTTTTTTTTTCTTTTAATATTTCGATTAATTAAATCACAAAAATAAATTTATAAATATGTAATAATTATTAAGTGCAATTTTAATTAATTTTTCATTTGCGTTAAAATTTGATTATTTTTTCTTTAATTTTTTTTTGTGGCTGTGATCGCTCAACAATTTAAATAATTTAAACTAATATTTTTAAGTCTTTTTATATAATATATATTTAAGAGTCTAATAGTAATATTATTCAATAAATCGAACACAAAAAGGTCAAACATTAACTATAATTAAATAATAAAACTTTTTAATTTATCAATCAATTTTTTTTTTTGCTTTTTGTTTATGTCTTAACATTAAATCGATTATTTATCTAAAGATTAAATTTTTTTCTTCAATAATTTTACTAATTTCTAAATATAATTATTAAAATTTAAGAGGAACACTTATGATGAAAAGTAATTCTTTTATATATTTGTATTTGTTCCCAAAACAACTTTAACCATTTTGTTTTGTATTGTTTTTTTTTGTATTATTATTATTTATTTTATCTTTGAAACTCTGTGAAAAACTTTTTAATTTTTGTTTTGTTCTGTTTTTTTTTTTCATAATTAAATTAAGTCACATTTATTTAATAGAAGAAAGTTAGGAAAGAAAAAATTAAACAGAACGAAAATTAATTAGCACTACAAAGCAAGCCATGGATGATGAATTAATGCTTCCTTTGAACGGTCACCATAATCATAGGTAATCTCTTCACCTTTTTGTATATCATCTTTAGCAAATAATACAAGACGTGGAATATTTTTAATCATCATTTTTCTTGGTATTAAATTTCCGTTCCGTGAATGATTTACTAAACGTCCAAGATGTCCTGATTCAGCGGTTGCATCAATACTGTTAAACATATAAATAAAAAATTATTTGTAATGAAATAATAAGTTTTATGCATTTCTGCAAATTAAATATTTATACATTGAAATTTGAATGACTGACGAAGCTTTATTACATTTAATAAAATCATTATTCTAGCCTTGGTTAGACAGGGAGTCACATTTCATTATATTTAATCAATTTATTTTTAAATTTTTATTTTCATTTCACTAATAATCTATTGTTATTACTTTAATCAAATTAATCCATTAATCAAAAATTTAGACCTTGTAAATTTCTCTGACAAAACTTTTAAAATTTAATCAGATTTAAATAAAGTTATTAACAGAGCGCTAATATTTGACAAATTATAAAATTGAAACGGACAATAACTAGTAATTGTTTTAGCAGAAAAATCATTTACTTTTTAAAAAAAATGTTTCGAAAAATAATGACACAAAAAACTGATTTAAATATGGCTGCCAATATTCAATAACACGAGCTAAAAAATAATGTGCGAAGGAACAACCATTATTTTTCTCATTCACTTTATGAGAACCGCAAGTTTATCAAGATAGCGTTAAATTAAATTAACATTTCAATTCTTTTCTATTTCGGTTTTGAAGGAACAATAATAAATTATTTTTTTTAACTTCCATTTTCGGTTTTTTCAATTGTATTAATATTTTTAAAAAGTAAATTTTTAACACATTTGAATCTTCTACAATTATGCAATATATCTACTAGTTTCTTTGCTCTTATATCATTTTTTGTTGTTGTTAAACAGAGTGTTAAAAGCAAATGAGAGAGAAAGAACATTGTTTGGCGCTTAAACAATATAAACTATTTTTTTTTTCAAATAAAATAAACTTACCAATATTGTTGATTTTGAAATTTAAAATAATACATATAACAACCCATATTTTGATCTTGTGCATACATTTCTTCACGATTTTGTGCTTCAGTTGATGATATTAATTCACCGACATATTCAATTACAAATTCACCACGTTCAAATGAACGTAATGTAACAACACCACGTCCTTTTTCACCAAATATTCTAACTTCTAAATCATTTTCTTTACGTTCAATAATTGCTTGTTCAATACTTTTATTTTTTTCATCTTGTACTTCTTTTTTTGTTTTACGTACACTACGCCGAAGTGCAAAAAATTCTGTCAATTTTTTATTATTACTTGTTGATGTATTCTCTTTCACTTTAACTGTTGATTGATTTTTATAATTGATGTTTTGTTCTTCCGTTTTTATTATTATTTCATTTATTATTTGTTCATTTTTTATTATAATATTATCAGATTGATTGACATTCAGTCTTTTTTTTGATTTTATATTAATATTTTTTATATCTGTAACATTATTTGTATGTATATTTTTGATAGGTGATGGACAAACAATTCTATGTGGTGTTGCTGGTTTACGACGTCTTGGACTCATATCATAACTTTTATCAGTAACAACACCACTATCACACGAGTTACTATCTGAACATGTTGTTGAATCAATTTCTGTTGATTGTGTTGGTTTTGATAAATCTAAAGGTATTATTGTGGATCCTGTTGTTGTACTCATAATACCATCATTATCATTATTCTGATTTGTTTGCAATAATGTAATTTTATTGTTTGAACCAAAATTTGGTGATAATTCCAATGATTTTTTTATTATTATTGATGATGCCTGATTTGGTGTTTTATCAATATTTAAACTTAAAACAGGTTCCTGTAAAAATATATTACAATCATCATTATCTCTTATTGTTGGTATAAGTCCCATAAAATTTATTGGATTTTTTGTTAATATGCCTGTGGATGTTGTTGTTGTGAAATCATTAGCAAAATTATTAATATTTTGCATCATTTCGTTATTATCATCGCTTAATGAATTAGAATTTTCTTCAACATCATCTTCATCATTTTCACATAATAAAATTTCATTAATTTTATTTTTTTCCTTCTTTAAATAGGAACTTATTCCCTTGGAATTTGAATTATTATTATTAAGATTATTATTATTTCTTGTAGCTCTTGCAAAAACTGTATGAAGTGTCATTTGTTTTATTGTTAAATGTCTCGTATCTTTTGTTGATTGAATTTTAAAATTTTTTGTTTTTGGACTTGCACAACATTGATCATCTGTTTTTTGTTGTATATGAATATTTGGTGGTTGCGATTGTTCGGTGACACGTGTTCTTCTTGCTAAAAAATAATAATAAAAAAAATATAATTTAATTTTTTTGTTAATAATTTGAAAAAAAAAATATATAAACAAAGTGAATGAACTTTTTGAAATTAAAAACAACATCGAGAGAAAAAGAAACAAAAATGAAATAGTTGTTAGAAAGAGATAGAATTAGTATGATTTTTATGGAGAAAGAATGAGAACAATTGTGCATTTCTTTTATTAGGTAGAGTTTTAGTTAAATTTTGACCTTACAATTTTACAAGAGTTCTCAAACTGGGCGTGTTTTTTTTTTACACAAAAAATAATAATATAATTATTATGAAAAAGAGACAAAAAAAAACTACACACGAAGGAAAATAATCGATTAACCCAAAGTTTAAGGAATCTCAAATTTTTCTATAAAATAGATAATTTGTACAAAAGGCATTATAAAATTTATGAGTAAAATTAAATAAAGAGCGAATAAAAAGAAAATATAATTCATTAATAATGAAAGAATTTTTTTTATAAAAAAAATTTCCTTTTAAACAAAAAAGGACAAATAAATAATCTAATTAAAACTAAACAAAGAAATATATTATGATAATTAAAACAATAAACACATAACCTACCTCGAATCATTTTCATGTTTTATTTTAAAATATGTTGATTAAACTAAAATTAAAAAAATGCGCTTAGTTCTAACTAATGCTACTCAAAAATGTAAATGAAAAATAATAGCAGCGACGAAAACACGAAATCACGTCGTTCTTTGACCAAAAAACACTGCAAAGAATTATATTTTTCGTTTTAATTTAACGTTATGTTTTTAAATCAAACTTAATCTTGCACATTTTATCTAATTAGAAAGTAATAAAACTTATAATTATTGTTTATTCATTTATAATAACTATAATAGTTAGGTAAATTTAACGCAAAACACAATAAAATTGTTGTCGTCCATTGAACGTCACGAATTGTGCAGGGTTGCCAAATGAAAATTTTGGAAGTAGCTAAAATGTGCAAAAATCAAATAGCTCAGATTGAGAAAAAATTGATAAAAAGTCAAATTTGTTGAACATTTGTTGAATTGAACATATTTATAAAGAAAATTTTCATAAGAAAGTCAAAATACAAACAAATATATGTTTGCAAAGTATTATTAGCTTGTATTTTCTTTAAAAGTTTTTAATTTTCTACTCTTAGAAAAATTTGTCATTAACATATATTTCAAAATTAAGCTATAAAATACCTAAACTGGCAACCCTTGAACTCCGATATATTTAAGAAATTTATTCTCCCTCCATATTTTTAATGTGTCAAAATTCAAAAAAATTGTAGTAAATAATTATAAAACATTGTAATAAATTTTAGCTCTTTTTATTAGTAGTAAAGTTGCTCAAAATATAAATTAAAAAAGGTAAAAAAGAAAATTGCATATTTCATTTATAATTTGGACACTGGTTTTAGACCCAGAATATCAAAACATTTTCCGATAATTCGGGCAGTTGCTTCACACAAGAGAATTCTTCCTTCATTAATTTTAATAACATCTCCACTCTTATTTTTTTCTATGCAGTAGCAAACATCATAGAATTCAGTAAATGTTGTACAAACTTCATAAACATATTCGCACAGAATATGGAGGCAAAGGTCTTTTGAAACCCGTAACATAACATCTGGAAATTTCATTAAAATCTGAAAACATTACGAAAAGTTGTTAAAATTTGTTATAAAATCATAATAATCATTTGATTTTACTTTAGCCAACTTCCATTCTCTTTCATGATCAAGAGTTATTTCTGTTCTATCTATTACTTTTTGAATATCATTAGCAAAATCACCCCCGCAATTTCGTGCAATCGATCTTATTCTTGTAAAGGCATATAATAAATAAACTGCGGTGTTGCCCTTGTCTTCTAACATCTAAAGAGAAATCAAACAAACGTATTTAATAAGTATTTAAATTATGTTTGGATTTAAAATCTGACCTTATCAAATGAAAATACATATTCATTAATACGATTATGTGATAAATCAGCATACTTAATGCATCCATAAGCAATTGATTCTTGGGCTGATTTTAATTCAGCTGGCGTTAAAACTTTATCACGTTCTTTTTCGATTAATTTATCAAGAGATCGTTTTAATCCTTCATCCAAGAGATCAACTAATTTAACGTTCTCACCAGAACGCGTTTTAAATTTTTTACCATCTTCACCCAAGACAACACCAAAACCGACATGATCCGTTATATGTTTACAAGGATCAATAATTCCAGCTCTTTTGGCACACCCAAATATTGTTTGAAAATGTGTCGATTGTCCAGAATCAGTTACATAAATTAAACGTTCTCCTTTTTCTTCAACAATTCGCTGTTTTATTGCAGCCATATCTGATGTATCATAAGTAAATCCACCGTCCGATTTAATAATTGTAAGCGGAATCCCGTCACGTTTCTAAGAAAATACAATTTAAAATTTATACAAATTGAAAAAAAAACTAAAAATTCAACCTCATTCCACATAATTTTACGACCCTCATCTTCTTCTAAGAAATTATTATTAGTTAATTCTTTAACAATATCTTCCATTCTGGATTGATAAAATGATTCTCCTCGTTCAATTATTTTTACATCTAGGCGATCATAAATTAATTGAAATTCTTTACGTGATACATCACATATTAAATTCCATGCTTTAAGACTGTCTGCATCTCCACTTTGTAGCTTTACAACATTTGCATATGCACGTTTTTTAAATACTTCATCTTCATCAAATCTACAATGAGAATAATATATAGAATATATTATATTATAAAATATAAAATAAATAAAACATACAGTTTTTTTGACTCTTTATAAAAAGATTGTAGATCACTTATTGGTGGTGAAACATTTAAATAGTTGGGAAATTTATCCTAAACAAAAAAGAAGATTTAACAATCATTTTAACATAAAATAAAGATTGGAATTCAACCTTTAAATGAGCAATAAGCATTCCAAATTGTGTTCCCCAATCACCAACATGGTTTAATCTGAGTACATCATGATCAAAAAATTCCATTAAACGTGAAATTGAATCACCAATAATAGTTGAACGCAAATGACCAACATGCATTTCTTTAGCAATATTTGGCGATGATAAATCAACAATAACCCGCTGTCTCTTAACTTTTGGTGGAAGTACTCCTTGTTTTAATATTGACTCAATTGCAATTTTTCCATATTTTCTAAAAAACATAATCATTAATAAAAAATTTCTAATTAGAAAATTTTTAATTTACTTTTTCAGAAAAATATTTATAAATCCAGCGTTTGCAATTTCCAATTTTTCAATAAGTGTAGACTGAGGAAGGAATTCTAGAATTTTACCAGCAATTTCACGTGGCAACTCTAAATATACAATATAATTATTATTAATGAAAATTTAATATAAACAGAAAAATTACGTTTATTTTTTAGCATTTTTGCAATTGGAAGTGCACTATTACACTGGTAGTCACCAAATTTGAAATTGTTGGGAGCAACTGGAGTTATAATTGTTGGAGCATTTAATGTTGGAAAAGCTAACGCAATTCCTTTTGTGAATAAATCTGTAAAATGATTTGTAATCGAAATCATTTCTGTAAATTCTTTTGGTGGTTCATTACTTTCATTACATATAGCCTGAAAATTGATGTTGAAAGTAAAAAATATTTTTTAAGAATGATGGGATTTCATACTTTGTTTAAAACAGCTAATCGATGTTTTAATTTTGTATTCTCAAGAACTAATTTAGCTAGATCTTCATTATCATCTTCAAGACCGTCATTTGTCTTTAATCTTTTCATTTCAGTTTGCAATAAAAAAACTTCTTTTTCCTTAAATTGAAAAGTATTTTTGTTAGGTTATATTTTTGAATTTTAGCAAATTTGTGTTACCAAGTTTGATATTCTTGCTTCTTCTTCTAAAAAAATTTGCGACATAGTATTATTATAAATAACAAACCACAAATAAAAAATATTAAAAGAAATAAAAATTTTATTTCTCTTGTCGGCGTTTCTATACTTTCTGTAAAATTCCAAGTTTGAGCTTTCAAGAAAAATTACAGTCGTGTAAAATGTGGTTCCTCTTATTGGCTTATATTTATCACATGTTAATGATTAATGAAGTGAGGAGTAAGCCACATATTGATCGATGTCAAAAATATAAACATTGAAGTCGTTACATCAAAACTTGACGATTGTAGTAGATTATCTACCACAAAAACGTTATTACCGTCTAGCTAAGTCTGACAACAACAATAATGGGTCCTTAATAAAATATCAAATCATGAGTGTGAAAGAGAAAACAATAACTGATTATTGAGGTGAGAGTTCTAATTTGATTTTTCAAATTCAAATCTAGAAATGTCATTGTAGCTAAATTTTAAGCAAAAAAACCATTCAAGTTGATAAAAAATTAGAGGAGCAATTTCAATTAGATTTAATTGTCATGCCCTCTTATTTTCCGTTTCTTGTAGAAAAAAAATCATACAGAATAAAGAAAAATAATTTTAAAAACAAAATAATACATAAAATCAAAAATAGTTAAATTTAACATTATTATTCTAAATTTTTGTTTATCAGTATATAAATAAATTTATTATAAATTTTTGTTGTTTGTTTTTTTTTGCTAGACACTGAACTGAAAAACAATAACATATAATTAATATAATTTTTTTATATAACTCGATTATTATTTCGATTAAACTGGGTTTTTTTAAAACGGGGAAATTTTCCCAAATATGGCAACACTCAAATTTTCATAGAATTTGACGTTTATTATTGAATTAATTTTCTATTTCTATATAAATTTGTTTACGTGCTAATTTTACGCATTTATTACCGAACACTGGGTTTTAAAATAAAATAAAAAAAAAACAAGATTGTATTATATATATTATATTTAAAATATACTATTGTCGCCTAATTAAATTCTGTTAAATAGTAAAAGAATAATTGAATAAAGAGGTCATGGATTTAGCAATGAGAACAACTTTGGATTTAGACAAAATTTGCCGTGTATGTTTAACCGTTAAAAAAGATATGGCACCAATATTTGGTGAAATGGTTGCTGATATGTTAATGGAATGTGCAAGAGTACAGGTATAATACAATAAGAGTAATATTATAAACTGCACAATGTTTTTTTAGCGGGCTGATGTTTCAGCATTTTATACATGTATTAGAAGGAGAAAACAATATGGTGTGGTTGTCATAAAATTAATATAAAGTTTTGCTTGTCTCTCTGACAGAGAAAGTTTTGATTTGTAGTGTTTGTTCTTTTTTTTTTCGTTTTTTATAGGGTTTTTCTAAAATTCTACAAATTTTTTTATTAAAATTTTGTTTTAGATTGATAATACTGACGGATGGCCTGATAAAATATGTATTCAATGTGTTTATCAAATTAATAGATTTCATGCATTTAAAACTCGCGTTGAAAAATCTGATCAACAATTAAGAGATTATATAAGAAGTATAACAGTTATCGTTGAAGAACCATTGCCAAAAGAAATGAGACTAACACAAATTGAATTACAACGTTCTAGTATACAACCTCATCATCAAATAACACATGATATATCTAAAAATGATATTCAACAGCAACCACACCATCATCATATACAACAACCACAACAGATTCACAGACAAGACATAGAAATGCAGAGGCGAAAAATTCAAACCAAACGAAGTAGTGATGAACAAATGATTTTAAGAAATGGGCAATTATATAATACAACAGCACAAATAATAAACGGACAAATTGTAACAACAACCCATGGTCAACCAATAATACAAACAGGACAAATTGTACATAAAGCACAAGAGTTACAAACTGATGATACAGGGCAAATAATACATCAGCATGGTTCACCAGAACAAGTTGGTCAAATACAAAGAACAGATTGTGAGAGTTGTGAAATAATTGTTCAACCAGATATATCTGATGAGTCACAATATTATGAAGATGTAACAACAATACATGAACATCATGAACATCAAATACAGGAAGAAGAAGAGGAAGAAGCATTTACATTAGCTGTATCAGAAGAATCTGATCAAGATTAGATTATATATTTAGGCATTTAAGATACAAGATCTAGTTATATGGAATCCAAATAATTATTTCTAAAACGCTGAGGTTTGAAGCGGTGACTACTCTATTAATGAGAGTCTTTTATTCTAAAACTCTGAAATTTGTGTGTGTGTTTTTTTTTAAATATTCAGTTGCTCCATATTTTTTATTGCTTCGACGAACATTTAAATCATTTTCTAAAATGTTGAATTGAAGTAATAAATTTTCCGATAATCCGTGCAGTTGCTTCACATAAGAGAATTCTTCCTCCATTAATGTGAATAACTTTTCCACTCTTATTTTTTTCTATACAGTAGCAAATATCATCAAATTAATTCAATGTTGTACAAACGTCATGAAATTTTGTTTGTTATGTGTGATGTTACTTTAGCCAACTTCCATTCTCTTTTATAATCAAGAATTATTTCTTGTAAACTGCCGTTTTTTTAAAAAAAATCTAAAGCGAAAAGAATCAAAGGTATTTAATTATATTGGGATCTAATATCAGACCTTATCAAATAAAAAAACCTATTCATTGATACGATTATGTGATAAATTAGCATACATAAGCAATTGATTCTTGTGGTAATTTTATCAGTGATCATTTTAATCCTACATCTCAAACATTCTTATTTACTTTTTACTTTTGAAACAAAATATTTATAATCCATGCATTTGCAATTTTCAATTAGTGTAGACTGAGGAATAAATTCTAAAATTTTACGTGACAACTCTAAATATGTAACACAAACATTTATTATTAATGACAATTTAATATAAACAGAAAAATTACGTTTATTCTTAAGCAGTTTTGCAATTGGAAGTTCACTATGGTAATCCCCAAATTTAAAATTGTTAGGAGCAACTGGGATTATAATTATTAGATCACTTATTGTTGGAAAAGCTAGTTCTTCCATTTGTGAATAAATTTGTAAAATGATTTTTAATATTGGTGGCTCATTACTTTCATTAAATAAAGCCTAAAAATAAAATGTTAATAATATATAATATTTATAGAAAATGATGAAATTTTTTACTTAGTTTAAAATTAATTTCGCTAGATTTTCAATAACATCTTCAAGTCCGTCATTTGTCTTTAATCGTTCCATGTTAATTAAAGAAGATTTTCCATTTTTTTTCTCCGCACATAAATATTTTCATCATCTTCAATTTTTTTTCCCCTACATTTCTTGTATTATAATTTATATCGTTTTTTGTTTCTCCATTTATTTACTATTTATTTAACAATTTTAATAGTCTTGTCTCTTGTATGAACATTTTTTCTGTTGCTTATTTCAAATTGAAACACTTTAATTCAAACTTTTTATTTGAAAATATATAATTTAGGTTATGTTTTTAAATTTTAGTTGATATTTTTGAATCTTCTCCTTCTAGAAAATCTTCCGATAAAATATTATTGAAATTTACAAAACAAAATATAAATAATGTCTAATTATTTTCGTAAAAATATGATATGAAAAAAAAATAGTTTATTACAAGTTTGAACTTTCAAGAAAAATTGCAATGTGCACGAAGAAAACTGTTTCAGAAAGAAGAAAATCCCAAATATTGAAACAAAATTAATTATGAAATAACATTTATATTCAAATCAAAGTATAATATCAATAAATTAAACATTACATTATTCTAAATTTTTGTTTATCAATATAATTTATTTTTGCGGTTTTTATGTTTTTTATTTTTGTTCTCTATTACATATTGTTTTTCTCTATTATTGTTTTTCTGGAGACACTGAACTGAAAAACAATAATAAATAAAATATAATAGTTTTAGAAATTTCATTCTCATACTCGATTATTATTACGATTATTTTTAAATACTGGGTTTTTTTTTGAAATACTGGTTAATTTTTTTCAAATATGGCAACACATAATTTTTCATTGCATTTGACGTTTATGATTAAATTTTCTATATTAATTTGTTTACGTGCAAATTTTATGCAATTATTACAGAAACCCAGTGTTATAAATTAAAAAACAAAAAAAAAATACAATATATATTATATTTAAAATACACTATTGTGTTTATATATAAGTTCTGTTAAATAATAAAAGAATAATTGAATAAAGAGGTCATGGATTTAGCAATGAGAGCAACTTTAGAATTAGACAAGATTTGTCGTGTTTGTTTAACCGTTAAAAAAGATATGAGACCAATATTTGGTGAAATGGTTGCTGATATGTTAATGGAATGTGCAAGAGTACAGGTATAATACAATAAGAATAATATTATAAACTGCACAATGTTTTTTTAGCGGGCTGATTTTTCAGCATTTTATACATGTATTAGAAAGAGAAAACAATATGGTGTGGTTGTCATAAAATTATTATAAAGTTTTGCTTGTCTCCCTGACAGAGAAAGTTTTGATTTATATTTTTTGTTTCTTTTTTTCGTTTTTTATGGGCTATTTTTTAAAATTCTACAATTTTTTTAATTAAAATTTTGTTTTAGATTGATAATACTGACGGATGGCCTGATAAAATATGTATTCAATGTGTTCATCAAATTAGTAGATGTCATGCATTTAAAACTCGCGTTGAAAAATCTGATCAACAATTAAGAAATTATATAAAAGGTATAACAGTTATAGTTGAAGAACCATTGCCAAAAGAAATGACAATAACACAAATTGAATTACAACGGGCTGATATACAATCTCATCATCAAATACAACGTGGTGAAATTATAACACATCAAATATCTAAAAATGATATTCAACAGCAACAACAGCAGCAGCAACACCAACAACAACAACAGCAGCAACAACAACAACAACAGCAACAGCAGCAACAACAACAACAGCAGCAACAACAGCAGCAGCAACAGCAAACACATCACCATCATCATCATCATATACAGCAAACACAACAGATTCAAAGACAAGAAATACAAATACAGAGGTCAGAAATTCAAACCCAAACAAGTAGTGATGGTCCGCAACAAATGATCATAACAAACGGACAATTACATAATACAACAGCACAAATAATAAATGGACAAATTGTAACAACTACTCATGGTCAACCAATAATACAGACAGGACAAATTGTACATCAAGGACAATTATTACAAACTGGAAATACAGTGCAAATGATACACCAAAACGGTCAGCCAGCACAAGTAGTGCAAATACAAAGAACAGATGGTGAACGTTGTGAAATAATTGTTCAACCAGATATATCTGGTGAGACACAATATTATGAAGATGTAACAACAATACATGAACATCATGAACATCAAATACAGGAAGAAGATGAAATAGAAGAAGAAGAAGAGGAAGTAACATTTACATTAGCTGTATCAGAAGAATCTGATCAAGAAGATAAACAATATTTAGGTATGCGTTTGAAAAAACAAATTTTTATTTTATGCAATTAGTAGGAATAATATTAGAAAAAAATTTCTTTTAAATTTGAAATTTTAATTTATACAAAAGAAAAAAAAATTCTATTAAAAAAAGTTGATTGATTTAAGAAATGAAAATGAATTGATTATCTTCTTTATTTGTTCCAGCTGATTTTATAACACTTCAAACTTCCTGTCCCAGCCCTGGACGTTATTTATGTAATTTGTGTCATAAAGAGTTTAAACATAATAAATGGCTGAATACTCATATGAAACAACATTCAAATTGGATTAAAGTAATTATTTTAAGATTTTTAGATTTTAATAAGAATTTAAATTTCATCTAAAGATCCCGATTTTCTTTCTGAAAAAGAAGTTTTTTTTCCATAATTGTTTAATTTAAAATTGTTAATTTTTCAATTATTTTTATTTTCTTAAAGGCAAATTGTAAAAAGCAGCCACAATGTCAAATATGTCATCGAAGTTTTAAAGGTCCAGGAATGTTAAAAATGCATATGAAAACACACGAGGTATAAAATTCATTTTATATTATAAGTACAGTGAAACTCGGGTATAACGAACTTCACTTATAACGATCTTTCGGTTATAACGAACTTTTCTGTAGGTCCCGTTTTAATTTGTATCTTGGCAATGATTCGGTTATAACGATCTTTCGATTATAACGATCTTTCGGTTATAACGAACTTTTTTTTTGGTCCCTTGAAGTTCGTTATAACCGAGTTTCACTGTACTTCTTTTTTTATTTTTATTTGTAACATTATATTATCAATATCAATATTTTTCTATCTTACTTTTCTTATTATTTGTAAGTTTCTTTTTTTGTTTTTGTTTTTTATTTAAATAAATAAAAGAAAAATAGAAAAATGGAAAAAAGAAACAAGAAAGAAGAAAACAGAAAAAAACAAAATGTTTTCATTTCTAGAAATCTTCTGAAAAATTACCAACTTGTTCTGTTTGTTATAAAGATTTTAAAACAAAAGCAATATTATATAGACATCGGCAAACACATTTTGAGGTGATTTTATTTTTTATTTTCTTTTTTTGTTTTTGTTTATTTTTATTTTTTATTTTTTTGTTATGTTTAGTAATTTTTTCTTTTCTGTTTAAATAAGGGAAATTCGATACGTTAAATAATGATTAGAAAATTCAAAAGAATTAGGTGATCTCATCCGAAAATTTATTGAATGAAATTTGATCATATTTAATTTTATCATTTGATACAGGAATTAACATTTTTTTTTTTATTTCTAATCCGATTTTTATTTACAAATACATAATCAATGTAATATAAAATCGTTTCTCAATTGAATATTAATTCAAATTATATTGGCAAATGCAAATTTTTCTTGCTAACATGCTTCTTAAATTATTGTTTTACATTCTCACTACACTACAGTAGACATAAAAGAATTTTCTAAAGAATGTCAACAATTAATAAAAATTGATTTTTGTTTCAATAACAAATACTGTAATTTAATTTTAATTTATATTTTTTGTTGTATTTTAAATAGCAAAAAGCACATCAATGTGATGTGTGTCACAGGAAATTCTCATCAAATCATATGCTACAAAATCATATGGCAAGACATCGTGGTGAAAAATCACATAAATGTCAGCATTGTGATAAAAGTTTTTATACAGCATCAGATTTAAAGGTAAATAAAATATTTGTAAAATAAGGGATTAAATGCAACAACATGATTAAACGTTTTATGAATTACAACAAAAATACAGTAAAGTAGAATTTTAATCTGAAAAATGCGTTTCGACATTTTTAACTGAAACCGATCAGTAATTCAAGTACATTCATTGGGTTTGTTAACTTTTTTTGAATTGAAGGTCATTTATTTTATGACGTTAAAAATTAAAAGTCTGAGACAAATATTGTTTTAGTCTTACTAGCATTGGTAATTAAAAAATGATTATTTTTCAATTGTATTTTTTTTTCTTTTCACATTTTAGAATCATGTACAACAACATTTGGGTATAAAAGCGAATCAATCAAAGAAATCATCGTAGAAGCAATTTTAAAATAGAAAACATCAAAAAAAAAATAAAACAAAACAAAAAATTCTTTAAAAATTAAATGAGCACCTGAGATTACACAATTAATAAAACTAAATAAAATTAAAATTAAAAATAATAAAACATATTTAATAATGATAATAATATTAATGAATATTATTATTTTACTATTTTTTAAACTGAGTCCAATAATACGGGGAGGATATGAAGAACGTAGCTAAAAAAAAATAATTTAGATTCTCCTTTTTTATTTTAATTTTTTAACTATTTGGAATAATCTAAATAACAAATAACATTTGTGGATTTCATTAAACCTTCAGTAAAAAACAAAAACAAAACAAAAAAACAAAGGGTTTCAAGGAAAACAAATAACAAAATTAGCTCAAATATCATGAATCACCATTTATACAAATAAAGACTGTGATTTGGTTACATTTTGATAAGGTTGCATCATTATTAATACAAAGGAGTGTTAACGAAAAGTTTTATTTTAAACCAGTTAAATTTTAAAAAATAAACAATTTTAATCTGTAAAATTGAATTTTTTTTGCTTCACACGAATCTATATTGAGTTTTTAAAGAAAAGAAAAAAATTAATAAAACCCACCTTTTTATTACTTTATTTTTATAATTACAATAAAAATACAATAACAACAACAACAACATTAACAAAATAAATCTAATAAAAATACCAACAATAACATAAAAGAGAAAATAAAATATTTTATTATTTAAATAAATCTCAAATACATTAAATAATGTCATAATTTCCTTATTACATTTATATACATTTAATTAATTTAGTAGGTAACTTCTTCATCTTTTTCTTTTTTCTTTTCCTTTTTTAAATTTGTTAATTATTTTATTTTTATTTTACTTTTATAAATAATTTACTTTAATTTCTATAATTTACATAAATTGAATATAGGTACAGTAATAGAATATTATTTGTTTATTAAAATTAAAGATTTTTTTCCTTTTGTTATTTTTATCTCCTTCTTCTTCTTTTATTTTATTTTAATTATAAAATAGTCAATTTTTTTCTTTAGTAAATTAAAAAAATCTCTAAAGTTAAAACAAATATAAATTAGCAGTGCTGATTTTTCTATTTCTTATTATAACTTAGTAAAAAACAAACAAACAATCTTCTTTCCCATATTTTTGTTTTTCTTCTTTTATTTATTTTTTTATAAATTGTTTTCCACTTTTAAATTATAATTTTTTATTTTGTGTTCACTCCCCCCTCCTAACTAATATGTTTAATAAACTTTTATTTGAATACAACTATAATCAAATGTCACAATAAATAAATGAAAATATTAATTAATTAAGAAAGAAATTGTTTTGTGATTCTACATTTTTCTCTTTTACTTTTTTTTCTTTTTTTTTTTTTGTACAAAAAAAAAATGTATTTTTATTTTCTCGTTTAATTTTAAACGTTTTATTAATTGGATTCTTCATTGGTTTCATAGATTCACAAATTTTAAACAATTAATTGTATTTATTTCTAAATCATTAATTTACACGTAATATTTTTTATTTACATTGTAAAAATAAGACACAACAAAAATTCAGATTAAATTCCTTCGTTATTTTTTTAACGAAACGATATTTTTTTTTTTTTTTAGAAGTCCTTATTGTTTTTTTTTTTTAATTATACTTTTAACATTTGTTATTCTTTCAAATTTACCCAGAGATATCCCTTTAATTGTAAATTTATTATTATTTTAAGGTCAAAAAGAAAAGAAAATATTTTCAAAGTAAAAGATAAAAAGTAAAAAAAAAAAAAAATTGTAAAATATAAGAAAAGTAAAATGAAATAAAAAGTCTTGAAAGAACAAATCTTATAGAAAATGTTTATATGGACTATAAATCGGAATATTTTTGTACATATTAATTTAATTTTAATTTCTAAAAAAAAAAAAAAAAAACAAAAAAACAAAAAAAAAACTATATGAGTGAAAAATTAACACAATAAAACTTTAATTTAGTTTAACTGGAATTTTTGTTTAATATTTTCTTAGAGGGAGAGGAAAAAAAAACAACAAATTTTTCCGTTATTATAAAAAAAAAAATTTAATTTAAAAAAATAAAATGTGTGTATGTTGTTGTTGTTGCCAGTAAAAAGATTTAAAATTCAAATGTAAAATATCAGGGATTTTTGTTTTATATTTCAAATTACCATTTTTTTTTTCGTTTTCATACTTTTTATGTTTTTTAATCAATTAATTTTATTCGACAAAATTGACATTTGTTAACAACAACAACAATATATTGTAATAAAATAAGATTTAGTTTTTTTTTTATTATTTAAGCTTTTATTTTAATTTTTGCAATATTAAAGAAAAACAATTTATTGAAGTTTTGTTTTATGAAAAAAAAATTCAAGAGAGAAAAAAAAATAAAGAAAATAGAATAAAATAAATGACCCATTTTTGTGTAATAATAATTTTAAGAAATTAGAAACAAATAAATAAAAATAATTAAATAAAAATGTAATAATAATTATTAATTATATTAATTAAAAAAAAAAATTGTAGTAGTATTTAAGTATTATTACTCAAATAAAATATAAAAGAAAACAAATTTTTAATCATAGTAAAAAAAAAAATGGAAAAAAACTTGTAGGAAAATAGTTTATTATTATAAAAAAAAAAACATGAAAAAAAAAACGTGTAAATGTTTAAATGTGAATTAAGATACAAAAAAAAACCTATAATTTTTTTATTGACTTTTTTAACAAATTTTTTTAAAAAAAAAAAGTCTCAGTTTTTTACCGTTTTTTTTGTGTAAAGTTTTTAACGAAGAAAATATGAATTTTAACGATCTTACCTTTCAATTATAATAAGAAAAAAAAGTATTGCCAACAAAAAAATACGGTAAATATTTAATGACATTTTATTAAGTTATATTTTCTATCTTTTAATTTGGAGAAAACTACAAATAAGTATACAAAAAACTTTTGTAACTAAGTTTTAAAAATGACCAAAATTATTACGGACTTGATTAATACCATTGATGCTTTATATGAAGAAGTTTCTTTATTGGAAAACAATGAATTACCAACTACAGTATTTCATGAAGATAACGTTGAAGTAGTTGGAATTGTTCAGGACGATAATAAGAATACGATAAATGAAGATAAACCTTCAACATTTAAAGAGTTAGAATTAGACAAAGTTCCATCAACAAATAATGTATTTGGTTTTAGTTTGATTAATATAAATAAATAATAAATATTTATTTTTAGCATGAAGATTCCGTATTTATGCATAATAATTCATCAGAGAAAATTGACCTTTCTGTTATAAAAGAAGCGAATCTGACTAATGCATTTCATACAAACTTCTTCTTTCAATCCAACGAAAATCAACTCGATTTTTCAGAACAGCAGTATTCGGGAACAGAAGAATGTTCTACTTCAAATGGCTTTAATTTTAGGCCCATTCCAAATTTGTTAAATCCGTTTGGTCATCATAATTTGCAGTTTCCGACATTTGAGGAATGTAGTTTACTTACAAATGCTCATCTGTTAAATAAGGCAAGCCATAAAAGAAAATTAAATGAAACTTCAATTACACCAATTAAAAATAATACTTTGAACGAGAAACCATTGATTCCAACGGACAAAAAATTAAAAACATCAGAACCGAATATTAAAGTAAACAAACCACAAAAGGTTATAATTTACAATTCAAAAACTTTTAATGGTACTTTAACATCACAAGAAGAATTAATGTTAAAGCAAAAATTAATTGATGGTATTTTATACTTTCCAAATTCTTCATCACAATTGGCGCCAAGATTTGAAGGAGCTGGTTTAAATAGTAAAAACTTGTTTGAAATTACTTGTGCTGATTCAGATTCTCTGGCTTGGCTTATAAAGAACGTTGATCGTTTAACTGTTGGAGACACTAAATTTAATATTTACTTAGAATGTCAAATTCCACCTATTCTAAATAAATTTACTATGATTCTCCCAGACTTTATAACAATAAAATCAACAAGAGTTTTGGAATTATTGAGAAAACAAAATCCAACATTAAAAACGTTTAAGTGGAAGGTTTTTCATTCCAAAAAACACACTAAGCATATTGAATACTTAGTTGGAATAGATGATAATTCTGTGAAAGCTCTTGAATTAATGAATTATTCACCTTATTTCGGTTTAGAGAAAATTATCATTACAGCATTTACAAAATTAAAACATAACAAATGACTTAAATCTTATTGGTTTTTTTCAGCATGTTTAAACATTTTTAAGAATTTTCCAATAAAAATTTTATGAAATAATTTTTGAGATAATTATACAAATATATCGTTTATTCTTTTTTTAAATAATTTGTTTTAATTTTTTTTAATGAACTTACCTTTCTTTTTATTTGCAATAACTTGGTTTAAAATAAAAAAAATTATTTTATGAAGGAAAGAGAAAGAAAAATAAAGTCATTATTCATTTATATTGCATTTTGGCATTATGAATTTTGTTTTGTTTCATCTTGCGGCATTTTTAAGCATTTTGTAATAAAAGATCTAATTACACGCTTCTTGTGAAAATATTTATTGTTGATAACTTGATTTTAAGTATAATTTAATAACATTATTGTTTATTATTATTTTATTATCAAAATTAATCAATATGTGTGACGACGATTGGCAAGAAAATACATTTGCAAATACAAATGATGCTAGTAATACTCAAACTTATTCCACGAAGAGTTATTCTAACTCAAAATTTAAAAAGAATTTAAGTAATACTTCCTCACAAAATAATCAATCTGATACAATTGAAGTAGATCCAAATCAAGTTAAATTTATAATTGGTCGTGGAGGCACGAAAATACAGGAAATATCGAAGGACTGTAATGTTAAAATTAACATTGGTAAATAGGAATGCATTTCTTTTTTATTATGAAAACTAATTTTTTGTTAATCTTATCTTATATGCAGATCGTGATACAAATGATAACGGATTGAATACTGTTACAATAAGCTCTCAATATATTGAAAATATTGAACATGCAAAACAGGTAATAGCTGATTTAACTGCTGGTATGCAGAATCGTCAACCTAGAGAAAGTAATTATAACCAACAAAGGGATAATAATTATCAGCGTGGTAACCAAAGAGATAATAATTATCAACCACGTGATAATTCTCAAAGAAGTAATTATCACCAGAGAGATAACTATGAACAGAGAGATAACTATAAACAGAGAGATAACTATGAACAGAGAAATTATTATCAAAGAGATGACCGACAAGAAAATAATTCTAACAAAAATGATTTTTACACAAATCCCAGTGATAATAGTCCTCAGGATGAAAACAATGCCCCTATTGATTGGGAAAATTTAAATAAAAGATGTGTAAGAATACCTTTATTTTTATTATTCCACTATTTATTAAAACAAATAAAATTCTAGGAGGAAGAGCGAAAAATACGTTGGGCCAAATGTCCAAAGTTGATTAAAAACTTTTATAAAGAAAATATCGAAGTAACAAACTTATCTGCTATGGTTGTTGATTCAATTAGGGAATCCAATAATAATATAAGTGTAAAACGGGTTTTTTCAGATCTTGAATCGGGACCAATTCCAAATCCTGTTTTGGTGAATATATTTTCTTAGTTTCTTCATTTTTTTTTTTACATTTTAAAACTTTTTCTTTTAATTTTTTGTAATCTTAGAGCTTTGAACATTGTTTTGCTGATTATCCTGATTTATTAGAAGAAATTCGTAAACAGGGTTTTGAAAAACCATCCCCAATTCAATGGTGATTCTCTTATTCGAATTATTCTAATTATTTACTTTAACACTTTGCACAGATTATAAGTATAAGTAAAATTTTAATTGTATCTATTTTTCTAGTCAAGCGTGGCCAATTTTGTTAAAAGGAGAAGATTTAATTGGTATTGCACAAACAGGAACAGGTAAAACATTAGCATTTCTTTTACCTGCTATGATTCATACCGAATTTCAACCCATACCTCGTAATGAAAGAAATGGACCAAATGTTTTAGTTTTGGCACCTACGCGTGAACTTGCACTACAAATTGAAAAAGAAGTTGCTAAATACAGTTTCAGAGGAATGAAAGCGTAGGAATTTTTATTCATTAAAATTTTAAATTGAATTTATTAAATTTTATTTTTTTTGTCAGGGTTTGTATTTATGGTGGTGGCGATAGAAATAAACAAATAGATCACCTTGGGCAAGGTGTTGAAATAATAATTGCAACACCTGGACGTCTTAATGATTTAGTACAAGCAAATATTATAAATGTTAGTACGATTACCTATTTGGTATTAGATGAAGCTGATCGTATGTTAGATTTGGGTTTTGAACCACAAATAAGAAAAATTCTCCTTGATATACGTCCCGATCGTCAAACTGTAATGACCAGTGCAACATGGCCATCTGGTGTTATTCGTATGGCACAAACCTATATGACTAACCCAATACAAGTTCATGTTGGTTCACTTAATTTATCAGCAGTTCATTCAGTGTCACAAATTATTGAAATTATGGATGAGGAAGACAAATACATGAGAATTTTAAATTTTGTTAAAGAAATGAAACCTCATCATAAAGTCATAATATTTTGTGGACGTAAAACACGTGCAGATGATTTAACTAGTGAATTTATTCTTAAAGGAATTAATTGTACATCTATTCATGGTGATCGAGAACAGGTCTGTTTTATTTATTGATTATATTTGTTTTATTTATTTTTCAATCTTATAGGTAGACCGTGAACAAGCTTTAGACGATATTAAGTGTGGTATAACACAAATACTTATAGCAACGGATGTCGCATCACGTGGAATTGACATTGATGATATAACGTAATTTAATATGAAAATTTTATTTATTTTTAATGCTACTAATATTTGTTTTTTTTTGTATCAAATTTAACAAAAAAAACAGCCATGTAATCAACTTAGACTTTCCACGTAACATTGAAGAGTATGTTCATCGTGTTGGACGTACTGGAAGAGCGGGTCGCCTTGGGACATCGATAAGTTTCTTAACAAAACAAGATTGGGGTGTTGCCAAAGAATTAATACTTATCTTGGAGGAAGCAAATCAAGATGTTCCAACTGAAGTGAGAGAAATGGCTCAGAGATTCGAGGCTATGAAAGCTAGACGTGAAAATGAAAAGTCTTCATTTTTCGGTGGAAGTGGAAGAGGTGGCGGGGGCGGTAGAGGCCGTGGTGGCGGAAGAGGCAGAGGTAGTGGAAGAGGCAGATATTAAATTTCCGTCCATAATTTAATGTATTATGTCTCATGAAATTATTATGAATCTCTATTTGAGTCTGTGATACACACAAGATTATCTTTTAAAACCAAATGGATGGGCTTAATATAATTTCTCATAATTGTTCTTACAAAAATTATATTCGTTATATACAACGAATTTTTGCCAAAAATAACAAAATATGTAAAATATATTTTAAGATGAATAAATTCCGTTACATTAAACAAAGCAAAATCGTATAATTGGAATGAGTTTTACACAATTACAGACCAAAAAAAAAAGAAAGATTACTCTGAATTTTTGTACTTCAAATTTTAGAGACTAAAAATTAATATTATATATAATTTTCTTTCTACGAAATATTGCATTGTAAACCCATTTCACCTTTCAATCAATTTAAAAAATAGAATTTTTTATTGGCTTCAATTTGATTATTTAAAAGAAATAAATAAAATATAAAAAAAGAAGAAAAACAAAATTAAAAGAGGAAATACATTTTCTAAATATATTTCGATTAACTTTTTTAAATATATCATGTCTCTTTGCTCTTGTAATATCATCATTTAAATTTGACTTAATTAAAATATAATTATAATTTTACAAATTTTGTTTACAATTTTTGAATTTGTGTTTATTCTTTTAATTTATTTTGTTTTGCCAATGAAAAATATTTCTTATTTTTAAATTTATCGATAAAAATGAAACGTTTAATTAAATTGCATAAGTAAAATAGAAGAAGGATAAATTATATTAAATACGCATGACAATTGACCCTATTTTCTACTCTCTTTCGATTATTTATTATTTCTCGTTTAATTTTATTTTTAAACAAAAGACAAATCATTTAATTACAAAAAAAAACTCTCATTCGATTAATTATTTTTAAATTGTGCTGATCAAAAAATCGTTTCTATTTTTTTTTTTTTGTTTTTGGTTTTCTATTCGTTTTAATTCATTTCTTGGTGTGGAATTATCTTCGTTTTTATTTTGATTTTCACTATAGTTAATTGTTAAAGTTTATAAAATATTTATTTTAAAATAATAAATTAATTAAATAAATAATAATAATAATAATAAAAAATGTTAATAAATTTAAAGTTTTGTAAATTTGATGAAAAAGATGCAAAATTTGGTTTTCGATTAATTGGCGGAAGTGATTTTGATTCTCCATTAACGGTTATCAAAGTAAGAATAAAATATTAATTTTATAATTTTTTATTATTAATTCAGAAAAGTGACGATTTTTAATAATAATAAATCAATTTTGTTATGTGTTTAGTTAGGATGTGATAATTAAAAATTAAAAATGAAAAAAAAAGTTATATAAGAAATTAGCCATTTTGTTTTTTGAATTTTTAATTGAAAAATTCTTGAAATCTAATTTAAATTCTCTTAAATATTTTACCTTGAAATTATATTATTTTTTTTTTATTTTTTTTTTCTTCTTTCATTTCTTTAAAATAATAATAAAAAAAACAACAACAAAATAACAATAACAAAATGTTACAAGGTAGAAGAGGAGAGTTTAGCTGAAAAAGCTGGTATGATGGTTGGTGATGTGATTGTAAGAATTAATGATGAATCAACAGTTAATATGACACATTTAGATGCTCATGCAGTTCTAAAAAAATCTGGAAATAATTTTATGTTGGGAATTTTAAGGTAAAACATTATTTTCTTTTTAAAACTAAAAAAAAAAAAAAACAAACAAAAAAACAAAATTGAATATATTTTTTTATTCTTATTTTATAAATAAAGACAAGATGATAATATTAATAATGATATGATTAATGATGAACAATCATTATCACAAACACCAATAATGTCACCATCACAATTTTCATTGTCCGAAAAAAGTTTTGAAACATCGCCAAAACCAACTGTAAATGAATTGAATGAGATCAATGAATTAAATAATTGTTATAATAAAATTGATGAACATATAAATATAAATACAATGGATGAGACAATAGTTCAGGAACAAAACGAATTAATTAATCATATTCCTGATGAAGTAATTGCTGAAATGATATCTGGTGAAGCTGAAGTATTAAAAGATCATAATGTTTTGGGGTGACGTCATTTATATTAAATTACTTTTTTTTTTAAATTTTAACAAAAGAAATAAAATTGAAAAAATTTTGTTCTATAATTATTAAATTAGTTAGTACCTATCAATGGAAATACTCAAACGGGAATAAATTTGATAGAACACAATTTAAGCAATTTGGCAATTTAATTTAAAATTCTTTTTTTTCTGGTTCTGTTTCTGTTTGTTCTAAAATTCTAATTCCATTTTAGAGTGAATTTTAAAAAAATAATACCACAATCGGGTGTATTTAAAAATAGTCAAGTATTTAAACAATTAAATGCCGAAGCTATTAAAACAAAAGAGGAAATGGATAAGGAACAAAAAAAATGGTCAACATTTTTACAAAAACCAAATCGTCCAATTCCACAAAAGAGAACATTTCTGGAGGAATTGAAACTTGTAATTTACATTTCTCCAACAAAACTAAAATTATTAGTGTTAATTTTTATTTTTTTTAGAATGGTGGAGGATATAAAGTTGAAATTGTGAAACAACCAAAACCACGTGTTGCACCTGGAAGAACTCCAACACCACCACCAGCACCACCAACCCCAACCCCTGAACCAGAACATATTGAATTAATAAAAGAAAATCAAACATTAGAAGGATTAATCGAAAAAGTTATTGGTCATTCAGACACTCTTGATCAAACTGATGTTGAAATTTGTGATGATGATGTTCCTGATTTACATCCCATAAATAATGAAACATACGATGAAAATATTACTAATGAACAGGATGTAAATCCTGATCTTGAAAATGGAATCAATAGTGATGTAAGTGAAATTGAAACTATTGAAGAATATGATGATTTAGAACCGATTATTGAAAAAACAAAAGAAGAACTGTACTTAGAACAGCAATTGGCTGCTGTCCAAAATCAATTATTGGCCTTATCTAATTTACCGTTAACAATTCAAAAAACTTTGGATGCTGTAACGGCAAAATTAAGTGAATTAGTTCCAGCGATTCAATCACAAGTAAGACGACGTAGTAACGGTGACTCTGCTGGACAAGAGATTGTATCTAAAGATTTAGGTAAAACAATGAATTTTCCTTTGTTCCTTTAATGAAATTATCTTATTTAAGAAATGCAAGAAGGGGTGACTGTCGAAACGGATTCAAATGAAAGTGAAAACAATGAAAATGGAAATAGTGAAAATGGTGAAATATTAGAAACCGAAAATTCATTTGATGAAACAGTGGAGCATCAAGATACTGAACATAATCAAAATATATCTATTGAAAAACAACAAATTATTGAGGTTATTGAATCTGAAAAAACTAAAAAAATAGAAGAACAAAAAACACTAATAGAAAGTGATTGGGAGTTCAAGAAACAACAGGTAAGCAATAAATTTAGAGACAAAATAATATAAAGTTTAAAATATCAAATACTCGTTTAAAATTAAAATAAAACAACAACACAGAATTATGAAATTGGAATATACATTATTTCTTTTTCTTTATCTTAGAAAACAAAGAAAAAACAAAATTGTTGTTGGACAATAAGAACATTACGTTTTGATATTCAATTTGAGTGATTATAAATGGTTTATAATTAGTAGATTTTGAATATATTATTATTTGGTAAAATTGGCCAAATATAAATAAAATTATTGTTTTTTTTTTCTTTTGTCGTTTTCATTTCAATAATTCGTTTTCATTCATTTAATCGATTTAAAAAATTTGTATTCACCATTTTGTTTTAATTCTGGTGAATTTTTGTTTGACAGTTTTTTAACTGTTCTTTTGTTTTTTGTTTAAACTTTTTATAATTAAATTTAAAACCAAAAAAAAAAACTATATAGGAAGAAGTTGAAATGGAACATCAACAAAGATTAATACGTGATAATGCGACAAAACGCCCACCAAATCGTGCATTCTTTCCTTTGACACCAAATTCTGATCGAGGTAATTTATAATTTATTACAATTGTAAGTTTTTTTCATAATTGTTTTTTTTTATTCTGTAACCTAAAAAATATGAAGGGATTTGTTTGCCTGGCGGACGAAAATGGCGAAATGAGAAAGACGCATTTAATGAAGAGTTCATTAAAGACGTGTTAACATCTCAAGCTGAATTAATTATGGGAACAACAATTGGGTAAATATTTTTATAAATTATCATTCATTCACTCAAATCAAATAAACATTTTTGCATAAATAGGAAATCATATGAAAGTCCTCTGTTGGGATATGACGAAAGGTTTGTCCATTATTTAAACATTTACCATCCATTTTAGGATTAAATATAAATTTTTTATATAAAACCGGGAATCAATTGTCGTGTTTTTTTTTCAACTAAAGAATTTACTTCAAATTTATTAATATCTTTAATTTTATATAAATTTAAAATATTGTATTTTAGACCTTTGAAATTATTTTTGAACATAATTCCATTTAATGCGCATCTACTATTACGTGGTTTTATTTAATCCGTTCCCGAAATTGTACTTGGTAGATTCGTATTGAGAATATTTCCCTTTCACTGTTTGCAATCTCATCCTCTATAAATTTGATTTGCTAATTCAATTAATTTTAATTTTCTTTTTTTTTTATTTAAATAAAAAATAGAGTGAATTTTCTAAAATATCAAAAACCTGAGAAAAAAGTCAATATTGAAAATAGTGAAGTTTATCGATTAGTTCATCATATGGATTCTGATCCAAAGCATGGAATTGAAGTCAGATCTGAAAAATGTGTTGCCGCACAAGATATACGAGTTGTTTAATTTAATTATATTACATATATTTATTTATTATTAATTTTGAATTTGTTGTTATTTTAATCGAATAAAAGAAATAAAGAAATTATTTAAAATAACAAAGTTGTTTTTAATATTCGATTTCATAGTTGTTGTTGTCCTTATTTCCCAAACGTTATTTTTATTTTCATGACATTTTAATAAAATGTATTGTTGTAAAATTAAAATTAGTGAAGTTCCTTCAATATAACTTTTAATATCAATTTATAGTTGAATTAATAATAATGAAATATCATTCTGCAATAATGATTAGTTTAAATATTCTGTTATCATAAATGAAGTATTCGTTTATTATTTGTTGTTCCAACATAAGTCAGACAAAGAAAAAATGATATAATAAAAAGATAATAATTTTATCTTTAATATAATCAGTAATGAAGCAATAAAGATTAAAAATTTATCCAATTTCTAAACGAAAAATTAACAAGATTTTATCACAAGAAATGATCAATGTGTGATTTGAATGTCAATGGTAAAAATACTGGTTAAATTTAATTTAAAAACTAACAAAAAATTATTCTATAATCTTCTTCTTTTTTTTTGTTTTCTTTATTTAATTTACATATAATAATTAAATTATGTATATAAATATACAAATACAATCAAAAACTAATAATATAATTTATACTTATTTATGAAATATTTCTTCTTCTTTTTTATATATATATATATTTTTAAATGATCTGCAATTTTTATTTATTAATTTTTGTGTGATTATTTTTTATTTCTCTTTCTTTTCTGGGCTTTCTATCCTTTTTTTTTCTTCTTTGTTATCTCTCATTTCTTACCCTTTTTATTATTATTTTTCAAATAAAAACTAAAATAATACTCCTTAATAATAAAAAAAAAGAAAAAAAAATCTTGTTTATATTTATTTTATTTGTTCTTGCTATATCCTTACTTTTTTTTCTTATTTATCGTTTAATTAACACAAATAACAAAAGAAAAAAGAAAAATGTTCACAACAAAAAAAAAGCTTTTCTAAAAATGTATTTTCATTTTTGCATCATGTTGCTTTTCCTTTTAAGTACCTTTTTCTGTTTGAAATTAGGCAAGATGTGTTAATTATTTACTGGTACTTTTCAAATAAAAAGAAATTAATAAATTGTTTGAATTAAATCAATTGAAATCGGGTCACCTGACGAAAACTTTTAATTCAGTAAATTAAAATTAATAATATACTACGAATTAGAAAGGTTTGTATAAATTTCTATAAAGAATAATTAGTGTAATAGAGGTTTATTGTGTATTTGATGTGGTACCCTTTGTTTGTTTTGTTATTGTTCTGATGACGACACCAAATTGAATTTGTTTTTAAAACTCATAAATTAAAGATCCAAAATTAATTAATAAAAATCGTTGTTTTTTATAAATAGAATATTCGATTAATTTACTGTAAAAACGTACAACAATTGTGTGTGTTTGTTTGTTTGTGTAAATGTGTGAAAAGATTTTTATGGTTTTCTTTCATTTCTATTTTCCATTTATTTTCAATTTTATTGTAATTTTTTCCTCTCCTTTATCACCTATTTTTATTTTTTCTTTAATTAATTAATTTATTATTTATGCAAAAAAATAGAAAAATTGTATGATTAAATATTGTGGACTAGCCTAACTATTCTTTCTTTTTATTATTATTATTATTATTATAATATATATATATTAGATATATCCTTAAAATATATATAAATATTATCTAAACGAAACGTGAAACAAAACAAAATAAAACCATTTTAATTTTTGATTTATTTAAGTTTGCAGATCAGTTTCTGTTTTCTTTTAAATTTTTTGTTTTGTTTTCCTTTTTCATTTATTATTTGTTTTTCATTTCTTGTTTTTATTTATTAATTATTGAATAGGTACAATTACCGTAAGAATAATAATAACTTATAGTATTATTTTCTTGATTGTAAAGCATTTGAAAGCCAGTCCATTGCTTGATCTAATCCTTCACCTTTGGTAGCTGATGTTTTAAATATCTAAAAAATATATTATTTCATTAGAAATTACATTTTGACCTTAAAATTCAATTATTATTTTTATATAAGAAACCTGAAACGTTCGATTTTTAAGTTGATCTAAACCAAGTGCTAAGTGTACTTCAGCAACACTCATACAACCTTCCATATCTTGTTTATTTGCTAATACAACTAATATAGCACCAGCTAATTCTTCTTCTCTTAACATGTATAGCAATTCATCTTTAGATATACCTATTCTATCACGATCAACTGAATCAACAACATAAATTATTGCGTCTGTGTTACTGTAATAACATCTCCAATATGGTCTTAAACATTAGAAAACAAAAAATGTTGATACATATGAAATAATTTTAATATTATTATAAATATACCTAATACTAGTTTGTCCACCGAGATCCCATACTTGAAATTTTAAATTTTTATATGTCACTTGTTCTACATTAAAGCCAATTGTCGGAATTGTTGTGACAACCTCTCCAACTTGTAATCTATATAATATTGTTGTTTTACCGGCACCATCTAGTCCCAATATTAGTATTCTCATTTCCCTCGATCCTAATAAACCTCTAAAATAACTAACTAGCCCACCTTTAAAAAGTAAAAGAAAAAAAAATAATATTTTTAATTTATCAACATAACCTTAAATTAGATTTATGTTTTCTTATTTCTTTCCATTTAGAAAATCAATCAATAGGAAAAATAATTATTATTTAATGTTTATTTACCCATTTTGTATTTAAAGTTATAAACTTAACATACAAACACATAAATTATTTAAAATTATGAGAAAAACCGATTTTTTGGTTTTTTTAGCCTTTTTTAGATGACACTTTATTTTTTTTAGGAGAAAAATGATGAAAAGACAACGTATAAGAAAAGGCTGAGTTCGTAAAACTAGTTAGTACTCAGTAGAAAAATGAAGGGAATCACATTAAAGACTAATAGATAACGCGTAGTTTCAGAAAACATTGTATAATATAATATGTTATCATGAAATTATATTAAGTGTAGTGCTATTATCTATTCATTATACATACTATTAAATTTCAGATAATTTATTTTTTAATTAAAATTATACTTGAATTTTATTTGGTTAAACGCAAACAAAAATAATGTAAATAACTATTAATAAATTTAGCTTATTTTCAATAAAACAAATAAAACCCAACTTCGAATTATTTATTTTTTTATAAATTAATAATCTGAAAATTCTAAACAAAAGGCTATAACTACTGTACCTTTTTTACTTTAGCGTTTACTTGAGCATTTTAATTATTGCACGTATTTTATTAAATTTCTGCCATCATCTAAATAATTTAAATAATATCCATTTTTTACTAATTCAATGTAAAACTTTAAAGTTCGAACGAATTTTATGATATTTTTATACTAACGGTAATTATTCAAAACAGAAAATAGCTGTCTCGTGAGATGTCACTATATTTTGATACGAATGATTATCTGTCAAATATGAAATATCCCAGTTTTCTATTTGAATTTATGTTGAAAACATCAACAAATCAGAAGTCGAATTTGATTATCTTTTGGAATTTGAAGTTTTGTAAGTAAATCACTGAAGTTTTGTAATCAATCATAAATGTTATAGTTAGTTACAATATTTCTCTTAATTTAATTCTAGTTTAATTGAAGATGGCATCCGCTATTCAGAATACGAATAATTGGCAAATTGCAATGCGCACCTTAAGTGAAAGCGCCACTTTTTTGTTTAACAATAAAACGATGTCTGATGTTACATTTGTGTTCAAGAATAAAAATTCAGCCAATGAATCAACAGAAGAAATTCACGCGCATAGTTGGATTTTATCGATGTTAAGTCCTGTGTTTTATAACAGTTTCAAAGATAACTTCGAGGTTTCAAAGCAGATTCCCGTTTCGGATTCATCGTATGAAAGTTTTTTGGAATGTCTTCGATTTGTCTACAAAAGTGAATGCATTTTAACAACAGAAAATGCTTATGAAGTAATGAAAGTGGCTCAAAAATATTCTCTTAATTTCTTGGAAGCGGATTGTGCTGATTACTTGATGAAATCCATTACGGTGGACAATGTGTGCCCTCTATTAGATAATGCCATAACAAATGGAGAGAATTCACTCCAAGAAAAATTAATTGAGTTTATTGCTCCACAAATTGCTCCCATTCTTCAGACAAATTCATTTCTAAATATAAAAAAGGAATCATTAGAAGCAATTTTAAATATTGAGAAAACAGGGCCAATTACTGAAGTAGAGATTTTTGATGGTGTTATGAAATGGGCTGCAGAGAAATGTACTTCGTCTCAGATAGTTGTGAATGGGTCCAATAAACGCCGACAATTGGGAGAACTTCTTAAAACCATTCGATTTCCTACGATGACTTCCTGTGAATTGGCTCAATGCTTTGACAAAGATCAAGGACTTTTTACAATTGAGGAAGAACATTCGCTCTTGATTTCGGCTGCTTCCAATAAAAATAGCAATCTTGGATTCAGATCTGATTCTAGAAAATATTTATTTGATTTAAATAAAATGTCTGAAAATTTTATTGAGTTACATATTTATAAAGGATTGCGATTTAAAAATTATGTTGGTGATTCTAATATAAGATCAAAATTCACAGTTAGTAAGCTGATTTATCTTACTGGAGTAAGAATTGCAAAGGCAATTAAAACTCAAAATGCAACTATTCAATTTATTAAGGAACGAAACATTATTTGGTTTGAAGAGAAATTTCACATCGTAGAAAATAATTTCGATATTCGTTATTTCACGAAACCATTATTACTAAAGCCGAATCAGGAATATATTGTTGACGTTCAATTTGACAATAGAAATTCACAATTTCAGCACTATGATAAAGTACCAACACCATGGTCTAATACAGAAAAAGGTGTTGAGTTTAATTTTTCAGAATTAAGTCCATTAATGATGCGTTTTTTTTTTAAGTCAATAGAATAAATGTAAAATCTTCCATAATGTTTAATATTGAAGTTTCTTGCAGCATATATAATTAAAGGTAAAATAAATATTTGAATAAAATAAAGATTTTCATTTTTTAGAATTTAATATTCTTGAATATTAAAATATATGTTGAGTGTGGTTAATTCACCCATAAATTAGAAATCTTAATCATAAGGGCAGAGCTAGGGATAAGGTAAAAGTTAAATGACTAGTACTTTAGTAACTTTTGGAACTACTGCTATAACATACTTCTTGAACAGTTCAATTTTTTTCAGTTTTTTTAATTCCTATCTTAATTTACTTACCGCTTGAACCACTAAATTCATTAAATAAATTAATTGAATTAAGAAAAAAAAGTGGAAAATTGTTTACTTTGTATTAAATATATATTTCAAATAAAATCAAATGAAACAGAATATAATAAAACAAGCCCAATGAAGATCTATGTCTGATATTACATTTGTCTCCAAGAATAAAAATGCAGACAATGCTCATAGTTTAATTTTATCGATGTTAAGTTCTGTATTTTATAACAGCTTCAAAGTTATTTTTGAAGTTTTGGATTCAACGTATGGAAGTTTCTTAGAATGTTAGAAGTTTGTATTTTAACAACAGAAAATGCATTCATGAGAGTAGCCCAGAAGTATGCTTTAAAGTTTTTGGAAGAATAGAAAACTGGACAATTACTCAAATAGAGATTTTTGATGGTGTTATGAAATGGGTTACTAGAAATGTATCTCTATTAAGGTGGTTGCGAATGGTTCTAATAAACGTCAGCAAATGGGTTATCTTATCAAATACATAAGATTTCCTACGATGACTTGTAGTGAATTGGGGCATTGTTTTATTAATTTTAATTTTCACTTGAAAACTTTTGATTAAATCTTTCATCAATGAGTTTCTTCTTACAAAATAAAAATATTTTGGCGTGAAATGTTGAGAACCAAAACAGATAAGAATTAATGTTAAATTTATCAATAAAGAAAACCTTATCAAAAATTTAAACAATTTAATAAAAGTATTATTGGTCCACTGTTTACTTTGAATTAAATACTTTAAATAATATTAAAAAGAACAGAAAAAGATTAATAAACTTTTTTGACGTTATTTTTGAGAATAAAAATGTCAAATTTTAGCTATCTAACAGCATACCACTTCCATATATATTTGTTTACAATTTTTCCAGAATTTAGTCGTGTTCATTTGATTTTATTTTAAGTCAATAAATGCAATTTTTAATGTTTATTAACTGACTTTGGTTTTAAAGAATTGATTAAATAATAAATCAAACCATTGGTTTTTTTTGATACTTTAAAAACCATTGTTCTGATGTGTCTTATTAGGCAAATATTCAAAATCTAATAAAAGATGAAGTAGTATATTCAATATTGATAAATAAGTCATATTCTCTCCAAAACTAAAACAATATTTCGACAGTCACTTTCTTGTATTTCTTAAATAAAATAATTTCATTAAAGTTTGTTTTACAATTTCAACTTTATTATATCCTCCACCAACAATGAACATCAAAAATATTAGTTTACTTGAGGAAATTAAAATTACAAGTTTCAATTCTTCCAGAAATGTTTTCTTTTGTGAATTTGGCTTTTGTAAAAATGTTGACCATTTTTTTTTGTTCCTTTTCCATTTCATCTTTCGATTTAATAGCTTCGGCATTTAATTGTTTAAATACTTGACTATTTTTTAATACACCCGATTGTATTATTTTTATTTAAATTTACTCTAAAATGGAGTTTAGAATTTGAAAACAATAAATTTTAAACAGAAATTAAAAATTAACTATAACTAAAATTGTGTTCTATTAAATTTATTCCCGTTTGAGTCTTTCCATTGATAGATACTACTGATAAATTTATTAATCTACGTTAGTTAATTTAGAACAAAATGACGAATTTTATGTAAAAAAAACAACTTATATTTATCTAAAATTCATTTTTTGTATTTGATGTATTTGAATGTAATTTTATAAGGAAAATAAAAAAAAAAATTAAGATCATCCAAATTGCTTTTAAAAGATAATCTTGTGTTTATCACCGACTCAAATAGAGATTCATAACAATTTGGTTAATTCATTAGATACAATACATTAAATTATGAACTGAAATTTAATATACGACTCTTCCCCCGCCACGTCCACTACCACCCCCTCTACCTATCCTCCCGCTAAGATCACTACTGCCTCTACCACCTCTTCCACTTCCACCGAAAAATGAAGACTTTTCATTTTCGCGTCTTTCTTTCATAGCCACGAATCTCTGAGCCATTTCTCTCACTTCAGTTGGAACATCTTGATTTGCTTCTTCCAAGATGAGTATTAATTCTTTGGCAACACCCCAATCTTGTTTTGTTAAGAAACTTATCGATGTCCCAAAGCGACCCGCTCTTCCAGTACGTCCAACACGATGAACATACTCTTCAATGTTACGTGGAAAGTCTAAGTTGATTACATGGCTGTTTTTTTTTTGTTAAATTTGATACAACAAAAAATCAAATATTAGAAGCATTAAAAATAAATAAAATGTTCATATTAAATTACGTTATATCATCAATGTCAATTCCACGTGATGCGACATCGGTTGCTACAAGTATTTGTGTGTTGCCACACTTAATATCCTCTAGAGCTTGTTCTCGGTCCACCTACAAGATTTAAAAATAAATAAAAACAAATATGTCAATAAATAAAACAGACCTGTTCTCGATCACCATGAATAGATGAACAATTAATTCCTTTAAGAATAAATTCACTAGTTAAATCATCTGCACGTGTTTTACGTCCACAAAATATTATGATTTTATGATGAGGTTTCATTTCTTTAACAAAATTTAAAATTCTCATGTATTTGTCTTCCTCATCAATAATTTCAATAAATTGTGTCACTGAATGAACTGCTGCTAAATTAAGTGAACCAACATGAACTTGTATTGGGTTAGTCATATATGTTTGTGCCATACGAATAACACCAGATGGCCATGTTGCACTGGTCATTACAGTTTGACGATCGGGTCGTATATCAAGAAGAATTTTTCTTATTTGTGGTTCAAAACCCAAATCTAACATACGATCAGCTTCATCTAATACCAAATAGGTAATTGTACTAACATCTATAATATTTGCTTGTACTAAATCATTAAGACGTCCAGGTGTTGCAATTATTATTTCAACACCTTGCCCAAGGTGATCTATTTGTTTATTTCTATTGCCACCACCATAAATACAAGCACTGATAAAATAAATAAAATTTAATAAATTCAATTTAAAATTTTAATAAATAAAAATTCCTACGCTTTCATTCCTCTGAAACTGTATTTTGCAACTTCTTTTTCAATTTGTAATGCAAGTTCACGTGTAGGTGCCAAAACTAAAACATTTGGTCCATTTCTTTCATTACGAGGTATCGGTTGAAATTCGATATGAATCATAGCAGGTAAAAGAAATGCTAATGTTTTACCTGTTCCTGTTTGTGCAATACCAATTAAATCTTCTCCTTTTAACAAAATTGGCCACGCTTGACTAGAAAAATAGATACAATTAAAATTTTACTTATACTTATAATCTGTGCAAAGTGTTAAAGTAAATAATTAGAATAATTCGAATAAGAGAATCACCATTGAATTGGGGATGGTTTTTCAAAACCTTGTTTACGAATTTCTTCTAATAAATCAGGATAATCAGCAAAACAATGTTCAAAGCTCTAAGATTACAAAAAATTAAAAGAAAAAGTTTTAAAATGTAAAAAAAAAAATGAAGAAACTAAGAAAATATATTCACCAAAACAGGATTTGGAATTGGTCCCGATTCAAGATCTGAAAAAACCCGTTTTACACTTATATTATTATTGGATTCCCTAATTGAATCAACAGCCATAGCAGATAAGTTTGTTACTTCGATATTTTCTTTATAAAAGTTTTTAGTCAACTTTGGGCATTTGGCCCAACGTATTTTTCGTTCTTCCTCCTAGAATTTTATTTGTTTTAATAAATAGTGAAAATAAAAATAAAGGTATTCTTACACATCTTTTATTTAAATTTTTCCAATCAATAGGGGCATTGTTTTCATCCTGAGGACTATTATCACTGGGATTTGTGTAAAAATCATTCTTGTTAGAATTATTTTCTTGTCGGTCATCTCTTTGATAATAATTTCCCTGTTCATAGTTATCTCTCTGCTGATGGTTATCTCTCTGGTGATAATTACTTCTTAGAGAATTATCACGTGGTTGATAATTATTATCTCTTTGGTTACCACGCTGATAATTATTATCCCTTTGTTGGTTATAATTACTTTCTCTAGGTTGACGATTCTGCATACTAGCAGTTAAATCAGCTATTACCTGTTTTGCATGTTCAATATTTTCAATATATTGAGAGCTTATTGTAACAGTATTCAATCCGTTATCATTTGTATCACGATCTACATATAAGATAAGATTAACAAAAGAATTAGTTTTCATAATAAAAAAGAAATGCATTTATATTTACCAATGTTAATGTTAACATTACAGTCTTTCGATATTTCTTGTATTTTCGAGCCTCCACGACCAATTATAAATTTAACTTGATTTGGATCCACTTCAATTGTATCAGATTCATTATTTATATTCTTTTTAAATTTTGAGTTAGTATAAGTCTTCGTTGAATAAGTTTGAGTATTAGTAGCATCATTTGTATTTTCTTGCCAATCGTCGTCACACATATTGATGAATTTATTATTAAAACAATAATAGACAATAATATTATTAAATTATATTTAAAATCCAGTTATAAAAAATAAATGTTATTACAAGGCACGTGTAATATTAATATTCGATATTTTTATAATGCTTAAAAACGCCGCAATATGAAACAAAAACAAAATAAAGTGCAATAGACTTTCTCTCTCTTTTCATTATTAACAGACTTTTTTTTGGTTTTAACCCTAAGAAGTTTTTGCAAAGAAAAAGAAAGGTAAGTTCAATCAAGAAATATTTTTTTTTTAAAAACTGTTTTTTTACAATTCATTTTAAATTCGTTTTAAAAATTATTCTATAAATTTTTATTATAAAAAAGTAAGAACAAAATATTTTTGTTTAACAATTTTTTATCAAATATCGAAGTACTTTTCAAGAACTAAAGTTCTCTCATCTTCAGTACAATTAATCTATAATAAAAAAGATTCAAAATGTCTTATTTATATATGAAGCAAACAGGAAGTGTCTTTTGTTACTTACTTAAATATTTCTGATCAATTGTTTAGTATTTACAGTCTCTTGTATTTATCAATGGTGTTGACTGTTGAAGCCAACAATTTTAATAATACATACTAATTAATTAAATGTTTCGGGAATTTAACAAAAAAATTAACCAATTAATGATTAAGAACGGGATTGAAGTATTATCTATTTCATTCAGTAATGCCACAACTTCTTCTGTTTTTTATCTGTTACAACAAATTTAATCGTCCATTGCTTCCGTGAAAAAGGAACATCGTCTAATTGGTCACTTGAAAAAGTGTAATTGTTTTTTTCATTTTTATTAGAAAAATACCAGCTTCAAAAATTTAATAAACAACCAAATTTGACGATTCAATTTAAAATATATTTCAGTTCAATGTTTGACGATTCAATTTAAAATATATTTCAGTTCAATGTATTATTATTTTAAACGAAAAAATATTACTAATTGGAGAAAATGGTAAGAACTACAACATCTAAGATCTAAGTTTAAAAAACAAGTAGAGACATAAATGGAACTTACAACCACGTGTATAAACTTGAAGAAATGAGGAATATTCTGAAGTACCCGATTACCATTTATATTTGTTGAAGTTGGCATAAAGAGCGAATTCTTTTAAAAGCTTTTTTTTCTGGTTAATTTTACAAACCGTTGGGGGGAAAAAAACGTTAAATAAGAAAACGTGTTTTTTTTTTCTTTTTTTTTTAATAATAAAGTATAGTAATTTATTTATTTATTAAAAACATTTTTTTTTTATACAGTTTTTTTTCTTTTTCTTTTTTTTTGTTTTATATTAAAAAATATAACAATTAAAAATAATAATCAAAAAATGGAAGAGTATGTTTTATTTTTTTTTTTTTTTAATTTTCACAAAGAGTATAACATTTTTTTTTTTGTTTGTTTAATTTAATTTTTAATTTTCTTTTATTTCACTTTTATTTTATTTATTTTTTTCTATTTATTTCTTTTAATATATTTCTTCTTCTTCTTCTTCTTCTCTTGTATTTATTTTTATTTTAATTCTCTCCTAAATATATATAAATTTTTTGCATTTACCTTTTTTTCTCTCTCTATCTCTCTCTCTCTCGTTTCTCTTTCTATTTTTTTTTTTAATGTGATTTTTTTTAATTATTTTTCAAATTATTCCTTTTTTAATTCTTCTTGTCTACTTTCCCTTTATTTATTTTGTTTTTTAACTATTTATTTAAGAGTATAGAAAAATATAAAAATATAAGATGAAACAAATGTGAGTTTCCTGTTTTATGTTTCTTTTGTTTTGTTTTTGTGATTTTTTTTTTGTTTAATGAAAATTCACATTTACCTTTTATCTTTTTTTTTTTTCTCATTTAAATTAATTAATGCATTTTTTTTTTGTTTGTTTATTTTTGTTCAAAAATTTTACTACTGTATCATTTCAACTTCATTCATTTCATTTTATTTTATTTGTTTATTTAACATTTTTGTTTTTTCTCTCTTTTTTTAAAATAATTTTTTTGTTTCCTTTTTTTTCTTTTTTAATTTTTACCAAATTTGTTTTTTTTTTTTGTATTTTTTTTTTGCTAATTTGAAAAAAAAACGAAATCAAATTAATTTATTTTTTTTTTTACAATTTTTTTTTTTATAATTAAAAAAATTCATTCTTTTAGTTTTTAGTTTTTATTTATTTTTTTCTTTTTAGTCAATTTTTTTTTGTTTCTTTTTTTTTCTTCCTTTTAATTTTTTATCTACTTTTTATTTATCATTTTTTTTTTTTTTTTTAATAATTATTATTTTTTAATATTTAATAAAATACATCGAGAAATTAAACAAGAAACGTAATAACAATAGGGTTTTTCTTCTTCTTCTTCTTCCTTTTTTTAAACATAAATTTTACACTTTTTTTTTTAGTTTTTTCTTTTTTTTCTTTTGTCTAAAAAAATAATAAATTCAATTCATTAAAAATTCCTTTTTATTATTTTATTTTCTTTCTTATTCACAACTAACTTTTTTCTTCTTCTTTTTAATACAAATTTTCTTCTGATTTAAATAAATTCCCACTTGAAAAATACAAAAACAAAAAAAAAAAACAGTTGCCTTTTTTTTTTCTTTTTTCCTTTAAAATCTTTTTTTTGTTTTGTTCATAAATTTAAATTGAATCGTTTAATTCACATTTCATTTGATTAATTCGGGTCCATTACAATTAACTAGAATAAATTGATCTTTTTTTTTTTGTTTTTACTTACTACTCATCGTCACCCTCTAAACCCCCACCACTTCCCATTTCAATCCCACATCATCCATCCGTCATTCTTCCTTTTTAAATATTTTATTTATTTTTAGTATTAAATATTTTTTTTATTTTATTTTTTTTTTGTTTTTTTTTTTTTTTGTAAAATAATCAATTATGATATTTTTTATTTTATTGGTTTAATTTTTTGTATTTTTATTTTTTTTATGTTTTAATTTAATTTAATTTTTCATATTTATTTAGTGTTTTTTTTTTTTTTTACATTTTACTTTTTTCTTTTTTTAATTTAATTTTTTAATACAATATTTAAAGATTAAAATTTGTTCGCAGTTTTTTTTTTAATTTTTTAATTTAATTTTTAAAAACGATTAAATAATTATGTATTATTTTTATTGCATGAAAAGGAATAAAAAAAAAACAATAAAAAAGGAATTATTATTTTTTAACAGTTACAAAAAAAACAAAACAACAACAACAACAAGAACAAAAAAAAAGGTTTCTTCTTCTTTTATTTTAAATACATTTTTTTAATCTTTTAACTTTTATAGAATTAATTTTTTCTATTTCTGTTTTTGTTTTTAGAGTTTTTTTTATTTTTAATTTCAAAAGAAAAAAAAAATGTGTGACGTAATTTTCTGAACTTTTTTCATTTTGTTTTTTTTTTTTTTAAATTAAATTAATAGAAAAATAAAAAAAAATCAAAACAGAAAAAACAAAGTCGATAAAATACGACACCAAAAAAAAACACAGCAAATTTTAACAGTTTTTGTTTGTTTTTTACTTTAAATTTATTTTTCTTCTTTTTTTTTTTGTATAAATTTGAGTTTTTTATTTTATTTTTTTTTATTTAAATTTTCATTTTTTTTTTTTAAAAATATACAATATTATAGTAAAGGCATTTTTCATATTAAATATAATAATAATAAAATTCTATAAGTGTTTTGTTTTCTTTTAATTTTCAATTAAATTTGAATAATTTCTCTTTTTTTTTTTTTTCTTTTCATTTTTTTTTCAGTTAATTATTTTGTTATTTTTGTTTTACTTCAATTATTGACTTTTATTTAACTCTTACCGAGTTTTATTTTTTCCATTTTATTTTATTTTATTTTCAATGAAACAATAAAATTCATAACTTTTGAAATTAATTAAAGTTTTTTTTTTTTTTAATAAAACAAAAAATTACAACAACAAAAGAAAAAATTTCTTTCCTTAATTTTTTTCTTCTTTTTTTTGTTTTCACCCTGCTTTTTATTTTTGTTTTGTTTTGGGAATTAATCTCGAATAAATTTTCATTTCTTTTAATTTATTTTTTTTGCTTTTTTAAATTTATTAAATATTCTTTATTATTAAATATTAAATATTGGTATAATCTTAAAGACTTCAATTTATTTATTTTAATTCTTTTTTTATTTTTCTTTTGTTTTTTTTTTTTTTTTATTAATTTTAATATTAAATATAAAAGACAATAACAATTATAATATTTATATAAAGTTATAATATTTGACTGGAAATAAGTTTTTTTTTTTGTTTTTTATTTTCTTTGTGAAACGCAGCCATTTTTTTTTGTTTTGATTTTCAAAGAGAAAAAAAAAGTCTCCACAAAGTTACAACTTTAGAAAATGGCGTCTAAATTTTCGAAAAATAACGCATATTTATTTATTTATATATATATATTTTTTTTTCTTTTATAATGGGCTAATTTATTTATTTATTTTTAGAATATTTTTTTTTTAAATTTAAGAAAAAGTACACCCAATTTATTTAATTCATTATAGTGAAATTTGAAAAAGGTGGGCTCATAAATTTTCATTCGTATTTTTTTGTTTTTTTTTTTTTTTTTTCATATAAAAATTTGAGAAACAAAACAAGAAAAAAAAAACGGTAAACTTTATTTTAAACCTTTCTTAACTATAAATGTGAAAAAGAAAAGAAAATTCATTATTTTAAAAGAAAAGAAAAAACGTTATTTTTTCCCTCTTAATAGGGGTTTTGTAGAACTCAAAAAAAAGCAAAACGAGAAAATTTTCTAACATTTGACAATTTTAAAAAGAACACTAAAAAAAAATTAAATGAATTTACAAAAAAAAAAAGAAAGTAAATAAGAAAATAAAATGAATTAAAAGCAAAGAAAAGAAAAAAGAAAAATTAGTTAAATAAAAAAAAAAACAAAAACAAAAAAAAAATTCACACCATTATTGGTTCATCATCCAGACTATTTTGTCGTTTTGTTTTTCGATTATTATTATCTTTACTATCTTTACTATTATTACTACTGCTACTACTAATACCAACTCCTGTTAATGTTCCTGTATTTTGTTGTGTAATTGTAGTTGTGTCATAACCGCCAGATATACTACGCATAACAATTGGCTTTTGACGTTGTAATTCTGAACCAGAATTTGTTAAAATTGTACCAGATATAATTGTTGTTGTGGGATGTGATAAATTTTGTTGACTACCTGACCATTTTGAACTGTGACCAGTGGCTATTGGTTTTGTTATTGTTGATGATGATGATGATGATGAATTACTAATATATGATGATTTTAAAAATATTTCTTTATCTAATGATGTCTGACTTCTAGGACTTGGTATATAATCAATATTTTGATCACGTAAATTATAACTTAAACCAACAGAATCAATTATACCAGAATCATTATATAAATATAAATTACTAGAATTACTATTATCTTTTGATAATGAATATGTAACATCACCTAGATCCATTGTTCTTCTACTAATATTATCGCCAAAACTACCTACTGCTGAATCACGACTATCTGTCATTGATTGACAGTCTTTTTCTCTTACACTTAAATCATCTAAACTACCTTCACCATCTAAATCAGTTGATAATAAATCATCATCTGAACTGGCACGTGCTAAACTAGGTAATGTTGATGTTAATAATGCTTTTTCTTTTTTAATTTCCTGTATATGTCCTTCTAATATTCTTTCTTCTGTATCTGTTTCCATATTTGTTTGACGTGGTGCTAATTCTTCTGGTGTAAATACTTTAGAACTTCGTAATGTACTTAAACGTGTTGTTGCTGTATGTGCTGCTGTATCAAGTGTATCAATATCAGCTAAAGTTGATTTGACATTTAACATTTTCTGCGTTATTAACGTTTCAATACATTTTGTTTGTCTACCAATATCATTTAGACTATCTTGTGCTGGTATTGAACGATTTGTTCTTAATACACATGGGGCAAATACAATTGCCAATGAACTAGCAGACATACGATTATATTGTTCACGTTGAGCAACAAGTGCTAAATGAAATATAAGCCGCTCTAATAATGCATGATGCGATGGTGGTATTTTTTTTATTAAAGATAATATTGTTAAGACACGATCTTGTGTATCTGATAAATCGGACGCACGTAAAAAGTCATCATAACGATCAAATGTTAATAATGGTTCTGGCATATCGCGTAAAAATGATTTTAATACATTTGCTAATACATGAACATTATATGATTCATAATCAATTTCGATGGGTATTTCTGATGGTTCAGACATTTTCAATTTTAATTCTTTTATTTTTGAACTGACACCACTTTTACGATATATACCTTCAGCATATAAACCATGCATTTCAATTTTTGTTATTAATTGATCTATTTGTATTGGTATTTTTGTTCCATCTGTTATACATAAATTTGTTAATGGTATGCCAAATAATTTTGAATCAATTAATATATTATGTATTGATGATTGATTACCATGTTGTGTTGATATTTTATTGCATGTATTCGATTTTTGGTAACATTTTTTGTGACATGTTAAACGGCAATTTTGACAGACCTAAAAAAATAATAAATAAATAAAATAATTGTTTTCATTTTATTAGAAGAAAACTTACCAAGCCCCTTTCAATTGGCCATAAAAGGAATAACTGACATATTTCACATGCGGTTGCAATATTTATTATTGTTAGTTGAAAAGTATGACCTGAAAGTAAATTTTAATATTGGTTAAAAACTTTATTTAGTTGTAGTTTTAAAATCTTGTAATAAAAGAAAAACATATGAGAACAAGAAAAAATGTTAGAAACGAAATATATTTTTTTTTGGTTTGAATCTTTAATATTTCAGCGAAAAAAAGTCAGCGACTTTTATAATTGAATGAACTTTACTAAAATTATGGTTTTTAATCATATTTACCATTATAACTTGTATGCTCTTCAATTTTTCTTCGTTTATCTTTTTTCCGTTTGGCTTTCGGTTTATCTGCCTCTCTTGAATTCATAAATTCATTCATAAAACCTCTAAAAGCATTAACACCCATTGTTAATGGGAAATCATCTTTTCTACCACAACACGTTTCCATAACATGCTCAAAATTTGATATTAAATCACGGTACTTTATATTTAAACCATCTGAATTTTGTTTATGTGCAACACTATATTGTGCTACTAAATTATCTTTAAATTCACGTAATGCCTGTTTAAAAACACGATCAACTTCTGATGGATTCTCACAATCATGCTCCATCTTCATTATTTTTTTTGTGATGAAATCTTGCATATTTTGCAATTCTTTGGCATCACTTATTATTTTATCTGTTGAATCTGTATATTCTCTTGTACCAGAATATTTTGAATTTTGTATAATACCTTTATCAACTTTATCTGTATTTTTTTGACGTAAACGTTTTGAACGTTTTGCTTCGCATTGTAATGTTTTAACACCACCATTTTGTATACACTTTGTATGAACTAATAGTTTACAATCTAAACAACGATAACCTTCATTTACAAATGCATCACTTTCTTGGCAACTTGCACATTTTTCAGCTTTACCAATACGTGCAGCTTTTCTAAATCTATGACCAGCTATATTGATATGTGTACTTGATTGATACATATCATTCCCACGATTGACTTCTAATAATGGTATTTTATTTGTTGGATCTGAATTTCTACGTCGTAATGTATCATTTGGTATACCACAACGACGTGATTGTAATGGATTTGGATGTGTTGAAAATTCATCACTTAAATTTGTTTTAACACGACGTGTCCGAGCTGTTGTAAATTGATGTTGTTCATCACGAATATGTTTTTGATGATCTTCTGTTATTGTACCTAATATTGCTGCTGCTTTATCTACTATTTTAAAAAATAAAATTATTATTAATAAAATTTCAAAAGAAAATATAATTTATCATCATACCTTTACTTGGAACAGAGAAAAAACCTTTATCAATCAATTCCTTACTTTGTTGATGTAAGTTTGGTGTTAACGGTTGTTGTAATATATTGTAAGGACTTGTTTGATTTGAATTAGTTGGCGTACTAAATTGTGATGAATTAATACTTTGCGGACTTTTACTTTGATAATTAATAATATCATAATTTGTATTAATTTCATCACCGGTACTACGGCATACAACATCGCGTCGTGAAAATTTATTACAATGTAATTGTTGTTGTGGTTGTTGCGTTTGAACAGTTCTTTGTACATTTCTTTGTTGTAATTTGGACATTAATGTTTCATCTATAATTGGTGGTGTATTCACAAGTACAATATCAACATTTGTATTTGGCATTATATTTGAGGCAGTAGATCTTAATGGTCCAATTGATATTTCACCAGAATTATTAAAACGTATTTCACGACGTAATGGTGCTGGACCAGAATCAACACGTCTAACTGGTACTTTTGTTGTATCAAAACTGTTTTAAATAAAATATTAAAAAAGTTAAAAAAATATTACAAATAATTAAAAAATTTAATTCAATTTACCGTTTTAATGTTTCTATATCATCAAAATAACTTTTTGTGACATGTTCTAAATCATAAACTCTATCTTTTCGATCTATATTTTCATATTCGTTTTGCATTAATTTATCCTAAAAAGAAAAAGAAAAATTAAATTTAAAACGATTTTACAATTAAAAAAAAATAGAAGAAAAAATTAAATAAATAATTACATCATCATTTGTTTTCTTATTATTATTATTTCCCGTTATCATTAAACTTCTAAATTGTGTTTCAGCTTTATTTAAAACATCACGTTTTTCTTGCTCACTTGTTTTTGTTAATGGATGATGATAACCTAATAAATGCTCATCAGTTAATTCTAATAATTGTGACTGTTTCATTGGTGTTGTTAAATTATTATAATAATTTGTATTATTATATTGATTATAATCTGATATTTTTGTGACAGGATTATCAGAATCAACACTAGAATGTTGTGGTTTCATAAGTGGTGTTTTAGATACATTATAAAATGGTATATCGATTGATCTAAAAATAATAAAGAAAAACAAAAAAAAAATTATATTGAATTTTAATTTAAAAAAGAAAACAGTTTAAAAATCATACCGTTCATTCACTGGTAAACTTTGTGTTGGTCGTAATTTTGAACGTTCTTTTAGATATTTCTGAAAAATCAAAAAAAAAATTAGAATACAATTTTATGTCAAACGTTTGTTTTAAAATACTTTTGATTAACAGAAAATGATTATTAATTTCTAATTGTCTTTATTAATTATAAAATTAATTACCTGTCTTATTGTTGCTTTATATCGTACTCTAGCTAGTTTACCTCTACTATGCGCTTGCACTTGTATAATACCACATTTTAATTTATTAAACCATTTTCGTGTTACATAAGATTTCCATGTTGATTGTATTAATATTGCAGCTTGAACTTGTATATTATGATTATTTGTTTGTTTTTGTGACATAAACATACGCCAATATGATTGTATTTTAACAGCTGAATTACGTAAAATTTGATACTTTTTACGTAGTAATATTGAACGAAACCATCGTTGAATACGTACAATACTATCAATTATTCTTGTATGCAATTTAACATCAAGACGACTTTTTTGTGATTCACGCATATAAATTTTTGTTGTACCTAAAAAGTTAAATTGATCTACATTAGTGTTTTTCATTTAATTTATGACAGGGTTATTTCATTCTTCATTAAGCTTTATTTTGTTTAATGTTTAACTAAAATAAATAAATGAATGTTCATACCCAATTGATAATGTTGTTTATTTAAATCCATGGTATTCATAAAATCACGTACATCCTTTTGTGAACTTAATAATGCTTTTGGTAATAATATTCGATATAATTGTATAAATTCTTCATATGTTAATCTTACATTGTAACCAGCACGTCTTATACGTACAGTTTCTAACATTCCAGTATAACGCAACTACAAAAAAAAAATGAAAGAAAACAAATAATTAATAAACATTTACAACAATTCCAAATTCACCCTTCACTAATTTTACTAACAATTATTATTAATATTTATGTAATTAATTTAAAAATATAAAAAATTTCATAAATTGAATTAAATTCTAAAATATTAAATTTGTGTTCAACAATTGAACTGAAACTGAATTTATTTTCTTTGCAAGTAGTAACATGAAGGAAAAAATAGGTATTCTTAAAGTACACCCCTGTAAAAAAATTCTACAATTTATTTAAAATATTCAATCATAAAAAAAATAATTGTAAAATTTACAGTTAAGTTTATTTTCTTAAGAAAAAAAAAATGGAGCAATAAAAGGAAAAAAAAGGAACAAAAGTATCCGTAATTTATAAAGAATTTTTTATGATTTTGTTTAATAAAATCTTTCATATTTCTTACCTGTCTTATTACAGTTGCATCATCAAATTTATTTGGATTTTTGTGTGGATTCGATTTAATACATCTAATGAAAAATGGATTTGCCTGTAAACGAAAAGAAAGAAAAGAAAAAAAAATAATGCAAAAGAAAGAAAGAAAGAAAAATAAAAAAATAAAAATTGTGTTTTTTTAGTTAAATTTATTTGCTATTTTTTTAATTATTATCGTTTTTAAACGGGGAAATTAGAAATATGTTTGTTTTATTTTTTTAATTGATTGAAAAATTGATTAAAAGTTTGATTAAAAGATTAAGGAGAAAAAAAAAACAGGAGAAAATTGAAAATAAAACCAAGAAACAAAATCAAAGAATAAAAACGAAACAAAAGAAAAAAAAAACACTAACCTGATTAAGTGTTTCCATAAGTGCAATTAGTGAATTTTGAAATTGTGCCGCTACGGTGAGTGGTAGTTTCCTAGTTTTAACAGCCGTTTGATTATTAGTATAATTTTGACCAGCTGTTAATGTCTTAACTGATTGTAAATTTTTTAAACCTTTTTTAGGACGTTCCCGTGGACGAAATGATTTATTTTTCCTAGATTAGATTTAAGAAAAAATAAAAAAAAAAAAACAAAAAAAAAATAAAACAAAAATGAAAACAAAAATAAATAAAAAGAAAAAAATTTCAAATAAAAAAAAAAAAAAACAAAAAAGAAAAAAAGAAGAAAAGAAGGAAAAAAAGAAGAAAAGAAGGAAAAGAAAGAAAGAGAAAATAAAAAAAAAAGTAAGAAAGAAGAAAATTTAAGTTTATGATATTTTTTAGAAAAAATTTTTATTGTTGGATTTTTGGATGTTGTTGTTGAATAACCAAAAAACAAAATTATAATAATCAAAATTAAGAAATGAATTTTTGTTTTTCAATAATTATTTATTCAAATTTCAGTGAATTCTCCATTATAGGACATTATTATGATGAACCGATATAATTTCAACAATAACTCCATCTATACAGGTGTACTTGAACTTTATTTGACGTTTACAGTAATTTAATTATTTTATGGAGATTTCACTGATTTATTGAAAAATAATAATAACAAGATGAATTATATTTAGTAAAAAAAAAAAAACATCGATTACAAGACGATAATAAATCTTTTCTTTTATTTGACACATTTAAGACACAAAAAAAAACAGAAGAAGACAGATATTGTAACAAACAAAACAAAAACAAAAAACAAACATGCACAAAAGATGTATACCCCTTTTTCCCCCAAATGTAATTTTGCTTTTAAATGCTTTGGCTTTTTAATTAATTAGGATAGTTAGAAAAAAAAAAAGCTTTCATTCAACAATATTTTTGTAATATTTTTCAATTACTTCCTTTTTTTTTTTAATACAAAAAAAAAACAATTCAAAAGCGCAAAAATAATAATTTTTATGTTAGAATTTTGATGAACCAAAAAAAAAAAAAAGAAAGAAGAAAACAGAAAATCATAAAAAAAACAAGAAGAAAATAAATATTAAAGAAAACAAAAAACAAAAAAAAAAAAAAAAGAATAAAGCAGAATTCTTACTGAACAATTTGTGATGCACGTGCCATAACTTCTTGACTTGATCGTTCAAATTTTGTATTCCCTTTTGAAAATAATTTAATTTTTCCTGCACTATCATCATCATTTATAACAATTCCTAAATTATTATTATTACTTTCGTATCCTAATTTACCATCAGGAAAATTTTTATTATTAAATGCTATACTTGACCATGAACGTCTTGGATTTTTATTTAAATAATTTTGTTGTTGTTGTTGTGTATATGATGATGATATTGATGTTGATGATGATGTTGGTATTAACATTGGTGTTGTTTCAGTTGTATTAATACGTTTGCTAAATTAATATTATGAAATTTGATAAACAAAAAAAAAAAACACAAAAACAAAAAAGAAAAAAACAAAAAAAACATTTGGAAGAAATTGCAACAAAATAGAATGATTTTATGAATGAATTTGATTATATGGTTTCTTGGATTCAATACGTAATTTTTTTTGTAAAGAAAAAAAAAACATTGATTGTGCTTCATGCTGCTTCAACAAAAAAAAAAAACTAAAAAAAAAAAATGGGCGGCGTCATGCTCTTTCACGACATAGAAAATTAATATTGGCGTTTTATTTCCTTTTTTTTCTTTCTTTTTTTGTTGATTTTTGTTTTTCTATTTTCTTTATTGGAAACATTTGTTTAAAAGAAACTCTTATCATAAATCGCAATGATCATAGTATTTTTGAATTCTTACATAATTCAAAACAATTATTATTGTAATATTTAAAGGTTTTTTTTTTTCAAATATTGGCAAACAAAAGAAAAACAAATTTTTAATCTTTCTATTCAAATCTTTTAAAATTAAAAAGATAATATTTACAAAATATAAACAAATTAAAAACAACAATTTTGCATTGTTTAAAATAATTTAATTTCAAAATCTTCCGTTCCAATTGTCGGCCATTTTATTTTATTTTCATTTTTTTTCAAAACCGAACAAACGAATAACGAATTAATTTACAAGAAATAAATGTCTCCATAAAAAAAAAAGAAGAAAATCAAAAAACAAAATGTCAAAAGAAAAATACGAAAATTTTTGGTTTTATCATTCAAAAAATAGGGGGGGGAAAACAGAAGAAAAAAAAAACAACAAGAAAAACGTGAAAAGAAAATTATATAATTAAATATGAACACCAATCTTTTTTAAGAATTTAATTATTTTTTTTTCTGTATAAAAATATACAAATTGTACATTTTTTTTTTGTTTTTTTTTTTAGGTTAGTGACTTACGCGATCCGATTTATTGTTAAGTTCACAGTTGAGACTGTCACTAGATGGCTAATAAATTTTATTTGGAAGGAAGAAAAAAAAACCAATTTTTGTTAGAAAATAATTTTTTTTTGTGGCTTTTCATATTTGAAAGAAAGAAACATAAAAAAAGATATTTTTTTTTGTAAATAAAACAAAAACAATAATTCAATTAAACAAAAAAAAAAAGATAAAATATAAAATAAGAATGTCATATTTTCATTGTTTTTGCTGTTTTTTTTTTGTTTCGGATTGGTGTCACATTTTTTCTCTCTCTCTTTTCTTTTTTTTTTTTTAAGTTTAGTTTAGTTTAGCTTTTTTTTTAGTTTTTTTATCCATTATAAAATAAATTAAAAAACAAAAAAAAAATGTTATATTTTTCTCTTACCTAACAATTAAATCATTGTGAGCACGAAATCTACTTTTTCCTGGTACTTTATTATACACTTGATCATTACGTTCTTTTCTATGTTTTATTCCAGCATTACGAAATGCAAAATATCCACGAAAAAATGCACGTAATATTGCCCAACGAAAAACAGCAACAGGATCGGCACCAACTAATTCACGTACAAATGCCATACTAGAATTTTTTAATACACTCACAATATCTGTACGCATTAAATCAAGATTTTTTTCACGCATATCAGTCACCTAAAAATAAATAATATTGATTTATTATAAAGCAATTATTAAGGACAATAATTTTAAATTGAATTAAAGAAACAATTATATTTACTTGATATTTAACCTTTCCAGCATAGTGCTTAATAATAAATGCATTTTCTTTACGTTGTGGTTTTTCATAAAATTGATTTTCCTTATGTACTGTATTATATTTTTGTAATAAGCTTTCATTTGTTGCACCCGGAAAACTACATAAATCATCTAATATACATAGTAATCCGGTAGGTTTTGATTCAAATAATTGTAAACAACCAGAATTATCCATAAATTCAATATCACGCCATTTAATTCCTTCACGTTTATATTCATTTTGTTCATATTTAAAGACATGCTATAATGAAAGAAATAGAATTATTATTTAATTACATTAAATTAATTAATAAACTTACCAAATTAAAATAATACTGCAAATGCTCATTAGCATAATTAATACATAATTGTTCAAAACTATTTAATGAACCAAAATCTTCAAAACCAAATATATCTAACACACCAATTGAATGACCAATATGTGGTGTTTGATCCTTATTTAATAAGGCATGATTTACTTGAAGTACAATCCAATCAAATAATGCCCCATATAAACATTTTGCTAATGCATCACGTGCGGCTATTGCTTCTGGTAATTTATATTGCATTATTAATGTTTCACCACTTGCTTTAACACGTTTTGATGTTAATGCAGCCAACAATGTATCTTGTTTAACTTTTAATAATTCTGATATTATTGATACAACATCTGGATTACGTACTTGTACACTTTCATCATGATGGTATGTTGATTTTTTTGGAAAAAATTCAACATTACCCAATAATAATACAGCTGATAATACATTAAATAAACGACGTTGTTTTTCTGATGAAAACCCAACCATTTCCATACTTTGCTTAAGACGTGAAAATTCATAAATTTCATCACAATTTTCTAATATTAAATTTTTTGCGTTTAAATAACAATATTTATCAGAAGTTAATAAATGTAATGCTTCACGTTCAATATCTGTTGCACCTGATAATAGGTAATAAAATACGTGATAATTACGTTCAAATGGACCCTAAAAATAGATAAAAAAAATATTTTAGATAAAAGATTTTTTTCAGTTATTTAAGCCCTTTTCACAAAATCTAAAGTAAATACGATTGATTTCTTTTATCCTAAATAATAAAAAATCTCTTTTATTTTTATTATTTGAAAATATGTCGTCATAATAATGTAAATTTTGTCTAAGAAGTTGTGTATGCGCAAAGAGACCATTTTGTTATCAAGAGGCAAAATGTTTTCCCCTTATCAATGACGTCAATATTGCTGTACACACAGCTTAATTTTGTGTACATTTTGGATAAACTCTACATTTTCATAAAGTACACCCCAATCATTAATTCATTCATTTGGAAGATGAACAAAATTTAATAAAATGATAAAATTAAAATTTGATCTAACATCTTTTAATCAACATCAAACGCATTTACTTAAAATATTTTGCAAATTAAAACAATAATAGAAAAATATGAATGTATTTACTTGTGAAACAATTCGACTTTTTTCCAATAAATATTTTTGAACAACTGCACCCTGTACCATTCCATTTTCTCTATAATTAACCTAAAAAAACGAAAATAAAATGGATTATTTTAATTAATCAGCCAAAAAAATAGAAAATAAAACAAACTAAAGGTCACATTGTTTTACCTGAATGAATTTACCAAATCTACTAGAATTATTATTATGTGCTGTTTTTGCATTACCAAATGCTTCAAGGACTGGGCCAGCACTTAATATCGTTTGTTCAACACCCGAACCGTGTGAACCTTTTTGTGATAATGCTGTTAAATGATGTAATAAAAAATTTGTGCTTTCTGTTTTTCCTGAACCACTTTCACCGCTAATAACAACACACTAAAAAAAACAGAAAAAAAGAAAATAAATAAACGAGAATAAAATAGAAAATTAAATGAACAAAAAAAAAACAATGTAATTAAATATTATTCAAACCTGATTTCGTCTCTCTTTAAGCATACAATAATATGCATTATCGGCAATTGCAAATATATGTGGTGGTAATGTTGGACCGGCACGTTGATTTTGATATAAACGTACATATTTTGGATTATATATTGGATGAAATTTAAATGGGTTAACTGCAATTAATATACTACCAACATATGTATATATATGACCAGTTTCAAAACGTTGTCGTAAATTTTCTAATAATGTTGATTCATTTAAATCTGTAATTAAAAAGAAGAAAATATTAAAACAAATTATAGAAAATTGGAGTAAATGTAAATTGTTGATAAAGTTAAAAATCAATGTTCAAATAATACGCTTAAAACAAAATAAATAAAGTTTTCAATCATTTATAATTGAAACTGAAAGCATAATTTTAATTGAAATTTCTTTGTCAGAATGGAAAAAATTTAAGTTGAATTTAAGAAGAACATCACTCAAATTTCATTTCATAATAAATTTAAAATGTAAGGACAAATTACCTGGTAATTGGCACAGATCTGGATATTCTCGATTTTCTGGTTGATATAAAAACGGTATAAAATCTCTTAATAAATGTGGATCTTCAAGACCGTAACTATTTAACCATGCCATATCTAATTGAGATTCTCTTAAGTAAAATCTAAAATAAACAAATTAAGGAAATTATAAAAGTGCAATGTAATTTAATTGATTTATTAATAAAAATTATTTTTACCTATGAAAATCACGTTCCAAATGCATTGGCCATAATAACATAACAGACACTGGTTTTTCATCAGGTGAGAGTCTTCTCTCTTTACATTCACCAGCAACTTCTGCCAATTCATAATTGGCACCCTTTAAAGAAAAACAAAAAAAAAATGAATCAATTAATTTAATTAATTTGCTATCAAAATAAATGAAAAAAATTAAATATAATTAAATTGTGATTTATAATTGAGAAAAAAAAATTAAATAACGAATGATAACGATGACGATGATCATCATTATTAGAATAATAGATGTTTCGATGATTTGATGTTTAAACTATTTCAAACAAATTTATATATACAATAATAATTACTCGATGAGTCATTTCTTTTTTTTATTAAATTGTTCTTCTTAATGAAATTAAAAAAGACAAAACCGAATAAAACAAAAATCATCATCTGGAATAATTTAAATATTTTTGATTGTGAAACAGTATTTTTGGAAGAAAAAGAAAAAAAAAGAACACAAATAAACAACTGAATAAAATATATAAATTACGAACTGTCAACCGGCAATATTCCATAAAATTCAATATGGCCGACGTAAAAATAAAATAAATATTTACCATCCAATAATGGCAGATGAACAAGTGACAGTAGCTGTCATACAACAATGAATGAATGATGTAGGAATGGAATTCGCCTTTTTATACATAAATGCCAGAAAGAGACAAATATAATAGAAAAATTATCTTTCTCTTTCTATCGTATATAGAAAACAATTGTCAGCTGTTTATTAATTTTTATACATTTTTTACAGAAAGAAAATTCTATTCGATAGAAATCAAATTTTAATTGTGAATATTTGGAGATTTATTAAGGGGAAGAGACGTAATTATAGGATTAATAAAATATATTTGCAGTTGATTGCACAACCAATTGAGGTGAGTTTAGATTTAAAATTAAAATTTCTAAATGTTTCTCAAATCTCTCTTTAGATCTTTTAACAAAAAAAAACTAATTTTGGGAAAAAATAAAATACTTACAGGTAAACCAAGTCTGTCAACAATACAGGAAACTATTTCTTCAGCTGTTGTCTGTTTTGATGCTTCAACACTTAATGCTTCGTAATGAGTAGATAATGCTCCAACATAAACCTAAAAAGAAAATTAACAAAAGATTTCTTTTAATATTCATTTAAATTTATTACAGAATTTTATTTGAACGATTAAAGTAATTTGTATTAATAATGAAAGATTTTATTTTAAGTCAATTTTATTATGGTCGGAACTCAATTTGAACAGAGCCAACGTTCATGATAATTTTTGATTTATTATTTTTTTAAAGAAATTATGAAAAAAAAGAGACAAAGAGAAAAAAACTCATCATATTCAACTCCAAATTTAATCTTATTTAAAATTTTAGAATTAAACTTTTATTCTGACCATTTTGGACTTAGAACTCTCTTACAAAAAATATTTTATTGATGAAGAAAAATCAACAGAAATTCTTAAAAAAAAAACAACAACAACAACAAAAATAATATGTATTTTTATGTTAAAATCAAAGGAAGGGATTTTTTTTAAATGAAAAAAAAAAAAACAAGAAAAACGAAACAAAACGAACAAAAATCAACGAATTTCTACTGATAAAAATAACAAGAAAAAAAAACAAAAACAGGCAAAATGTGTTTGCGACATTTTTCGTCTTCTTCTTATTCTGAGTGATTAAAAATAATAATAACAACAACATTTTTTTGTAACAACAAAACATTTAAGTGTGCGTAACTAATCTAAGTAAATCCAGTGTGTCATAAACGGATATTAACAACAACAACAACAATAACAACAACAGAAAAAACACCAACAAGAAAATACAACACAGAAAAAAGTTTTATGATTTTTTGACTTAAATAGAATCATTCTGTGTGTGTGTGTGCTAGTTTTTTTTAAACAAATTTTGTTCTTCTTGTTGTTGTTGTTAGCTTTTTTTGGACATTTGTTTTAATTTAGAATTAAATTCGACAAAATTAATTTAGAAATAATTAAGAGAAACATTAAAGAATTTCTTTGAGATTTAGAATCATTGTACATCCAAAATCGATTTAGATTTGAAAATTTTGATAATTTTCCATTTTTGTTTTTTTGTTTTCATTTTTATTTTTAATGAAACAAACTGACAAACAAAAAATATTCACAAAAATTTATCATTTTACAATAATTTAACTTTTTTTTGCTTAAAAGATTTCTCAATGAAAAAATGAAAAAAAATTAAAAATAAAAAAATTATATCAACAAAAAATAAATACACAAAAATTGTATTTGACAGAATTTTTTGTTGTTGTTTTCACGTTACAATATTTTAATTTTTATTATTATCAACAACACTCTCTCTCCCACTCTTTCTCTCTCTCTCTCTTTCTCTCTTGTGCACAGACAGCCACACAACACACATTAAAATTTACACAATCATAATTAGGTACACCATATTTTTATGAAGTCTACTTTTTTTTCTATTATTTTTTTTTTTTACTTCTAATTATTGATAAAAATCAAAATCAATCAAAAAATCAATAAATTTATAATTCTTTAAATTTATTTAAACACACGCGGGAAAATATTGAAGGAAGGGATAAAATTTGGTTGATGAAGTAAAAAAATTTAAAATGAAAATTAACCTTAACTGTAACTCTTGTATCAAATTTTATTTTATTGTAAAATAACATAATTAATTAATTATTTAATGTTTCCACCATCCATCCATCCACCATCCAAAAAAAAAAAACACAACAACTTCTTCACTTTTAAATTACACAAATTTAATTATTTTTTTTTTCTCTTTTGACTTTAAAAAATTTTATTCACATAAAATTTTATTATTTTTTTTTGTTCACAAGAAAAATTTCCTTCCCTTTTTGTTGTTGTTGTTGTTGTTTTATATTATTTTTTTTCCAAAAGTCAAAACTTTAAAAAAATTGAATAATAAAACATTGTCATGAAACAAGTAAAAATGAACTGGAAAGGAAATAAATAGACGCAAGTCAAGTTAAAAATTGTAAAAAGAAGTTTCTACTTTTTTTTTTTTTTTTGATTTTGATTTTGTTTCTCACTTTTTGATTTTTTTTTTTTGTTTTTTTTTTTCGAAGAGCGACAACAAAAAAAGAATTAATTTTTTTTTTTTTTTGTAATTTACTTTTCGTCGCGGATTTATTCTATTTTTTTTTTTTTTGTTAATTGATAAATTTATTTCGTTTATAATTAAAGATAAGAGGAGAGGCGAGAAAATACGTTCGTTCGTTTAGTTTTGTATTTTTCTTTATCTTTTTCTATTTTATATGATGACGAATTATATTTCTATATTTATTTAATTTTTTCTTTTTCATTTGGTTTGTGTGTTGCTGATGTTGTTGTTTTCATTATGTATGTTTTTTTTTCTTCTTATTGTTGTTGTTGTAGTTGTTTGAGAAGAGTTAAAAGTTTTATTTGCATTTGAAAGAATCTTGATAGATTTTCTATAGTGATGACAGGAGGAGAGAGAAAGAGTAAGAAAGAGAGAGATGATTACATAATTTGTCCATAGATTCAATTGGATTTTATTTTTACCATTTTGAACTTCAATTGGAATTGGATTCAGCTAAGATTTCATCCTCACTCTTTTAAAACTTTCAATGTTACGACATCGTGAATATTTCTTTAATTAAATTATTTATCTCGTGATCCACAAAAATGCAACAATTTCTAAATAATTTTAAGAAATTGAAATTCTAATCAGTCGATGTACAGGAATGTTTACCAGTAAATTATTTCAATCTTACATGATTCTAAGTAAAGTTAAAAATATTTAGGAATAGACTAAAAATTATTCTAATCGTACACCTAATATATAAATCATAAGAAATTTGATTATTTTCCCCAATTACAAATAACAAAAAAAATTCTTTTGAATTTTATTTTAATTTTTCTAATTAATCGAAGACAAAAAAAATTAATCGTCATTTATTTATTTATCCAATTTTTTGTTTGAAAGGGTTAATTCAATTTGGCATGATAAGAAATTCCAAAACATTTTCTCTCTTTCTAACGCCGCTCCCCCCTTACACCGTCCTCATTCCGTCAGTTTCAATGAACTAAAGTAAAGTAGGAAATCAAGTTTTTTTTTAAATGTTTTTGTTGTTGTTTGTATATTCTTATCATTGAAAACTGATTGTAGGTAGATAAAGTATTGACTGATTTGTGCTGTGTTTTCATTAGAATTATTTTTCTTTATTTGTTGTTATTCTTTCCTTTTTTTTTTTTTGTAATTTAGGTAAGAATTTTTTTCTAAAATAAAATTTAAGATGATATCTATAGAATAGAAGATTAACCAAAGAAATAAAAAATAAATACCAATCGTCACATTCGTTAGATTTAATTTACGTTTGAATATTTTTTTTTTTACTCAGATCTCTTATGTTGTCTCTCTCTCTCAATTTTTTGCTGACACTGATTTTCATAATTTTATTATTGAGAAATAATGGAATTGCACTGTTTATGTATTTTATCAGTACTGTACAGTGTCAGCCGTAGATTAAAAATCAATTCATTTAAATGGATTTTTTTTAGTAAATATCCGATTCACAATAAAAAAAAAGGTAAAAATATGTTTTTATATGAAAAGTTAAAAAAAAAAAACACAAGAACTGAGCGCACATGTTGCATTTATGTCCCGTATGTTAATCATAATTACAATCATAAGCTTATTACAAATGAGACATACAACAATAATTTGATTAAAGTCCAATAAAAAAAAAATCTAACGGAATATAAAAAAAGAAAGAAAAAAAAAAAACAGATTTTCTTAATAAACACAACAAAAGTGAAATTATTGGCGAAATAAAAAAAATTAAAATGAAAAAAAAAAAAACAGAATCAAATAAATATTTCACTTACACTTTATCGAGATTTAGAAGAGAGAAAAAAAAAAAACAAGAAATAAAATAAAGAAAAATAAAAAAAAAAAGTTTTACAAGAAAAAGTTTAAATTTTCAAAACAGTTACTTTTTTTTTTTTCTTTTTTGAATTGATGAAAATTAAACAAAACACAAAACATTAAACAAAAATAAAAAAGCCAAATAAATATTCACGATTAATCGAATTAATTACGATTAATTATTATCGAATGAAATTAAATAAATAAATAAATAAAAATCTAAAATCAAATCAAAAAATAAAGATTAAAAAAATTAAATCTTTTTTGTTTCTGCTTCCAATTCTTTTGATTTAAAAAAAAAAAACAAACAAACAAAAACAAACGAAAATTATAAACAAAAAGAGTGACCGAGAGAGATAGAGTTATAAACTCACACACACACACAAGATGCATGGTTAAACATACGGACAGAAAGAGACAGAAAGATGCAGAGAAGAAGAAAAATATTAAATTAAAACAAAATAACAATAAAAAAAAAAGACAAAAAGGGACAAAGATACAAAGTTATGTATTTTATTCTAGTAAGTGTGAAAGAGAGAGAGAGAGAGAAAAATAAGAGATAATAATTTTTGAATAATATTTTCCTTCTGCCTTTTATTGACATCCTAAAAGATTATTATAATTTTTTTTAACTGCACTAAACTAAAATTGTATTTATAAAATTATCTGTCTGTTTTATTTAAATATAATTCTTCATATTGTTCTATCTTCACTCTTCCACCTACATTCCCCCCTTTTCATCAACATCCAATCTCCTTCAAACACTTCATAAAAATAAAAAATAAAAAACAAAAAAAAAACAGAGAACTGCAGTTAAGATAAAAGAAAAAAAAAAACAAAAACAAAAAAACGAAGAAAAAAGATAAAATTATTTTTCTTTTACTTTTTTTTTATTTTTCTTTGCTGTTTGAAAATTATTTTATTTTATTTTCATTTTTTTTTTGTTCTGTTCTTGTTGTGTGATTTTCATTTTAATTTTTTTTTTTTTACTTTTACGTGATTTTATTATTATTTTCATTTGTTGTTCTTGTACCTAAGAATGTACTGTAGGTAATTACTAATTGTTTTTAACTAAAAAAAAAATTACATATAAAATTCAAATGAAAATAAAGAATTAAAAATTTTTTTTAAGAAAAAAACAAAAAACAAAAACAAGTGAACAAAATTTTTATTTAAAGTGAAGAAATTCTCTGAGAATAAAATGTACAAAAATTAACGATTAATTTTGAACTGAAATTGTAAGACCAAAAAAACAAAAAAAAAATGACACAAGAATTTCTAGAAATTAAAATTTTTAAAACATCTGTTTTTGGACTTCTGTATGGCAACTTAATGGGAGATCAAAAGAATTAGAATTAAATATAACAAAGGAGAGCATTTAAAAATAAAGGTCAATAGGCTGCTTATAGAGTTCTATGTATAAATTGATTTGCATATAAAAAGTGTTCGATTAGTGAACATGCATTAACCTTTTTAAGAATACAAACAACACTTGGGTATCCATCAAAGAGCAAATTAAGAAATGAAAATTGTAAATTAAGTGAATTAAAGTGAATAACTGGAAAATTAACAAAAAAAAAAACTAAAAATTGATAATAAATAACACAAAAAAAATATAAAATCGTGACTTCACCATTTCTACATAAAATAAAATATTAAAATCCTCCTTTTTCCAACTCTTCCCATTTATCCATTTTAATCATTTCTGAGTCATCCACAAATACAGAATATTTTAATAGAAAATAAACAATCACGCATACCAACCCTAAAGACAAAAAAAATATAAAAATATAAAAACAACAACAACAACATAATCAGCAACAACAATAAATTTTTTTTGTTTAAAAAAAAAATTTCAATGAATGAGTTTAAAATCCTTAAAATAGGTACAATCAATTATAAAATAGGATGAGTAAGTTTTTGATCCATTTTATATTAGAATTAGAAGGTATAAGGTAAGTTTATACCTTTCCGCCAAAAACCTCTTCATTTCAGTTGTATACGTGTGAGTTTATGTGCATGTGTATATGAATATGTACCTACAAGGGACCAATGAGCTAAATATTAAATATAGAACGGGACCTTAATAGGGATATGGATTAAAATCTTTAGAAAAATCAATTACACATACTGTTTGCAGAGATTGCAACATTTAATATAATTATTTACGAATTGAAAATTGTTGATATTACAGTAAATTAATAGAAAAAATACAAGTGTGTGTGTGTGTGTAAATGAATTCAAATTAGATTTTGTAAGACTATCCGGCTACTGTCAAATTAAACATTATAATACAAAAAAAAAATGGTGGCTACTGTCAAATGACGTCACCACAATAAATAATCCATTCCATATAATTTTTTCTTTCATTGGTGGTAGGCGATGGTATGGATGAACTCATCTTCTATCTTCATAATATTATCTATGACAGTTCGTGTGTTTCCTCTCTTTAAAATTTTACCTACTTTTTCACTCTTCTATAATCCTACCTATTCCATACACTTGAACTAATTATTTAATTTTTTTTTTTGTTATATAATTTGAAATTATTCTCTTCTCTTCTCTTTCTCTCTCTTTAATTTTAATAAAAATAAAACAACCGATACTTTTTTTTTGTAAATTTTTTTTCCTCTAAAATTAGTTTTTTTCGATTTTTTTTGTTTTTACTTTTTTCCCAACACTTTTCCAGTAGAAATTAACGAATGTTTGGTAGTATGTATTTTATGTTGTATGTATGTGCGTGTGTGTGCGGGATGTACATACCCCTTAATTAACCATCACTTCGATGAATATTAAAAGAAACAAAAAAATTGAAGAAAAAATTTAAAAAAAGGCTTAAAAAAGATGAGTTGAGGGGGGTTTCCATTTTTATTCGGATTAGATAAAAAAAAATGTAAATTAAAAAAGAAGATGAAGAAGAAGAAAAACAAATGAAATCTTTTAGTCATTTCTGTTTGTGTATCAGTTTAAGTTTAAGTCATTTGGGGTATTTTCTTTTGTCTATTTGTTGGTTTATTTATTTGTTTTTTTTTTGTTTGTTTGTTGGTTTGTTTGTTTTAATCTAAAATTAAATATCAAGAAAATAATTGTAAAATTAATAATTGATAATTTTTTCTTTCTCTTATTTGAAAAACATCCGGTGAGAAATCAGTCTTCACTTTAGAAAATGATTTAAAAAGAAGAAGAAGAAGAAATAGAGAAAAAAGCAGAAACATGATGAAAACCAAGTGGAGAACGCATGGTATGTTGTAATTTTCACTTTTGTTTTTTTTTTTTAAATCAGAAACAACTTTACCAAGCAGAAAAAAAATTACAGTAAGAGAGAGAAAAAAATGTGGAGAATTGAAAATATTTAAGAAAGAGAAGTAGAGTTTATTGTTGTTGTTATGTTGGTGGTGTTGTTTTTGTTGTGGAATGAAGGAAAGAGAAAAATAAAAAAAAGTAAAATTCGAACGTTTTGAAACATTTTATTTCACATCAATAAACGATAATAGAAAAATATTCTGATTCGACACGAATATCTAACTTTAACCAACAAGGAAGGAGTGTTGCTGCAACAACAGTAATAACAAAAACAACAACAATATAACAGCAACAACAACTAAAAGACAATATCGCGCGCGCTTCTTCATTCTAAAAAAAAAAACAAAACAAAACAAAAATTGATTATTTTCATTCAAAAGACAGAAAACAGTGAGAGTGAAAGAGAAAGAAACAAAAACTAAATTGATGATTTTTTTTTTGTTTTATTTGTAATTTTTCTTCACTGGAATTTTTGAATCATTTTTCTAAAAATACAAAAACAAAAAGCGAAGAAAAAAATTCACATAAAAAAAAAGTTTACTTTCAATTTTTTTTCTTCTTATTTTTCATTGTTGTTGTTGTTATTTTTTATTTTTTTTTTTATTTTCGGTAAAAACTGAAAAAAAAGAAGAAGTTAAAGGAAGGAGATGAGTAAAATAATTAAATTATGACACGAACGTACAAATTTAGAAGAAGAAACAAAACATTGAGATTCTCAATCAAAATTCAAAAAAGGAATTAAGAATATTTTGTGAATTAAAAAGTAAAAATAAGAAAAAGAAATTTATAGAGAAGAGTGAAAAATATTTCTATCTTTGATTGATCCAATTCTGATTTCAAAATGGATTTATCCGAAGAATCCCATCAGTTTACACAATTCTAATCAACAGAATCAACCAGAGTTAAAATCGTATCCAAATGGAACCTTTAAAATTTTCTTTTATGGAGTTTTAGGATTTTGTTCCATTCATCAAGACAATATTTTTAAATTAGGACAACTTGTCTATTCGGATCTTTGATTTAATGAAGAAATTTAGTGGACTAATGATTCAACGATATTTTTGGGAAAAAACAAAAAAAGCTAATTGTGGTTTTTGGTAAACAGTAAATGTCATTTTCCTTTCGAAATTCAGAAGTTACACATTTGGTTCTATTACCACCATTATTAATGTACTACTAGCTCATGGACCATTATACTGTAGATTGTACTACTGGCTGATGTCATGGTAAAGGAATTACAAATTATGTTTATAGAAAATGTTCGTATCATTTTCAAAGTAACGGAAAATTGTGAAAAATTTAGAAACACTTGTTTCAGCATACACACACACATATACACATACATTAACATTTTTCTTAGTAATTTTTTTGAAAGAAAGAAAAAAAATTGTAGAAAATTTCAACAAAAAAAAACTAAAAAAAAAAAAGAGAAAAAAAATTTCCATGTCAATCGAGAATCAAGTCAAGAAAAATAAAATGAAAAAGATTTTAGTTTTTCATCTCTTGGTTTTCTTCTCTTCTGCAAAAAAAAAAAATAAAATAAACAATTCAAGAAAAAGAATTAAAATAAAAATAAAAATTCAGAAGAGGGAAAAAGAAAAAATAAAAATGATGATAAAGTCCCCAGAGTTGATGAAATTCAACTTGATTCAACTTGTAACTGGGCTGTGTGGCTTATTTGAAATTTTGATTTTTTTTTTATTAAAATTGAAGATTTACAGAAAATAGAGGGGTAATTGTGAAAAATTTAACAGATTCCTCTAGAATAATAAGAGATTTTTTTGGAAGAATTCTAATTTTTGTAAGAACTTTTTTTTTTGACAAAATTATAAATTATTTTCTCATTCTCTCTCTCTCTCTCTGGTTGGCAAATAGAGAGAAAGAATGAAAACTTTTCATATTTCTAAATTTATTATACTTAAAAAAAAGAAGTAAAAACAGAATTCACCTCCTGAGCTTAGCCTTAACCGAATTTCCAATTGTGTAAAAAACTTTCGTTTAGTTTAAAAAAAAAATTTCAATTAAATTTAAATTAAACAACAAACATTAGACGAGTCTATATTACCACTGTCAGACTATAATTTACATACATACACACACACACACACACATACATAACAATACGAATAATTTATTATGAGTGAGAAAAATTCATGCCCACCTAATTCCCTTAAGTGGATTTAATTGTGACGTCATATTTTTTATTTTTTTTAAAAAAAAAACTTTAGAAGAAAAAAAAAGTAAAAAGTTAAAACAAAACATGAGCGGTTAAAAATATAAAAATGAGTAGACTATTTGGTGATTCCTGGATGAAGTATAAATTCAGATCACGATTAAAACACATCAATTGAAACATTTATTTTTTGCTATAACTTATTTTCTTTCTTTTTCATTTTCCATTTTTCTTAAGTATGTTAATTTTGTTGTTGTTTTTGCTTTGAAATTTTCAAGTATTTTCTTTATAACTTAAGAAATAAAATTTGATTTTATCGAATTAACTCTTTAAAAAACTTAATGAATTTAATTATATATTTAGTCGTTTGTGGTTTTAATCAATGGAGATTTAGGAAGTAGATACTTAATGGTAATTAAGATTTAATCCAAACTACATTTATCAACATAACTTAAAATTAAATAAATTATGTGTTAAAAGTGTTATTCTTGATCAGTGGAATTTCTACAAATTTTATTTAAATTTTTCATAAGAGGATTTTTAACTTTAAGTTGAACGGACTAGACAACTTTTTGCGTTAAATTTCTTTGATACAGACTAACAACATTCTCGTTTGCCAGCCATTGCTTCGTCTGTATTATTGGATTTGGATAATGAAATTGAATCTGTCAAAATTAAAATTGACGGAATAGTTAAACTTTTATTAAGTGATCGAATCCATACATATTTTAAGTTAACTAACTTGGATAATTAAACAAAGATCAAAAAAATATATAAAGAAAAGTTTACACATTTAAAAGATCAATGGTTATGAAATTAGAACAAAGAAGTGAAGATTTATATATACAGTTGAGTCCTTCTATGGCAAGGGATGAAGGATAACTACTCTTCAAAATCATGGACGAAGCAATTCAAATGAATGGACAAACGTTTTTTTATGTAGAACTTAGAGCATCGAAATAACAGTTACAGGGAAAATTTCAACTAAAAAGATTAGAAATTATTTTTGTATACGAATGCCAATAATAAATGTTACTGTAATTTTATACAAATTTTTGGACACCTATTTTGGCGGGTATTTTGTTTACTGGTCATGTACAAAGTAGCCCCACTCGCGCCTAAAAATAAAAATAAAATATATTTACCTGCAGAATATATCGAGCACAATCCGTTGATGAATCCTGTGACTGCATATTTTTCTATATCCAATATCATTAGAACTTTTTAACATTATTGTTCCATACGAAAACAAAAACAAAAAAAAATTTACAAGAATTCCTTTTTATTTTATTTTTTTATTTCACTTTTTTTTATTTCCTTTTTTTTTTCTTCTTTGCAAAAATAAATTGTTTCTCGTTTTTTACTTCTTCTTAATTTTTAATTCCTTTGTTGATTTAATTTTTTGTCCTCGCCCTTTCTCTTTTATTCACTCTATCTCTTTCTTCGCTAAAAGTCTAAAAACTAAAAAACCTTTTTTTTTTAAAGAAAAGAAAATAAACTTAAATTAGTAAAATGAAATTCTTGTCATGCCAAGCATAATTGGCTTTTAACAGGACATTAAAAGTCTCCACAAAAACCACTAGAATCAGATCAATTGTGACGTATGCATTTTAAAGAATTTTATTCCATTTTGAAAAAATGTGCGCGCGCCACTTTATATTATTATTTTTTTTATTTGTTTTGAATCTTGTTTTTTTTTTCATTTCTCTTAAAACAAAATAATTTCTGATTTTGAATTTAATCGAAAGACAACAAAAAAAAAGAAGAAGAAGAAGAAGAAAATAACGAATGTGACAAATTCCTATTAAAGACAAATTTTGTTGATTTTTTTTTTTTTTGTGAATATATTTTTTTAATTTCTCTCTTTCTCTCTTTCTTTTTTCTTCACTCACACGAGAATTTAAAAATAGAATTTGAACCGAACAGTATACATTTTTTTTTAAACCGGTTCCGTTGAATTAAAATCAAAAACAAGAAGAAGAAACCAAAAAATTCTTAATAATGAATAATTTTTGTTTTAACGATTTTCGAAAAAAAAAATCTAACTGATTTTTGAATATTCTAGAAATGAGTAACACTTTTTTTTTTCTTCTGTGTAGAGATTTTCCTCTCGTCATTCATAAAAAAAAATATATATAAGAATTCTTTATTTAACTTTGTCTGGTGACACAAACATCAGAATGGAGCCACTTGGTTGTACCTTCCGAGGTCACTTGATATTTTTTTTTTCATTTACTATAAAAGGGAAGGGATATTTCGGATGTTCTAAAATTGCCCACTCCCCCCCCAACCAATTTTCCGTGAGAACATTCGATGAATAATATGACATCAGCAAAAGTTGTTCCGTATTTAAAATTTTGTATTTTTATGTCTAACGTTTTTAACCGTCCATTACTATTCAATGAATAACGATTTACAAATGAACAAATAAATAAAAAAAAAATTGGTTCTTAAATACTTTTTTTTTTCTCTTCTGTTTTTTGCTAACATGAAAAAAAAATAGTACAAATAATATTTTAATGATTTTGTCTCTGGAATATGAGTATGTGTGTGTGTATGTGTATATGTGCTTTATATCATTTTAAACACCTTCAATACAATTTTATTAACAAAACAAAAAATTTTTATTAAAAATGACCTTGAATTGTCAATTTTTTATTTTTATTTTAAGGAAAGTCTTAAATAACAAAAACAACACAAGAAACAGAAGAGAAAAAAAAGTACAATATCTGTTTTTTTTCTTATTCTTAAAATAAAAGTACAATAAAACACACACAAACACAACAACAAAACTAATAACAACAACAACAGAATAATACAACAAAAAAAAAACACACAAAATTTCATTCAATAAAAATTATCAACTTTAATGCCTTCCTCTCCGCTCATCACCAAATAATTTAATAATATTTTTTTGTAAAAAATTAAAATATGTAAAATATTATTAATAAAAAAAAAAAAATATGCCATGTGTTTTGCTTGTTTGATGGTAGTCACCTTAAACAGAATAAAGTTTGTTTTTTTTGTTTTCATATTTCTAACAAATGATTCATCTCTCACAAACACAAAAAAAATTATTAATAAATAAATTCTCTCCAAATGTCCAATCAAATTCAATCAAAAAAATAAAATAAATAAAAATAATACACATGTTTCGTTTGTTGTTTTTTTTTTTTTTTTGATTGTTTAAAAAACGCGAATTTTTATCATCAAAAAGAATGAATAAGAAAAAGTGAATATTTTTTTTGTAAGGTAAATCCTTGAGAATGTGAAATTTTTATAAGAGAGATAAAAAAAAATGTTCCGAAAAAAAATGATTTTTTCTTCAGAAAAAAAAGGCAGCAACAAAAAAAAAAGTGAGAGAGAGAGAGAGAAATAACATTATTTTAGTTGATTTTGTTTGTTTGTGTAGCCGTATGTGCGAGAATGTATGAGGTTGTGTGTGTGTGTGTGTGTGTAAAACAATATTATTATTTTTTTTTGTAGATTTTGATTTGTAGTCTTCAATTTCAATTGCAATAAAGATTAAAGTTGACAAAACAAAAAAAAAATTGTTTCAATTAAAAGTATTATTTTTTACTTAATTTCAACTTAAAACAAAAAAAGAGCTTAAAACCCATTTTTATTTTATTTTATCACTTTTGTTTATTTGTGTGTTTTTTTTTCCTTCGTATAAATCTTATAAAATTTATTTTTAATTTTTTTGTTGTTTTTGGTGGAGAAGAGAGAGAGAGAGAGAGAGAGAGAGAAAAAATTGTTTATAATTGAAAAAAAAAATATAATATTTCAACTTTTAAAAATTAAAACTGTGATTGGAACACAGAAGGAGAAAATTAATACACAAATATTAATTTAATTTTTATTGATCATTTTATTTTTCAGTCTTCTTTTTCTTCTTCTTCCGTTGAGATCTTAAACAAGTAATTAAAGTTTATTTAATTATAAACAACAAAATAAAACATTGAATAAATAAAAAGAAAAAAAAACGATTGTAAAAAAATTTGTGTTATTTACACAAGAAATTGAACAAAATATCACTTTTTTATAATATTGTAAAAGATTGTTGGAAGGTTTTGTTTGAATGTTTTTTTTTTTTAATAAATAAAATAAAAGAAAAAGAAAAAAATCGAAAGAAATTTTTCAGAGCGAAAACGTCAAAATTGGGTCACATGTTTGTTTCTAGTCTTCAGTTTATATTAAATATAAATATTTTTCATATAAATTTACTATCATTAGTATCTAGATGAATTAAATAATATATTTATTGAAAGATTTATTTTAATTTTAAAGTTTTTATACAAAATAGAAAGGAATTTATTATGTGTTTTTTTTTTTCTTCTTCTACTAGTTCATTTTTATAGATTCAGTTTTTTTTTTCTTTTTGATGGGAGAGCGACAAGATTTTTTTTTTTTGACACGACGCGTTCAAGATGTCATCTTTTATTATTTTATTTACGGTTTATAAACATAAACATTCAATTGTTTGAATTATTTACATATCACTCACACTTATTTAATGATAACAAAACTGATAACTAATATCACTTATTGATAACGTAATCAACAGATAATACATTTTTAAGCAGATAACTTTTTTTTTAGAAGCAATAAGAATTTCATTAAAACACAACTGTGTTTAATTTTACATTTTTCCGCATTTCTTTTTTTGGTGTTATATTTTGTACGAGTGGCGACATCTGTTATAAATTTTTGCTGTTTATTTTTCAAAAATATTGTTTTTTTTTCAATGAACTTAAATGATTGCTAGATTTTTTTTCATATTTAAGTGTTGGTATTAAATTGAAATTACATTCCTAATAGAAAAATAAATTAAAAAACTTTTAATTTGTTTTATTGATTCAGTATATAAGAAAATTAACTTTACAAAACAATAGTATATGTATTATATATACTGCATACATGAATCTTTTAATTTACTCTGAGTGAAAGAAAACTCCAATAAAAATTTAAAAATTATAATGAGAATTATAAAAACAACTTTATTTTATTAAAAATGTCTATCATTATTCAACTATATATATTTACATACAATTACATTCGTTCATATTTTCCTTCATACATTTTTTTTGTTAGAATTTGAATCAACATTATAATATAGTAATAAAATAAATGTTTGATTTTCTTTTTCAATATATACTCATAAAATCATATTGGAATCGCGACATTTGTGCTAATTAAAAATTGATTTTAGCAAATCTGATTTCCTAAAACAATAATTTGCTTTAAATAATAACAATTCAGTTAATATTATTTTAGGATATTTTTTTTATATATTTCTCTTTTAATATTCACTGGATAAGTTTTATGATTTTATGATTACATTAGTTTATTATTTTTTAATTATAAACCCATTTTGATTAAACTACATAAATGCTCGATAATGAACTAATATTAAATTGAATTATGCTTTCCGTAACATTTGCATAATTCGATAGAGAAAAAAAAACAGCTACACAATACATATATAATATGCATTAAAAATTAGAAATCAAGAAACAGATTTTCAAGATCAAGTCTCACCAGATGATTTTTTATACGAAAAAAAATGTTAATAACTAATTATTTTATATGTTTAAAAAAAGACCGCGTTTACATCATTCCTCCCATACCGCCCATTCCACCCATACCGCCCATTCCTCCCATACCACCACCTCCCATGCCACCACCAGCTGACTCTTCTTTTGGAATTTCTGTAATAACTGCTTCAGCTGTTGTTAATAATGAGGCTACACCAGATGCATCTGAAAGTGCAGTTCTAACAACCTACGAGAATGCAAAATAAAGTTAATTTTGTATATACAAATTATTAAGAAAATAAGTCTTACCTTTGTTGGATCAATAATTCCTTTTTCAATCATATTGACGTATTCATTGTTTAGTGCATCGTAACCGAAATCACCTGTTTGTTCTTCAACTTTAGCAACAACAACAGATCCGTCAACACCTGCATTCTTAGCAATTGTCATAGCTGGCATACGAAGAGCACGAATAACAATATCAATTCCGGTTGTCTAAAATTGTCGAATAAAATTAGATTCAAAGCAAATACTGAAAAACAAAAATTATAAGTTTTTACCTGATCATCATTCACGCCTTTCAAAGATTTTAATAATGGAATACAACGCAACAAAGCGGTTCCACCACCGGGAACAATTCCTTCTTCTACAGCTGCTCTTGTAGCGTTTAATGCATCATTAACACGATCTTTTTTCTCATTGACCTCAACTTCACTGGATCCACCAATTTTTAATACAGCAACACCAGATGCAAGACGAGCTAAACGTTCTTGTAATTTCTCCTTTTCATATTCTGATGTTGTTTCAGAAATTTGTTCACGAAGTTGTTCAGTACGTCTCTCAATATCTTCCTTTTTACCTTTACCTTTAAGCAAAAGTGTATCATCTTTTGTAATGGAAATTTCACCAACTTGACCTAAATCGGATATTTGAACATCTTCCAATTTAATTAAATTGGCATCATCTCCAAATACAATACCACCGGAGCTAATTGCCATATCTTGTAATGTTGCTTTACGATTATCACCAAAACCTGGAGCTTTAACCGCTGCTACTTGAAGTCCAATTTTAAGACGATTTACAACTAAAGTGCTCAATGCTTCACCATCAATATCTTCGGCGATTATTACTAATGGTTTCCTTTGAGCATTTGCCAATTCTAAAGCAGGAATAATTGATTGCACAGTTGAAATTTTCTTTTCAGAAAACAAAATTAATGCATCTTGGTATTCAACTTTAGCTCCTTTAGTTGAATTGATAAAATAGGGTGAAATATAACCACGATCAAATTTCATTCCTTCAATTACTTCTAATTCATCGTGTAAAGTTTTTCCATCCTTTACAGTAATAACACCCTCTTTACCAACACGTTTCATTGCTTCACTGATAAGACTACCAATAGCATGATCACCATTTGCTGATATTGTTGCAACTTGCGCAATTTCTTCTGGAGTTGTGACGTTACGTGACATAGCTTTTAAGTTGTCTTTAACAGTATCGACAGCCAGCATAACTCCACGACGAATTTCAATTGGATTAGCGCCTTTAGAAATTTTTTCAAAACCTTCCTTTGCGATTGCTCGTGCTAATACTGTAGCTGTTGTTGTACCATCACCAGCTTCTTCATTTGTATTGTTAGCAACATCTTGTACAAGTTTAGCACCAATGTTTTGGAATCTATCTTTAAGTTCAATACCTTTTGCCACGGTAACACCATCCTTGGTAATCTTAGGTGAACCCCATGATTGTTCCAAAATAACATTACGTCCCTACGATAAAAAATATTTGTCTTGTATTAAATGTTAATTTATATAATTCGAAGTTTTAATACTTTTGGGCCCATTGTAACGGCAACAGCATCAGCTAGAATATCAACTCCTTGAAGCATGAGAGCTCGAACTTCTGGGCCAAAACGTACATCTTTTGCGTATTGACGGATAGCAAAATGACGGGATGCTGACAAACGTAACAAATTTGGTAAACGATACATCTAGAATTTAGAATTAGATTAAAATACTTTATAAAATCTGGTTATGTAATCCAAGAATCTAATTAATCTGGAAAACATAACCTATTTTTTTATTTATTTTAATTGGAGAAATCATAAGTTACAATATCAATTAACAATAGATAATTTTTTAGTGAGAAATTATAAAAAATATATAAATCATTTTTTTTATTTGACTTTAGAAATTTCCAGATCCAAAATTTGGTACATTCGAATGATGAAATCTTGTACAAGTAAAATAACACATAAATACCGATTTTCAAAGAAAAATTACTTTACAATTAATATTATGAGTAATAAAATATTAATTAAAAATACTTACTTTATGTTTCTGTTTTATTTTTATTAATTATTTGGCCGGCAAAAAAGATTATGAAACTCAAGAAACACGCGTTAAATTGAAATTGACTGAAGGAAGAAAATGTATTTCTTATCAGCAGTTTTGCAAAAGTAGTAGAATAATTTTAAGTAGTACTTTTTTTGCCTGGTTAGGAACTTTGGTGGCGATGTTTTTAAAAAGACACTGAACTGAAAACAAAGATTTCTTGTTAAAAAAATATGTTAGATGGCATCATTTTCATTTATTTGAGGAAAAATATTTGATTTATAAATTGGGTGCATTTTCAATTCATGTTTTTGTTTGTGTGGATTTTTCATTTTTTTTTTAGAATTTAGATTGAAACAAAAAAGTTTTTAGAAAAATCTTATTTAAAAACTATTGTAAGTACTATCTTATTTTTATTATTATTTAAAAATCACTTCCACTTATTTATTTATAATTAATTTTACAAAACAACTCTATAAAAATACAAATATAATTTGTTTTTGTCTTTTATAAAAATTTTGTTTTATAAAAAACATAGTTTTCATCGATATTAAAGAAACGTAGAAACATAGAAATAAAGAAATTTAGAAACTAAATAAATTAAAATTGCTCTTCTACATTATAATATTTCTTTATTTTAAATTCTTATCATACAACAATTTTAAAAAAAGTTTGACAATTCTTCTAAAGGATCATGAACTCCAGAAAATATATCTAGAAGTGAACTACTGCATTCGTTGAATATCTGTTCACAAGGATCACCAGATCTACCAATTTGTTCTGCTTTCAAATATTCATTATCTGAATGTTTTGATAATTTTTCTTTAGTTGTTGATGGTCTAAAATTGTATAAAAGAAAATCGTTCAAAATTATTAAGAACATATTCTGGAATCTGTATTTTTAGAACTTACGAAAAAACAACATGAAGTAATTCACCTAAAATACCACTTTTGTGTGTAAAAGAAGCTTCAGCTGCTTCACAAATACTTCGCAAGACACATGAACGACCTTCAAATCCATTTCTAAAAAGAAATTTAATTATTTTACCGCAATTTGATTTATCTCTAGTGAAATACTTTTCTGAAATTGCTTCCAATCCTTTGTATAAACTCCATCTTGAATTTTCCAATTTAATTGGTGGTGCACCTACTTTTTCTGTTGTTAAAGGTACGTAGGATTCATCATCATCTTCATCATCATCATCATCCCATTCATCATCATCGTCATTCTCACTATTGTTTTGATCAATTCTTTCAACCAATGATTTTGTTTCAATATCAGTTGCTTCAACAGAATAACGTTCATATTTTTCACCTGTTATTGGATCAATAACAAATCTATCACTGCTACTATTATGAATATCACGTTTTCTAAAGTTTACATATTTTTCAGGATAAAATATTGTAGGATAAAGATTATCGGCTGATATTGGTAAAAAGTATTGTCCTTTTAAAACCCAGCCAGTAATTAAAGATTCATAATCTAAATCAGGAAGCGGAATACCAATACCAGCAATTAACTAAAAGGATTAACAAATAATTTTTTTTATTCTTTTCCATAATTAAACTTTCAATCTTAAATATTGATGGAAAATTCTGAATTCTATAACTTTTTTTAATTTAACAACTTTTGAATTAATGCAATATTGTTTATGTAAAATTCATGTTGGAACGAACGTAGGCCCATAAAAATTCAATTGAAATACTGAAGATGGAATTTCCTTATTTTTCTATTTATACTGATTTTTTTTTAGTTAGTTTTAGTTAGTTTTTGCCGAGCTAATATCTCAATTTGATTTATTTTAATTAATTTTAATTATTCGGTAATTTATTTGTAATCCCATATGCTTTTCCAAATTAAGATTTCTCACCTGATGACGTGTTGGGGCCGTTGGTGGAACAATTAAAAATCTCTTCTTTCTTTGTTTTTTTGTATCACCAAAATTAAAACATAAATAAAATTCAATTGTAAACAGGAAATATTTGAAGAAATTCATTTTAATATAAAAAATAGTCTATTTAATATTTTTCTTAAAGTTTTATCATAAGTTTTATTTTATTATAAATTCTTATGTCCTTCTATATGTATCTTCACCGAATATTATAGAGATTGGTCACACAATCACACTAAACTCACTCAATGAACAGAAAAATATAAACTGAAACAAAAAAAAAAGTTGAACATTATTTTTTAATAACAATTTTTTTGGTTTTTTTTTGGTTTTTTTTTTTTATAAATTTTTCAATTAACATAAGCTAATGATTCTTTTATTTTATTTCGATAGTGTTTTTTTTCTTTGTTACTGTTATTTGACATAATTGAATTTTTATAATTTTCTTGTATTAAAAATTTGGGACATTGTGAGAATTAAATGTTCTTCTGAAAATTTGTACAAAAATAGACCAAATTAATCTAAGATTCTATAAAGATAAAAAGTCGTGAGATATATAAATAAAGTTGTTCCAAATCTAAAAAGTTTCATGAACCATTATTATCAGAAATTATGTTTTATTTTTAGATTTTCGCTTTAAACGAAGAATTGTACTTATTTCGATCTGATCAAAAATTACATTTGGAGCCTGATGTAAAGTGAATAAAATCAATTTATTTTAATAGAGTCGATTACATGAGTTGAGGTACATGAGATGAGATGGAGATGGAGATGAATTGATCTTCATGAGTAAGTAGACTCTTGTAAATTTTAACACATTTGTGTTATTCTTTAGATTAGAAATAAAAAAAAAACTACATACACTAATTGTAAAAACAAGAAAATTACATTTAAGAATTTACAAATTGCAATTGTTTTTCATTCGTAATTATTTTCTAAAAGAATTGAGTTGTGTCATTGTATTCTTTAATTTAAATCATGAAATTAAACGTTGTATTCTTTATTTTTATACTAATCAAACCATCAATTCAATCTAAACATACAAGATCACTTCCATTATTTGTTAAAAATAGTGCAATGGGGGTAAATTATATTTGTTCATTTTTCATAATTTATTTCTCAATAGAAATAATAATTTTATTACTCTGCATAGTATCTAGTGGCAATTGCGACACCAATTAATCTACCAAATCGTAATGTTTTTTTCTCATATAATTTTGAAGCTAATTATCCATTACCAACGGATGTGAATATATTACCGAATTCAGTTTATCAAGTAAAATTTAATTTATAAATTTGTTTTAAAAAAAAAAGTGACTAAATTATAATTTTCTTTCTTTAAGTCTGATGTTGGAAAATCTAAACGTAGTACGGAAGGGAACATGATTAATCGTAAATCAATTTATAAAGTTATTGAAGATAATCTAAATGTGTAAGAATTTTAAATTATTTTTTTTACAAAATTTCAAAAATAATCTTGTGATTTAAGAACTCTAAATTTTTGGGAATAATTTTTAAAACGAATTTTGGTCAAAATATAATTTAAAATTATTCCCTTAAAATCAGAGAACAAAGTGTTACCCTTTAAGATTAATTTATTCGACAATGCTTCTTTTGTTAATAATTTTTTTTGTTGTGAAGATACGGTTTAAATGGAACTTCCTGTATTCAACGAACAATTTGTGAATTAACTGAAAAACCTTTAAATGAGCATAATGGATTATTTGGTGATATATTTACTATTGTATTTCTGTTAGTTATTTAATTAAATTAAAAGCAATTATTATTAATAATTATATAATTAATTTACAGTCCATCAAAATCAAAAACTGAAAATATTTCGTTAGAATATAATCAAGCGGAAGAAAATGGAATTAAAAATAGTTGTACCGTTTATTATAAATATTGTCCTAAAAGTTTATTAGATTTTATAAGTAAATTTTACTAAAAACTAAATAATATTTTAGAATAAAGTTTAAAAACATCTAATTAATTTATTTTATTTATTCATTCGAAGCATATTTTGGTTGAATTTGGTTTAATTAAAGAAGCATTGAGTTTGTTCAAAAATAATCTTTCCGATACGTTGAAATTTTCTTTCATTAAATAACTTGAAAATTCAATAAGTTGCCGTTGCCGTATACTTAAAGTTAAAAATGTGATTGCGTGCGTAGTTTCAATCATTTATAAAATGTAGGTAAAATGTAGGTAAAAAATATTAAAATTAGAATAATTAACTGTTATAACGTAAGACACAATTATCGTTTTGTTTTTGTTTAATTAACACAATATTCTTAAATTTTTAATTATTTACCGTTTCGTTTAGTTTTTAGTGATAATGTATTTGGGAAAAAAAATTGTTTAAAGTTTTGAGAAAAGAAATTAAAAATTATTTTTCAGTTATATTTTTTATTTCCAACAGAAATGTTTTATTTAAATTCAATAAAAATGTTTAAAAATAAATATTCAATATTAAACGTTTGTTTCTTATTTTTCTTAATAATAAAAAATGTGTTGAGTGAAAATTTATTGGAACGTGATAAAAGAACAATTCTTTTTACAAAAAACAGTGCAATTGGTGTAATTAAATTTTAATTTTTAATTTTAATAATCAAAGAAACTAAAAATAGCAAAATATTCATTTGTTTTTAGGTTATTATCGCAATCGCTGTACCTCTCGGAGATTTACCAAATCGAAATGTATTTGTTTCTTATAATTTTGAAGGGAATTATAATGAACCAGTACCAATTACAGATTTTATACCAGGAATTTTAACTAGAGTGAGTTGATCAATTTAAAATTTAAAGTGTTTCAATGTTTAATGTGAAACAAAATATTACAGTTAGATATTCAAAGATCTGAAGGACGTACAAATGAGAATAATAATAATTTAATAACAAATGAAAATGATGGAAATGAGACAATAACAGAAGATTATGATGATAATACAGAAGATCCTAGTTATAATTTAGTAAACGATACAAATAGTACAGAAGAAATAACTGAAAATGAAATTAAAGAAATTGAAGTTGAACGAAGAGAAATTCATAAAAGAAATGTACAAAAAATATTTACAAGAAAGAAAATATATAAAATGTTGGAAAATCATTTAGAAAAGTTCGTTCAAAGATTTAATTTTTTTTAATAAAATTCGTTAATAATTTTTTTTTTCTTGTAGCGCTGGTTTTAATGGGAAAAATTGTCTTTTACGTGGAATTTGTGAGGCGGCTATAACGTTGTTAGGTACATACAATGGTGTAATTGGCGATTTGTTTCATATTATTTTAACGTAATAATTTAATTCTTTAAATAAAATGTGACACCTTTATAAGGACCACTTAAGAAATCTCTAATCACAATTTGTATACGATAATATAAAACGTATTGTGATTCACAAACAGAAGTAATACAGTTTCTAAAATGTTTCAATCCGTCCAAACACAGGTTATTTTGTGACCACGTTGTCTCACCCGTAGGTTATTTAGTACCCACTTTCAGTCACCCGTAACTTATTTATTTATTTTCGAAACTTCGGATTTGTCATTCATTAAATAACCTGTGATTGGGCGGTATAAGATTACATAATTCTTGTTCACTATAAAGAGGTTTTCATATCGTTTAAAATTTGAGTGGTCACTTCTAAAGGTTTCACTGTATTTCTTTTTTTAATTCCAATTTTAATTTTGATTTTTTTTAATATTTCTGTATTAGACCATCGGCATCACAAGATGAAAAATTAAATCCACGTTATTACGAAGCAGAGAAACAGGGAAGAGATGAAGGAAACTGTAATAAATATGAGAAAAAATGTTCTAAAAATATTTTAGATTTTGTAACGAAAGTTTTTGATCATTGAAAGAAAAAAACAAATAAATAAAATAAAATTAAAATCGAAGAATATTTTTCTTTTTCATTTGTACGCGCATTACGTCGTCTACTTTTAACTTATTTTCGTTCAATTAACACGAAACAAATTAATATTTGATTTATTTATTTATTTTAACTACAGAGATTATTTACCGTTTTAGTTTGACAAAAGATAAAGAAGAAGAAAAAGAAGAAATAGAAAAAATAATATATTCTAAAAATAAATCTTTTGGAATTTTATTCCAGTAATAAGTTTTATTTTCAAACGTGTAGGTTTATTTTTTTTACATTCATTTTCGAGAAAATTGTTCAATCGATTTGAATTAATTATTGATTTAAAGAAAATTTACAATTTATTAATTTAAATTTGGACAGACAAATTAATTTAAATTTGGTCAGATTGTCTGGGAGACAAAATTTGTTGAAATTATCCGCAAAAATATTTAAAAAAAAATCACTAGGAAAATTTATAAAAATGATGAGAAAATTAATAATTTTTTCAGTATTTATAATTTTACTAATGAAAAATGTTGTAAAAAGTGAACGTGATAAAAGAAGTCTTGTCTTTCGTTATAACAGTGCAACTGGAGTAAGTTTATCATTAATTTAAACAATTTAATTTCAATCAACAGAGTCAACTTAAGTTATATTTTTTTACAATTGAAGGAAATGCAGAAATTGTGTCATCATATAAAATTTAATAATTAAATTTTTGTTAAAAGTGACGTCACAATTGACACATTTTTTTTCTGTTTAATATATTTTTGTTATTCTGTTTGTTTTTTGTTTTTTTTAGATTCTTGTAGCAATTGCGATACCATTGAAAAATATTCAATACAATGTTTATTATTCTTATAATTTTGAAGCAAATTATAATATGCCAACGGTATCAGAACATTTTACGCAAGGTGTTAAAACAAGAGTAAGTTTTATTAAAATAGAAAATAAAATTAACATTGTATCATTGTATATTTTGGCCATCAAGTAATCATCATCAATTATTCACTTCCATTCTTCATTATGAGATTTTCATTAGAACAAAAATAAACATATTTAATTTTTTATTTAACAATTTTCAACTAAAAGCTCTGAGAGTGAGTTTAATTCTAGATTTTAGAATATTTGAAAGAAGAAAAACGAAGAATCAGATAATGCAATTTTTTTAATAAAATATAAATAATTTTCAGTTTGATTTTGACAAATTTGAAGGACGTAAAAATATTGAAGAAAATGAAAAAATCTTGGAAAAAAATGGAAATGAAACTGTAACGACAGAAAGTGAACTTTTAATAAATGAAAATGAGATAAAAGAAATGAAAAGTAAAGAAAAACGTAACGTTCAAGGATTAATAACAAGAAAGAAAATGTTTAAAATGTTAGAAAGTAAATTTGGCAAGTAAGTTTTGAAAATAAATTAAATAATTCAATTAATTTATTAACAAGACAAAAAAAATAAACAATTCATTTACAGTGCTGGATTTAATGGAAGAAATTGTCTTCTACGTGCAATTTGTGAAGTTCAAGAAACTTCATTGAGTGAATCTAATGGGATTTTAGGTGATATTTTTCATATTATTCTGACGTAAGATTTTAATTTCCATTTCATATATTATTTATTTTAATTGGTATCTGTTCGTTGCATTTTTAGTCCATCTTCATCAAAAACAGAACATTTAAATTCACGATATTTAGAGGCTGAGGAATATGGACGGATTAAAGGTAATTGTCAAAAGTACAAACGTAAATGTCCAAAAAGTGTCCTGAACCTAATTAGTAAAATATTTGAATATTAAATTCATTTTTCATTAAATTTATAAAAATTTAAGATTTTTGTGAATAAAAATTTTGTTGTTTTTTTTTGTTGTAAATTAAAGATTTTTTTCATTTTATTTTCTTTATAAAATTTTTTTTGTACATTTTAAATCTGAAATTTCTAAATTAAATATACTTTTAAACACTCTAGGTTTCACTTTTTAATTTTAAGTGTATTTTGGTCTTATAACTGCTATGTCAAAGTTTAAGTTTACATCTAATAAATAAAAAATAAGAAACCCATTTAAAACTTTTTTTCATCATGTTGTCAATGGGCTGAGTCGTAAATTTAAAGGCATATGCAGATGCTGGGTGGTTCAAAGCCAACCGAAAAATTGAAAGGTCTCCTACTAACCTTAGTAGGTTAAATAAAAAAATTAAAAATACAATACAATACAATCGTGCAACTTTAATTTATGGAATAAAATTTGATAAGCAATTTTTATTGAATTTATAATTTGACTTTTATTAAGTACAAAATAATATAATGTTAAAGAGAATAAATTTATAAACAATATTTCAATATTAATATTCTAATTATTCTTCTAATTTTTACAGATAAGTAGCAGTGTACAGCGTGTATTTTATTGTAAAATTGATGTCATTTTATGTTAAAATAAATTATTTATACTTTACCAAGTAACTAACCTTTGGCGTGGACGTGGACTTATATTCATTAGTAATATTCAAGGAACTTACCAAAGCAGAAAACTCGATAATTCAGAAGAAATAAAAAAGGTATAAAAAATTCCATTTATTGTTTTCATTTGATGAAATTACATTTTAATTTCTCTCTAAAATCTTAAAAACTAAAAAAAACATTTAAAATAATTTCGTAAACAATTCCATTGGATCAACACTAGAAAAATAATCTAAAAGTGATCTGTCACATTCATTGAATATTTGTTGACAGGGTTCACCAGATCTACCAATTTGTTCCGCTTTCAAATATTCATTATCTGAATGTTTTGATAATTTTTCCTTTGTTGTTGATGGTCTAAAAATTTAGAAACATTTCAAATTATTATGAAGTAAATCTACGAGTTCCAACTGATGAGAATAAATCAATTCTCGATAATCGGAATTCACTAAATTTAATGCAAAATTAAAACTTACGCTAAAATGACGTGAAGTAATTCACCTAAAATACCACTTTTGTGTGTAAATGAAGCTTCAGCTGCTTCACAAATACTTCGCAAGACACATAAACGACCTTCAAATCCATTTCTAAAAAGAAATTTAATTATTTTATCGCAATTTGATTTATCTCTAGTGAAATACTTTTCTGAAATTGCTTCTAATCCTTTATATAAATTCCATCTTGAATTGTCCAATTGTACAGGTGATGTTGGTTCTGTTTTCCATGGTAAAGCATTAATACCTTCATCTTCCTCTTCATCCTCTTCTTCATCTTCTTCCTCAATATCTTCCTCTGCGTCATCATATTCATTTTCATCATCATCATTTATTTCATTTCCATGAAGTAATTTGGTCTCAATTTCAGATACTTCAACATCATAATGTTCATATTTTTCCCCTGTTATTGGATCCACAGCAATAAATGAATTATTATTATTTGGATTGACATCTTGAACGTCACGTACATTTCGTTGATAATAAAGTGCAGGGCGCCATTCCGATGCCTCAGTCGGTAAAAAATATTGTGCTTTTATTACGTAACCAGTTGTTACTGTTTCTCTTTCTAAATCTGGGAGCGGAATTCCAATACCAACAATTAACTAAAAAGATTAACAAATAAAAATATTAATTAAAATTATTTGCCATAATTAAACCTTCAATCTGACTAAAACTTCTTAATTATTTAACTTTACTTTAAGTTGGAACTTTTAGCAAAAACTTTTTATTATTGCACTATTTTTTATGTAAAATTCATGTTGGGAATGTAAACTCATAAAAATTCAATTGAATACAGAAAATGTGACCGTACTTTCTTGCTTTTAAAAAGTTATAAGATTTTCTAATAAGTTACATCTAATTTGAATGACTTCTATGAAGACTTTTAATCGTTTAAAATTCACTTAGTGAATCAAAATAAAATATTAATTTATTTTCTCTCACCTGATGACGTGTTGGCGATGTTTTTGGTACAATTAAAAATCTTTTCACTCTTTCATTTTCACTATTTATTAATTTTGCTAAACAACAATAAATATTTTGTAATAAAATTATAAGAATAATTTTTAAATAATAATTATTTGTTAATTTCATTATTTAAACAATTTAACGAAAAAAAAAAAAACAAAACAAAATGAAAACAAACAAAACTCACGAACAACTAATAAATTATATTTAATTAAATTTTAATTAGAAAATAAAGTACGAACAAAGAAAAAGAAAAAAAAAAGAAATAGCGGAAAGGCACGCATGAAGTAACGATTATCTTTAAAAATGTAAACTTATTATTTTAAGACAGATCCCAGATAGATAAAAATCAATTTATGAAAGAAAAAGATCACGATTATTAATAATAATTAACACTTTCAGTAGACTGTAAAAATATAGTACCGCTACTTGACTTACATTGACCTATATTTTCCATTCATTTATACTTTTTATTTGTTTTTCGTGATTTAAAATCTCTTTCCCTTCTTCAAATTATTTTAAACAGATGCTGAAACACAACACTGAGATGAATCGAATTTTTATTTTGTTTAATTTCTCATTCATGAAAAATAAGTAAAATTAAATAATTGGTGATTTGTGGGTATGTGATGACATGATTCTAAATTTGAATTTCAAAATTCGAATTAGAACTCCTCACCTCAATAATCAGTTATTATTTTCTCTTTCACACTCATTAGACGGAAAAGTTAAATTAATAAACTGGGAATATTTCTTGCACCTGAACCGGTCAAATGTTTTAGGGGAAAAACCTGAAAGTTATTTATAAATAAGAAAAACAATACAATTTCTATTCTAATATTATTAATTTTTTTTTTTATTAATTAAAAAGTTTTCATTTTACATCAAAATTTGGTATAAACTCTTTGAATATATTTTTATTTAAATTTTTAATAAAGAAAAAAAAAAATAAAACAGAAATTATACAAAAAATTTAAAAAATAAGAAAAATAAAAGAAGCAAAACAAAACAAAACAAATAAAATTAATTCAAAAATTAAGAAAAATTGTTTCTTGTCTAAATTCTAAAAGAATAAATTGTGACAGAAAAATAGTAAAATTTTTATATAAATATTTTAAAATTAATTTTCATTATCACTTTTATCATCTGATGTTTCTGTTGAATATTCCTCTGATAGAATATCAAAATCAATTGTACTAAATAAATCTGTATCTGGTATTAATTCCATATTAGCACCTAATCTAAATCCTTGAAAATCATCATCAATATATAAATCTTCAATTGATTTTGATGAATCCTTTAATGTTGGATGATAATAAATTAATGTTTTACCAGATAAATCTTTAACATTATCAATTGATGTTGTACCATTAACAGATGTTGTCTGATTATTATCTAATTTTGTATTACATTTGTAACATGTCATATTTCTTAATTTTTCATCAAGTGCTAAAAATGAATCATGTGGTACAAGATCAAATACTTTACATGATGATGATGATGGTATTTCATTTTTATTATTTTCAATTTGTTTTATATTTATTGTTTTACGTAAATCATCTGAATTACAACAAATTGAATGTCTTGGTAATGTTTTTATATCACCAGAATCACCATTTACATTTACATTATTTATTTTGGCCTTTATTTTTAAATTGCCATTATCTGATGAACGTCTTTCTGTTTTAAGAAAATTTACTGTAACTCTTGTTGTTATCTTTTTACGTCCACCACCTGTTGAATTACGCATTCCTGTTTGTTCTGATAAATTATTAAAGTCTGATAAATTTGATAAAATACTTTCACGTAAAAATGTACGTTTTATTAAAGTTTGACGTCCTTGTCGAATTGTTATAACCGGCGGTAATGACAATAAATTACTTGAATTTATTGAAACATTTAACGGTATTGTTGTTGTGATTGTTTTAGTTTTCTCACTGATTATATCTTTTTCTACTTTTTCTTCTTTAGTCATTGGTTCAATTTTCTCCAAAACTGTTTCTATTTCATTATCAGTTTTTTTTATATCTTCTAATTTCTTATTACCAATATTCTTGGTAACATTATTTTTATTTATTGTTATTTTATCATTTTGTTCATTTGAATTTTTAAATTTTTCTTCAAGTTTCATTATTTTCTCACGTACAGATGTTCTCTTAGGTATTATTATATTACCCTCATCAATATCTGATTCTTGATTCATCGATTTATCACATAATTCTTTTTCTTTACGCCATAATGAATTTTCAAATATTTCTTTACGGCTTTCTTTTCTTTCTTGTTGTTTTTCCAATGCTTCCTTTAATATTTCTGGCATTTTCATAAATAAATTTTGTTCGGCACGTGTATTTTTATTATCAACTGGTGAATTAAATGGTTTTTGATATTTATTTTCGGAAGAATTGTGAGGCTTTTGACAATAATCAATTGGGGAATTGTAAGGATTTTTGTATTGATCAATAGATGCGTTAAAAGGATTTTTGTATTGATCTATTGATGATTTATAAGGTTTTATTTCCAATGAAGAGTTAAACGGTTTTTTGTATTGATCAATTTGAAAATTAAATAAATTTTCATCCGATTTCTTTTCCATCGTGGTAACTGGTCTCTTCAATGTAGAGTTAACAATGCTTGGTGTACTATTAAATTTTTTTGTTGAAGAATCAAATGTTTTTATATCCTGTTGATTATCCTCTTTTATTTCCAATTCTTTAACAATTTTTGTTGTAAAATCTGGAAATAAATCATTAAATACTTTTGATGTAAAACATTTACTAATATCACTTGATAAATCTGTTATTTTCTCATTTGGTTGTAATAAATCATCATCATCACAGTCATCATTATTATTGATTATTATTGATTTATTTTGTACATTTTGATGATTTAAATTTAATTTTTTATTTTTATTTTCATCATCTTGAATTAATTCATTATTTATTTGTTCATCCTTTTTTAAAAAATTCTCAATTGTTTGTTTTGTTATTTTATTAAAATTATTACCACTTTTTTCAGTTGTTATATTTATTTTTTGATCTGATAACCATGCATTACGACGTATTTTATTTTTACGTGCAATCGGTGTATCTGGTAATGTAAATTGTCCAACAGAAAAACGATATGATGAATTCTGTTGTGGACATGAATTTATTAATGATGTTTTATTTATATTATATTTAATATGATTTGGTGTATCATATTTGTTTAATAAATTATCTATTGATTTATTTGTTTTTTCTAAATAATTATGTTTATTATATTTTGTTGGTGTCTCATAGGTTGAAAATAATTTATTCATTTTATTTGATGAATCATTATTAATTGAATTTGGTTCTAAAATATCATAACGTGTCATTGAATTTGTATCATAGAATTTTTTTCCCTTTTTCTGTTTATTTTCTTCAAATTCTGTTAAAATATCATTTTTACTGTATTTTATATTGTCAGAAATTGCATTTAATTCATTATCAATTTTATCAAAATTTTTACATTTATCATTTTCTGTTGAACCAACATTAAATAAATCTTTAGCCAATAATTTTGTTTTTGTTTCATAATTTTTCTTTTTCTTCTTTTTTACTGTACTTGTTCTTTCATAAGTTTTACCATCCTGGTTTGATGAAAGAAATTTATTAAAATCTAAAATACTGTTATTGGTAAAATTGGAAGTATTAAAAATTGAATCGGTTATTTTTTTTTCAATAATTTCAAGTGGTTTTTGTAATTTTTGTGGTGTTTCTGGTTCCTTCTTAAAATCATCTTCAATTTTTCGTATAAAATCTTCACGATTAAAATGACTTGAATTCATTGTTTTAGGTAATTTTATTGGAGTTTCATCATTGTCTAATTCCATTATAGAAACATATGAATTTTTTTTTGTATCATTTTGTTCAGAATTTGTATTTTCTTGATCAGCTGAATAATTAAAAATATTCGTTTGATCAACACCATCAATTGTTTCAATAAAACCAATATCTTTAATATTCTGTTCAGTTAATTGATTTTGATTATCTAAACGTTTATATGTTGAATCCATCGCAACATTTATATATTGATGAGGATTTGAATTAAAATATTCTTTACATTGTAATTTTTTTTCAATTAAATTTTGTATATTTTTATCATTTATTTGATTTTTACGTAATGGTAATATTGGACAATTTTCATCATCATTTAATTTTTGTTCATTCATTTCTTTCTCATTATCTGTTATAAATATATTATTTGTTGTATCTTTTATTAAATTTTTCATTAATAAATCATTTTTTATAAATTCTAAATGTGAATAAAAATGTTGTACATTCATAATACGACTTGTTGGTATAACATTTAAACCATACTCATATATACGTTCAAATATTTTATGTAATTTATAATTAAATATTGGTAATTTTGCATTATTATGTTTATATAATTCTTCTAATTCATTATAATTAAATAAAATAAATGGTACACATTTATTTATAATTTCCCATAATAATAATGTTAAACTATAAATATCAGAATTTTTTGTTGGAAATATAAAACGTTTTGTTGTTGTTAATAATTCTGGTGCTTGATAAAAATGTAATGAAAATTTTTGACGATAATTTATATTGTATGGTAGATGTTTAATAGAAATATTCATATCAAAATTAAAATCATTATTATTTGTATTACGTAAAATTGATGAATATTTTGACATTCTTTTATATTTTTCATATAAATTTAATTGATTATTACGTGAATGTAAATCATAATCTAATTGTCGATTTTGCTCATTTATTTTTATATCATTTTCATATAATAATTCAATTTCATTATGTTTCTCATCAATTATTTCTGTTGTTAATTCAAAACATGATAATTTGGCACAAAATGGAAATTTTCTTATCAAAATACAATGACTAGAAATATTTGAATGTATTAAATTTGATTCTTGTAAATAAATTACGGCTGATGTTATTTGTTGTACAATTGATATTGAATGAAATAAATTTAATTCTTTATCCTGTAAAAATAAAAAAAGAGAAAGGTAACAATTAGTATTAAGTAGATTAATTTATTACTTAGAGATAATTTGTGACAAAATTCAAATAAAATTTAAGTATTTCTGTATTTCATCTTTTCGGCTGTACACAAATCAGTTTAAAAAATTGAATTCTTCTTTTCATTAGAAAATTTAAACAAAATTGGTTTTTAGGAAATTGCCATAATTATTAAAAAATACTCGTAAATTTTATTCTCATTTCTAAGAAAATTCTATAAGTTTTATTTTAGAATATTGGTTATTCTTACCGTTTGATATAATAAATAATTTAATGTAAAATCAAATGGTTCCATAATGAGTGTGATTATACTTTTCTCGTAACAAACAGCCATCAATAGTGCAATATTTGGATGCTTCATTTGGCTAAAATTAAAATAAAGATGAAAAAAGGAAATGATTAATAAATTTAATTAAAAAATTAATGGAATTTCCCAAACTAGAGGAAACTATTTTTAACATTGTTTTACTTTAAAAAATTTATTCTAAGGAAGTCTTGCCTTTTATAAAATTAGAAAAATAATTTAAAATCAAAGCTTTTTATAATTAATTAAATTCAATTTCTAATTCTATACTGTAATTACACACTACAAATTGGACGTTACAAGTCTTCAAAACCTTTAGTAATTTATTTATATCTTATAGTGAATTTTAAGTGTTGTTTGTGTCAATAACTAAAAGTTGTATAAAATTTTGATTTTCTTACCTTAAAATTTTTAAATCTCTTCTAGATGCTGATTCAGCAACATTTATTGTTTGTGTTAAATTAATACGATTTTTACGAAAGCATACATTTGTATTACGAAATATTCCCGATGAAAATTCCATTGGTGATGGTAAACAATTTTTTAATATTCCAATACGATTTTGTATATCATTTAAGTGACAAATAATTATATCATTATTATCAATAAAATCTAATGATTGATTTATTGGATTTGACATATGAATTGTTGTACTCCAATTTTTAAGTGAATCTAATTCATTAAATATATCACGATTACTTTTTGATCCTAGAAATAAAAGAAAATACAAAATAAAATTAATTACAAATATAAAACAAAAATAATGACGGGATTATTTGTATAATAAAAGGCAATGACAACTTCGACAATAAAAAATGACAGACAAAAGTTAAATTATTACGTTTTGAATTTGAATAGATTTTTAACTTTTGTTTTAACTAGTGGCGAACACTCGAACTAAATTCTTTTTGTACAAAATTTTTTTTTTCGAATTAATTTCAACAAAGGAAAATCAATATTTTATTCTTAAATTTTTTATAACAAAAGGATTGATTTAAATGGGAAATTATAAAATAGAAAATTTCATTCATGATAAAAAATGAATAAATTTTTGTATTGTCCACCATTTTTATTTTGTTTTTTAAAAAAAAAACAATTGAAACGATTGTTTTTGTTTTTAGTTTCTATAAAACAGGAAATTAAACTTTAAAATTTTATTTGCTAAATACACAAAATTTAATTTAAATAAATTTTAAATAAAAATGAATAAATTTTCAATTAAAGAAAAAGAAAAATGTGAAAAATCATAAAGTGTCCGTTTAAATGTAAAAAAAAAAACAATTATTTTTAACTCACCATCAATTTTATCAAATTTAATATTATTACTATCATTAGATTTGTCTAAATCAGTTATAATCATATTTGTTGAATTATCATATTTTCTTTCTAAATAAGTTTTCATTGGTTCAATAATACTTGGTTCATTTGTAAAATTCATATTATTTGTATCATCAAGAAAGAAAAAATTTTTATTGATAATTTCATTAAAATTTCTACATGACAAATCAAAATTATCCGATATTTTATTTATTGATGTTGATAATTTATTTGAATTATCATTAATTAATTCGTTATCATTAAAATTTTGTTCTATATAAGGTAATGCGTATTCAACAATTTCACCATGTTTATTAATAACACTTTGATACGATGGTGAATATCTTTTTGTTCTCTTCTTATTTTTTATAATTTTTTTTAAATTATTTTTACTATTTTCTTTATGATTGTTACTATCGTTATTATTATTATTATTATTATTGTTATTACTATTACTGTTGTTGTTATGATTATTACTTTGTTGACGCTGATTATTATTCGTACCTTTATTATTATTAATTATATTTTGATTACAAATTGATGAAATATTTATGTCATAATTTTTGTATGCAGCTGATGTATCATTTTTATTTGTTTTTAATTTTTTATCATTAATATGGATTTCATCAAATGAACTGCTATTATCCATTTGCTGTTGTTGTTGCTGTTGTTGTCGCCGTTGATAATGATGATGACGTTGTTCCATATTATCATTTTTTTCTTGTTCATCAGATTCATCATCACTATTGTCATCATCACCTTCCTCATCATCATCACCATCATCATCATCTTCATCTGTTTCCTCTTTTAATATTCTTTGATAAATTGGATGATGTTGCTGCTGTTGTTGTTCATCTTCATGATAATAATTTGTTGTAGTTGAATTATTACCATCAATACTTAATCGTTCTAAACGTTGTGCTGTACGATATTCATTAAATTTATTTAATGCTTTTAAATATGCCTCATCACGTGTTAAATTTGCATCAAAATTACCAGTCATTAATGATGGTGGTGCACTCTCTCGTCTTTTATTCAAACTTTTTAATTCTAATTCTCTGAAAATATAAAAAAAAAACAAAATGAAATGAAATGAAAAACAAAGAAAATTGATTAGAAAAATTTAATTAAATTTTGGGTGTGTAATTTTATTGATTTTATATTTTTTATTTGTGTCATTTCCTCTATATGCGGCATTTTTTGTTTTTTTTTTTCTATTTTTTTTTTGCGGAACGAAGTTATCGCGCGTAGAATTACCGTATTTAGAAGGAATCATTCCACTCAAAAATTAAAAAATAATTCAATTCATTTTCAAATTGAATTTATGGATCGGAACAAATAGAATTTTTTTCATTTAAAATTTTCGTTTTGTGTTGTTTTTAATAAAAAAATAAATAAAGAAATAATTAATTAAATTTTATTGTTTTAAAAAGTTTTAGATTATTTTAGAATTAATTGGCCGGTATAATAGCATCGGATTATTACTGATTAATCTGACTGAAGTTAATCACCCCCTGTAATTCTTTTAGTCAATCCAAAAGATTCATAATTCACATTTCAGATTTAATTTTATTCCACTTGAGCCACAAATTTGACGATGACGACAGAGATACAACAACAAAAAGTAGCAACAACGCTCATTAGAAGTCTTATAAAAATTGCTCCTTTTGTGATTGTTAAATTTTTAATTTATGAGAATTTTTTTACGAGAATTTATTAAAATCTTTGGCTGTGTAGCTGTGTACAATGAAGACAAAGAATTATTCTAAGTAAATTTCTATTAAATTCTTTCAATTTCAAAGCTAAGAGAAATAAATGAATAAAGACGAAATTGGTTTTTAGGATTTTCCTTTGAAAGTTTCCAACGAAAATTTCCTCGAAAAATATTTAACTAAAAATTGATTCTCTAAGAATTAATTAATTACAGGAAATCCCGTCTTCACCCCTATAATGAACAAAAAATGTTTTTCATAATTAAATTTTATTTTCGTCAAATTCTTGAAAAACTGATAAGATTATTTTCAACAATTTTCTTCCAATAATTTCACGTTTTTATTTTTCGTCCTTTCACAAACATTAAAAGTTCACCAAAACACTGAAAAAGGCACGCAGGCGAAAATCACAAAACATTAAAATACAAAAAAAAAACTAATTTTAGACAATCGATTTTTTTTTGCCAAAAAAAAAATATGGCAACAACAACAACAAAGAAAATTTGATTAAAAAAAATCACTAAAACCAACATTTATATTTTGTTATTGTTATTGTTGTTGTATTCTTTTCTTTTGACCCAATAAATTAAATTCACAATCAGTGGGGAAACAAAAATACAAAAAGATGACCAACCTAATTTTATAAAAATTTGATCGATTTTGTTGTTGTTGTTGTTGTTTTCTGTTTGTTTGTTTCAAAAAAAACACAAAAAGAATTGAAAATTCTTCAAATGAAACTCACAACAAAAAAAAAAAAGAAGAAGAAAAATACACAAAAAAAAAACACAAACAGAAAATTCCACCTGTGGCTGTTGTAGGTTTAGAATGGAATGACCTAGGTTTGGTTTTCTGACTCAATCCTTCTCTTCCTCTTCTTCTTCTTCTTCTTTTTCTGTCTCATCACATATTCGCCTCTTTTTGGAATTTTTTTTTTTAATTCATTCACTTTTTGCTCTGTTTTCCTTTTTCTCTCTGTTCGGTTTTTTATTTATTTATTCTTTTATTTTTATTTTTTATTTTAATGAAAAATTGTTTTGTTTTTGTTTCTGAATATTTCAGCTGATTACGTACATATAAATCTCTGAAGCGTATCTCCTCCTTATTCTGGTTGTGATGTGATGTGTACTTCAACACACACACACATACACAACATAAAACCCAAACACGGTGGTGTAACGCTATTATGTTTGTTCTTGTTGTTGCTCTTGTTACCGAATTACAATTTTATTCTTTTATAATTTAAAAAAATTTACATTTATTTATTTTTTGTAACTAAACAGAATAAAAGTAACAACAACAACAACAACAGCAACAAATAAAAAAAGTTTTAATTAATTTCATCATGAAATCAAAATATAAAACAAAAGAAAATACAGAAAATAATCCAGATCAATAAAATCAACAATTTCATCAGGTTTTTAGTGGATGCTTGTGTTGTAAGGGAATGGAATTTTATTGCTGCTAGTGGATTTATTGAATCACACAGGAACACAGTTTCACGAAACGTTAAACAATCAGCTAAAGTAAATTTTTCTTTCTCTCACAAATTGAATCCTCTCTCTCATTGATTTTTAGCGGACTGTTCAAATTTTTTAATTTCTATATATTAGAATTAAAATTGTGAAAGTGATGAAATGGGGAGCATTTTGGACAATCAGCGTTTCAGACTAAAGTCAAGAGTCAAAAAATAAAAAATAAAGTTCAAATGGTTCAATCACAATATGAAGGTGAATAAGTCTGGGGTCAGACATATAATCCGTTGTGATTAGAACTTAAATAAGTTAAGTGAATAATCGTAAATATTGTAAGTTATTATTCCAGGAAATGATCCTTAATATTATATGATGAGAAGAACATGACAAGAACAAGAACGACTAACTTATTCTGTTGTCATGGGAATACACTGAACTCAATTATTTGATTGGTCAAAATGACACGACATAAATGTTTTTAGCGCGCACGTGAATCTAACTTTCTTCCTCTTCTTCTTCTTCTGTTTTGTGCTTTTTTTTTCTACATTTTTAATTGAAATTATTTGCAAAAAAAAAAAAAACAAACAAAACAGAAAACTAAAATTAGATTTTTATAGTTTTGATGTTTTTTGGGTTGAAGAAATGAAAGAAAAATAAATGGCAACAACAAGAAAAAAAAAGCACACACACACACACAACACAAACTAGAAAAGGCGAATTTTATAATCCGCGAAAAAAATCAATTGAGCGTTTAAAAAGATAAAATCAAAAAAAAAAAAAAAAAGAAGAAAAAAAAACACAAAAACACAAAAAAAAACGAAATTATGAACGTGAAATTCAGTAGAGTAGAATTTTCTTCGTTTTTGTGTTTTTTTTTTTGTTTTAATTATTTCTTCTTTTGTTTTTTCCATTTTTACTTCTTCTTCTTCTTCTTCTTCTTCTTCTTCTTCTTCTTCGTCTTCGTCTTTTTCTTTCTTTCTGCAATATTTTGTTTATTTGTTTTGTGATTGTATTGTAATTGTTGTTGTTGTTAGTAATTGTTGCAATTTCTTAAAAATCTAACTAAAATAAAAAATATTTTTATTTCGAAATAATTTTTTTTTTTTTTTTGTTTTTGTCTTTTTTTTTTTTTTTAAACAAAATTAAAAGATGAAGAAGAAGAAAACCCAGTAGGTAATAAGCACAATATAAAATTAAAGCGATGAAAAATTATTTTCACTGACCTAAAATTGAAAAATTCCAAATATTAAAAAAAAATAAAATAAAAATAATCAGAATAAAACAGAAAAATCATAAGAAATTAATTTCAATTTAAAAAAAAAAAAATTATTGGACGAAAGAAAATCAAAAATGAACCGAACAAAAAAAAAGTAGCATTAATTTTGTATTGTTGTTGTTGTTGTTCTATATTTTCGTTAAAAATCAAAACAGCAACCAAAAAAAAAAAGTGTCAACAAAAAATAAAACAAAAATAAATAGAAATAAAATAGAAAGAGGGAGAGAGAGAGAGAGCGAAAATGAGAGAAACAAAAAAAAAATTGAATTATTTGTAATTTTGTGACAATTTTTTTTTGTTCCTCTAATTCTTCTTCTTCTTCCTTCTCCTCCAGTTTATTCAATGTCAATACCGCTGTGTCAGCACTTTTTTTGTTGTTGTTGACTATTTTATTGTTGAAATTTTTTGCAAAAATCTACGACCACAAAAAACAAAGAAGAAGAAGAAGAAGAAGTCAGAGATGAATTTGGACTACTTTTCCTATTCAATAGAGCGTAAACAGTTTAAAAGTTTTGGATTACTGACTGACTGATGTTTGTGACTACCAAAAAGACATTTGACGTTTAAGCTTAAAGCTTAACAACAACAATAATAATTTTATTTGATTTCAGGTAATTGTTGTTTTTAGTCACAAAATAAAAATTAATAAGAAAAATACAAAAAACATCGCGTTTATTTTTTGTTGTTGGGTACACGTGTAAGTATTTTTGGAGATGCTCAATTTAACAACAGAAAAAAAAAATACACAACTCATCGTAATTATTTTCAAAATTGTAAATATTTAACGAGTTCTTACTGATTTGATCTTTTGAATAAAAGGAAAAGCACGTAGTACATTAAACTGCCTCTCTGTCTTTAGTAATTACAGAAAAATGACACTTGTCCGTCAAAATTCAAATGGAAATTTTTTATGATTGTTTAATCCCACTCTGGTTTACTCTTCACTCATTACAGGTAAATTTGGACTTAAGATGAATTCATCAGAATTAATTATTGTCTTTGGAGGGATTAAATCAATAAACTAACTTTAGTAAATGAACCTCATTAATATTCCACTCCCACTTATTCCCTTGTTTTGTCATTTGTTATCATGATTAACATTCTAAGAATTTATGTCATTTGGGAAAATAGTGAAATCCATACATCCGCCAAAGCACAATGTCACTCATTTTTGATCTGTTAATTATGTTCCAAAGAAATAATCGTTAAGTGGATAAAACACACAAAAAACACAAAACGACACAACACCTTAACTGAATAAATTAATAAAAATGTAACTAATAATTTCCAATAATTTACATTTCAAAAATCAAAAAAACAAATAATTGAATTTAAATAAATTTCATCTCTCTCTCTGCCTCTCTCTCTCACCCGTGACATATATTTTTTATTTGTCTCTTTCATTTTGAATTTAAAATTCATCCACTAAAAGAATCGACTGAAAATGAATAAACATTTTTTTTATTTTTGGTAAAATAAAGAGACGACAAAATTAATTCAAAGAAAAAAAGAAAGAAAAGAAAAAAATCGATCAAACCAAAAATAAATACAAAATTTATTGTAAGTGAAATTTTCTATAATGAGAGTGAATTTAAAGTGAAATTAAAATGTCTTTTATGACTTAATGAGATTCCCATAAAAATATTAACATAATTTCTGTTTTAGATTTGATTAATCATATAAAATTTGTTCAGAGTAACAGAAAATGCGATTGCTTTAAATATTCAAAAAAAGAAAAAAATGTTAAGAATTTTAATTTCAGCTTCAATTGGTTTTTTTTTTGTTCCCATGAAAAATCTAAACAATTTATTCCATTGATTTTTTTTATTTTGGCCCAAAACTGAAGACCAACTCAAATGACCCCCCGCCGTCTCACCTTTAGATGGAACACAAATATTTTATAACAAATCAAAATTCATAAATAAATAAAGTTCGTGTCTGTTGTGCGTATTGGAGGAGTAAAATTCCACCTTTTATTCCATCAGAATTTCAAATGAATTTTTATTCTTCATTTTTGCTTCTTGTGTTGGATTTATTTTTTTTTTTATAATTTTTTTTTTTTTAAGAAACAAACACAAACAAAAGGTTTTTTAATTACCGATTATAATTATCATTTGACTGTGAAATGTGTTCATTTTGTTTTTCTATTTTCTGCTCTTGTTGTTGTTATTTTGTTTGGCTTTTGTTTTTTTTTTTTTGATCTTAATTTGCGCGAAAAAAAAAAAAAAACTTTCCCGTGTTGTATTTTTTTTTTCTTCTATAAATTAATTAATTAATTTATTTGTTTGTTGTTGTTATTTGTCGCTGTTTTTGCACAAAAAAAATAAATTAATTCTTTGATTTTTAATTCCTAATTTTTGTCTTACAGACAGACAGACAGAGAGACTGTAGATTTTTGTTTTAATTTAGAAAATTTAAATTAAATTAGAAAATTTATTTTCTTTGGAAATTTTTGAAATGAAACGACTTTTTTTTTTATATATTTGTTCAGATTTATTTTGGAACCAAAAATGTTGTCCATTTGACTTTAATGTTATTGTTGTTGTAGCTTAGTTGTTGTTGTGCTGTTCTGAATTATTCAAAATCTATTATTTGATTTTATTTGTTAAACTTAAATTAGAATTAAATTTTAAGATTCTTTTTTACGAAATTATTTGTTATATTTAATTTTAGGAAAAAGTAAAGAAGAAGACGAAGAAGAAGAAAAAAATAAGAATGAAATAAGAACAACAAAACACAGAAGAAAAATGTATATTTTTATTTTCTTTCTTATAAAATTTTTTTTTAATTAAATTAAATTAATTAATTTAAAAAAAAAAATATTAACCAACTAATTATGTAATTAGCAATAAGATAATAATAAACACAACAATTATTTTGATTTGGAATTTTCAAGACAAAGTTGTATGTATAGAAATAAAAAAACTGAAATAAACAAATGAAAGAAACAAATAAAATGAGTTAAAATTAAACAACAACAACAACTGACAATTGAAATAATTGTGCTTTTTTTTTTACCCGATTTTACATCAAATAGAGAAAAAAATATATATATATAAATAAAATAACATAAACAATTGACAATGGGAAATCAGTCTACGAATGGGAATCTGAAATTTATTAAATAACAAAAAACCACAAAAAAAGTACAGTACTTTTGTCTACAAATCTACAATCAACATCGTCTACATATGGGTACACAAAGAGACAGATCCCAGAGATAAAGCCAAATGATTCAGACGAGATGAACCTACATTTTTTTTTTAAATTTGATTTTTTGTATTGTTGATTTTGATTGGAGAAAAAATTAATTCGGTAAAATAAAAAAGTGTAATTAGTTCATGAAATTTTAAACAAAGAAAAAGAGGAAGCAGAAAAGACGAATAAAAAGTTAACATAATTTTTTTTTGATGATTTCCTCAACAAAAAAAAAACATCAAAATTAGACAAAAAAACAAAGTAAAAGAAAATAAAATCAACATCAGAGATTCAGATAAAAATTAAGAAGAAGAAGAAGAATTAAATTATAACTGGAAATTTTGGTTAGAACAAAATCGGTCAGTTTTTATTTTTGTCTTTTTTTTTCGTTTTTCTTTTGTTTTAAATTTTAAAATTAAATAAAAAGAAAACAACACAAAACAAAAACTCAAATGATACGGAAAGAAGTTGAAGAAGAAGAAGAAGGAATATTGGCACTTTTTTTATACCTAAAAATTTCACCAATAAGAAGAAGAAAGCATAAAAATAATTAATTTCTAAAGAAAAGATTGAAAAATAACGGTTTATGAAAAGATGACGAGTCGAGAGACAAAAGAAATGAGGACAGAAAAAAAGGGATAATAAAAAAAGGGACACGATAAGATGATTCTTTTGTCTTCATTCTTTTATTATTGAAAAGAAATAAAAATTAAGCAAATAAAGGGGATCGATACAATTCGTAAGATTAGGTCATCCCACTTTTTTTTTCAATTGTTTTATTTCTGAAATTTTTTTCCAAAATTCCCGTTTTTATTTCTTAATTTGAAGCTATTTTACCTGTGTTTTCCCCCCTTTGCCTTTTCTATATTTAGATTTTAAATGACTAATGGGGGTGCTAATAATTAAGAATCTGCATCGAATTTTTAAATGTTTAAAACAAAAATTCATTTTAACTAAATAAATAAGATTTTAGAAAATCGTTAAGTTGAATTTATTTATTAAAAGCTTCTTTTTAATTAATTGAAAATAATATTCGTAGATTATATTTGGTCTTTTAGATTAGAATTATAATAATGACCTATGGTCAACTAACCTGAGACGCACATAAGCATAATGTCAAATCAAAGTCAAATTATAACAAGAAAATGTATTTTTGAATAATTAAAGAATCATTTTGAGAACTTCTGGGAATAGGTCGAGTTTACATACTTTTATTAAACATCAAAACTTTTGCACGCATACAGAGGAAAATTTATAATTCAAAAATTCTTATTATTACAGAGAAAAAAAAATACTGAATAATAAAATAATAAGTAGTAACTTCTAAATAATAATGTTTAAAATTGAACTAACAAAAATTTTATAATTATTTTCTATGAAATTTATTTGCAGCAAATAAAAAATTGTAGTACTTACTTTTTGATCCATTTGAATAATCCCATTTTGATCACAGATTTAAAAAAACAAACGCACTTTTTTTTTTTTTAATAATAATAATAATAAACCAACAACAATGAACTTTTTAAAATATTAAAACTGAATCATGACATTTTTTTTTTTGTTTGGTTAGATTTTTGACTTTCTTTTTTATTTGTTCTCACGTTTATTAAAAATTCATAATCATATTTTTTTTTATTTCTTCTTTTCTTTTGGAATATTTAAATATATAAAAAACACAACAACAAATTAAACCTTTTATAATCCATTATTAATTATACATTTTAATAAATAATAATAATTAAATCGAAAAAATTTCTAACAGGAATTCAATTTAGTTTTCGTTCTGTATTGCTTCGCTGTTCGATTGTTTTTAAATAACTGTCAATAATATCGAAAAAATGAAAACTGAAGAGCGCGAATGTGAATTTTATTTCGGCTGTGTTCGTATTTTTCGATACGATAAACGAACTACGAACTTTTCATGGTAGAAGTGGAGTGATTATAAATTGTAAACAATAAAGAAAGCACGTGTACAGTTTTGGTATTAAATATCAATTATGATATTTATTAAAATTAGATAAATATATTTATCTAGTTATCTACTTTTTAAATATTATTAAGAATTATAAGAAATAAACAGCCTGAAAATGCCATCTATAATAATATATTTAATTGTTTTTGTCATTGAATATTTTACCTTATTTAAATAAATATCCATTAATTAGTTTTCTAATAATATTTTTCTGTTTGGAGCACAGCATTAAAATCATATTTTTTGTTCGATGCTTACTTCACCTCATTTCGAGCAAAATTTTTCCACTAAATGTCAAATTTAAATTGTTTGGCAGGCTTATTATTACATTGTTTTTTATTTTATTACTGGTTTACTTTCGGCAATTGTTTATTCTTAGCTTCGAAAATATTTTAAATATAATAATCTAAAATTATGGCTAAGAAAACTTTGTTTAATCGAGCAAATGTAAGTGTTATTTTTTATGATTTTAATAGTATAATATAGTATGTTTTTTTATATACGTTTACATTCTTTTTGTTTACAGAAAAATGAGATTAATGTTGACATTCACGATGAAAACATATGGGATGATACATTATTGATAAAAGCTTACGACGAATCTATTCAATTAGTAAGTGGTGTTAAGTTAAAAAGTAAGAAATTATGAGATTTTTAATATTGCGTCTTATTTTTTCAGGTTAAAGAGGAAGTAGCGAAAAAACTAGCTAAAGCTACTAATAAATCAAGTAATAAGAAGGATGAGAAGAAAAGTTCAAAACAGAATGGATCAGAATGTTTCAAGATTGGTGATTATGTTAGAGCCACCTATACAGATGGCATTGATTACGAAGCAAAAATATTAAATATCTTAGAGGATAAAACGTGTCTTTTAAGATATATTGGGTATGGAAATGAAGAATATGTTCCAATGAATACATTGGTACCATCATGGGGTGGACCAGCAAGAACTGAACAAAAATCTAAAGCAGAAAATGTAAATAGTGATTGTACAAATACAACTAGTGATTATGATGATGATGAAGATATGCACAAATGTGGAAATACATCAAAAAAACGAAAGAGTAGTAGTAAACTACCAAGAGATCGAAAATTTATAAATTCACGTTCATCTATTATGATACCACCACCCCCACCAATGCCACCAATGATTGAAGATGCTGGAGATGCTGAACATTTATCAGCTATGCTAATGTCATGGTATATGAGTGGATATTATACAGGACTCTATCAAGGACAACGTTCAGCAAAGAAGTAAATACGTAAATATTTTGAATAAAAATAAAACATGAAATATAATTAATGAATTCTGAATAAAAATTACTACTTTTTAATTTAAATTAAAATAATTTATTGCCAAATTTTTTATTCCATTCTACATGTTTTTCAAAAATTATTTTTGATGAAGGATTTATTTGTTTAATTGCATTTACAACTTTATCAAATGTAATATCATTGATAATCGATTTTTGTTTTTGATCACAATTATTAGTTTGTGTTTTTTTTCTTATTTCCATCATAAGAACTTCTTTACAAACAATACGTAATTCATCACCTGTAAAACCATTGGACATTTCTGCAATATCATCTAATAATTTTTTATTCCAACTATTAGAAAATGGTAAAAATTGTTTAATTAGTTCAATTCGTTCTGTATTTTTAGGAAGTTCAATTAAAATTTTTCGTTCAAAACGTCGTAAAAATGCTGAATCAATTTCCCATGGTAAATTTGTATTTGCTAAAATAAATATACCAGAATTATTATCTGTTTCTAAACCATCCATTAAAATTAAAAATTCATTTTTAAAACGTTTTGATGCTTCATGTTCTGATATTGAATCACGTCTAGATGCTAAACTTTCTATTTCATCAATAAATATTATTGATGGTGAATAGAGTTTAGCCACTTCAAAAAGAACCTATAATTAATTATTAAGAATTATTTAAAAGATATTAAATTGAATATTTTTATTTTAATTCTACTAACACGAATAAATTTTTCTGATTCACCACGCCATTTTGATATGATTGTACTGGATGAAACATTAAAAAATGTTACTTTACCAAAAGTTTCTGTACAAAGTGCTTTCGCTATAAGAGTTTTTCCGGTACCTTTTATATTCATGAAAAAATTAATTAATTGTATTAAATTCTGAATTAGTGAACAAAAAAAAAAAATTAACCTGGAGCACCGTGAAGAAGAAGACTTTTCCAGGGTTTTGTTTTATGAAATAGTTCAGGATATTTCATTGGCAAAATTAATGCCTCTTGTAAAACAGTTTTTGCATTTTCAGCGCCATAAACATTTTCCCATTTAATATCTAATGGTTTTTTAATGATGTCACTAAGAATATAAGAATTTTTTTATTATTTATATTGTCTGAATATTATTCAGAATAAACTCACCGTGAAATAATTTGAGCAAGTTCTTTCCATTCCGGTGTAAAATGATCGAAATTTGGTGTAAACAAACCTAAGTCAAATGTTTGAATATTTTCTAGGTTTGTTAATTTTTGATCTCCTGTTAATTTTGTAACTTTCATTGATAATTCTAATTCTGATAATTTATTATGTTCTTCATTATTATCTGTTGATTTTTCTTTTGAAATTTTAGATCGTCGTTTTAAATTTGCTGATTTTCTTGTATTATTTACAGTTACAGTTGATGATGATTGACTTTCAATTTTTCTTATTATTTTTGGTATTTTACCAAATTTCAATTGATGATAACTACAAAATTCTAAATAAATTGTATCCAAATCAATATTATCACATATTTGATATTCATTTGTTAAATGACTTTCATCCATTAAAGCTTTTTTTGTTATAACAAAACCAATATCTGTTAAATATTCTGATATTAAATATAAAATATTTCTTCTTCTTTCAAACATTGAACGTTTATCTTCCTATTTTTGTTTATGCATATTTTTTTTAGAAAGAAAATAAAGAAAATTAATCCCTTTTAAATATATTAAGATAAATGGAAAAAAAGTGTTTTTCTTACATCAAACGACATATTTTTTATCCTTCTGTTTATTTTCCTTTTATTTGTTTTTTTTTTTTTTTACACCGTTTATTATTTATTAATAAGAAAAGAAACACACCAAATGACGAATGCCTTTTTATTTATATTCAAATGTAAAATTTAACCAAAAAACAAAAAAAAAAGACAGTAAGAGAGAAAAAAAAGTGTTGTTTGTTTATTTTGATAGGAAAAAAAAGTGAAGTGAAAAAAAAGTGTAATCAATATTTTTATGTTTGACTTTTATAGTTTTATTTTTTTTTTTAAGTGAAAAAAATAATTTTTTTTGTTTATTTTCGGTTGTCATAGAAATTGTTTTTTTTTTTAAACATTTTTTTTCTTTTCATTTATTATTTTTCTGTAAATTAACGTAACATCTGACATTTTTGTTGGAACAACGTTGTCATCTTTCATTTTCTGTTATTGCAGATTATGAGTTGGAATTTCTTTTTCTCTTTTTATAGAATTAATTCGTTTTCCTTATAAAATTGGATGATGAATTTGAGAGTCCAGCCATTTCTGAAACTAGTTTACAGTAAGTAACTCTGTTCTAAAAGGACTAATTTATTAGAGCAGAGTAGTTTGTTCTTAATGCTAAGACAGATAAAACCAAAATCATTTATCTTCCGCGTAAAAACCGAATTAATATCAAACATTATTTTTTGTCGACAACGGTGGGTTTGTCCTGACAATAAACATATTTAATTTTTTAACAATATCAATTCAATCATCCCATCTAATTAGAATTTTTCCAAATCTATCGATTACACACTAAAGAAAATATAAAGAAAAACTTTATTCTCCATCCACAAATATTAGATTTTGTTTATATAATATAAATCAGTTTCTCTTAACTTAACTAAACCTAACTAAATCTCGATATTAGTAATAACAAGTATAAAAGTTAAATTTAATATTCAAACGGATAAACATGTGTGCTTACAAAAATAATAATATTTTGGTTCAAGATTTTTACGATGAAAATTATTATTAATATTATATCTTTTACACACATACACACACACACACACTCTCTCTTTCTCTCTTTCTCTCTATGGATCTTTGATTTAAAATTTTCATGATTTATAAAATAAATGTGCTCTTGATATTCATTTTTATAAATAAAATATAAACAGACAGATTGAAGAATTTTTATGGTTTATTGTTGTTGTTATTAGGATGTAAAAAAAATATATGTATGGATTTATGTTTTTGAATTCAAATTACTGAAATCAGTGTAAGTAATCTTTCTCAATGAATATTCATTAGCAATCGGATGGAATATTATTATTTATTACGAATTATTTTGTCTGTATTAAGCAGTTCTTCTGATCATCAAAAAGATGAGATTTATTCTAATTGAATAGAAATCCTAAATACTGGAATTAAAAATTATGAGTCTATGTTTCTAAATATGGGTGTCCAGATTATTAACTTGGATTTGTGGCGAAGGAAAAAAAAAACAAAGTAAATTCTACATGATCCAGTACATTGTACATGAATTTCCTAATTATTCATTCCATTTGAATTCATTACACAATACGAAGAAAAATCTATCAAATTTGGATTCACCAACAACAAACAAAGAGCTGATTTAATCATGTTTAATGTCAACCTATAAATTACATTATGTTGAAATAAATTATGATAAATACAAAATAATTACAAATAAATATTGTTCATAATTAGTCAATAATAATTTGTCCATTTGAATGTACAAGTAAAAATGTCATTATTTCAAGTCTATAAAATAATATTTACTAACAATTGAATATTCTTTAATGGAATTACATATGAATGTTGCAATGTCCATTTTACTCAGATTTAATTGTTAATTGTGTAAGCTGAGCTGACGTATTAAACGACATTCAATCATGTGTTATTTAAACAAATAGAAAATATTAGAAATTAGACGGAAGTAAAAATAAATCATGGATCATGGAAAGAGAAATTCGTGACCACCGTTAATTTTTACTGATATTCTATTGTTGTCCGCTGAAACAATTTAATTCGTTCATTAGTCGTTATATTTATTCAAAATTTGTCAAAATTAAAATGATTTTTTTTTAAATTTTATTTGAAAATCAAACCAAAAAAAAAAAAACAAACTAAAATAATCGTTAATTTTAATGTCCTAATTTTGATAAAAGTGACAAAAAAATGACAGAGAGAGCGTGAGACAGTGACAGAGGAGAGTGAAGATAGAAATGTATATAGTGAAATTATAAAGTAAAAATATCATTAAACAACAACAAAAGAAAGGATACTTAAATTTCATGTACTAATCCCATCAAAAAAACATTTTTACAGTACAGATGTTTTTGTCATATTTTTATTTTTTCTGTATTTAAATTAAATTTACATAATTAAAGTTAACCTTTTTTTTTTTTTTCGAGAAACGACAACAATAACAACCAAATAAAAAAAACAAAAACACACACACACAGGCACACACAAAACAAGTACGATTTAATTTCTGCACATGTTTTGGATAAAAAATTATCTAATTTTTTTAATGTTTTGTAATTTTACATTTTACCTCATTCTAAGAACAATATTTCGTTAGAATCAAACAGTAAATAAATATTAACGTTACAAATGACGTCAGTTTATGATGTTTCCCTTTCCTATTATTTTTTTTTTTTTTATTAATTTTTAATTGAAAAAGTAGAATTTCTTTCGACAAATTTATTCAGATACAAATTTTTTTTATAATAATTGAAGATTCTCCGGAAATTTATTATTAAGCGATTCCATAAATATTCTCACAAATATCAATTTAAGTAACAAAAGTTTTTCTACTTTAACAACACGTTTAATATCGTCGAAAATTTAATCGTGTATTAGAGAAAACAATTGAAAGTCATTCATAAGGTCATAAGTTGAAATCCCTTCGTGGATTGAAATTTTTATTTTTTTTTTTATGAAATTCAAATTTAAAAATTTATATGATTATTTTGTTTCATTTGTTTTCCCTATACATTTATTTATAAATTGACCCTCTTTTGTTCATTTGTTTATTTTCAATTTAAAATATTTTTTTTTCCCTGCGTACAAACTAACTAACTTATTTGGTTAGCTCTGGCTCCGCTCCCCTAAGCACCAAAAACTAAACCCTGAAGTATTTAACATTCCCTAAACATAATAATATTTTATTTCCTTTCTCTCTCTCTCTCTCTTTCTCTCTCTCCCTCTCTCGTTATTCTGTTTTTTTTTTAGTTCTTTCCAATTCAGCACAGCCTCCCTCCCTCATCAACCCTTTTATTTATTGTTTATTTTTTATTTTTGTAAAATATTTTTCAATTATAAAATTATCATTTAAATTCATTTTTAGGAACTTTCCCACTTTCAATTTATTCTTCTTTGTTTCCAATTATTTGTTTTTTTTTTTTCTCTTTTTTTTAATTTTCAATTCATACAATTTTCCTTTTTTTCTTTCATTTTCTTTTTTTTTGTTTCCATTTTTTTTTTTTATTTAAATTTAATTTATTTCTCTATACGTTATTTTCTCATCAAAATCATCAACATATTTTTCTTTCATTTCCTTTTTGTTCAATCACAAAAAAAAAAAAAAAATGGGGAAAAAATGGAGAAAAAAAACGAAGCCACTTGAATTAGTTAAAAAAAAAAAAAAAGAATAAATAAATATTTCATTCCAATTCCAAAAGAAAATAACAACAAAAAAAAAAAAAAAAAGTAGGAAAATAAGAAAATATAAGACAAAATTTTTTATTTGTCAATATTAATTTGGTTCCATATTTTTCTTCTTCTTCTTCTTCTTTTTTTTGATTGATTTCCTTTTTTTTTTTTTCATTTCATACATAGAAAAATTGATTAATGATTATTTCATGTTAATCTTTAATTCGTATAAAAAAAAAAAAAGTTACAGAGAGTAATATTATTTTTGTATCTATTGTGAGAAGAACAGATAACAACAACAATAATAATAAAAATACAAACAAAAACAAAATATATGAGAGGAAAAATTGATGACGTCAATACGGTAAAATAAAATAAAATAAAAATTCACCAACGTATATACCCTGAATTTAGTCCAATGAACGTTAAAACATATGTATAAAAAGAAAATATGGGGGATGAGATGTTGGAAAAGGGTATAGCTGGTATAGAAGAGGTGAGTGAGGTGAGTGGGCGGGTGGAGTTAAAAAGAAAAATAATATTAGACAATTATTATTGTTTAAAATAAAAATACATTTCTTTTTTTTTTCAAAATTGAAAGTTATTGTCATATTTTTATTTTATCTCTCTTTCTCAACCCCCTTTTTTTTGTAACAGTAACTACAACAACAACAACAACAACAACAAAAATAACCAACCAACCAACAAGAATAATAAATAAAGAAAAAAACCTTTACCTACTAAAATATCATATTAAAATAAATAAAATATACGATTCACACATGATGATGACGTTATAGGTATATGCATGTATTTGTGTGAATATTAAAGTGTATAGTGAATTCTATTTATGTGCATGTGTGTGATGTTGCTGTGTTGTGTGTATGGATGGAAAAAATAAATAAATTGAGAAAATGGGGTAAAGGTAGAATAAAAAAGTCATACATAAATGCAGTGAAATAGCATGTGGTGGTTTTATAATCAAAACGCATGCGTTCTATATTTTCTTCTTCTTTCGCTTTTCTTTTTTCTTCTTTTTCTTTTATTTGATTGTCCATTATATTATATTATTATTTTTTTTTGATTATTATTTGTCCAAAAAAAAAAATATAATGTACCAAAATCAAAAAATTATTTTCCATACAAAGAAAAATCTCTACACACACTTCTCTTTAGTGTAGTTGCATGAATGCGTTAAGTTAGATGTTGATGTATGTGTGTGTGTTAATATAATATGCATTCGAGCAACACCAATACAATTATATATTTTTGTGCATCGATTTAAAGAAACTTTGAATGGTTTTAAAGAAAAAAAATGATTCTATTGTTTTTCTCCTCTCTCAATTTTCAACTTTGAAACTTTAATATTTTATTAGTTAGTCTCTCTCACTCTCCTTCACTTTTTCGTTTTCTCATCTTTTATTCAGAAAAATCTTTTAATTTTTAAACTTACAACAACAATGAACTTAAACTTGTTTATTTTAAGAGTTATAAGATTTATCTTTTTATTCTATGGTTTTTGAGCCTTAAGATATTTTGCCTTTTCGTTTTTTATTTTCTTTTCATTTCATGAATAAACTTTGAACTTTTTTTCTTATACAGAAAAAAGCACAAAAAATAGAATTTCATTTGGATCTAACACAACAGGAAATTTGTTTTCTCTATAAAAAATAAATAAGAATATGAAACGAAATTTCGGTATTGATTCTATTGATATTAAATTTTATTTTCGCGATTCCTTTTTTTTTTAAAAAAAAAATGCAATTTGAATAATTTTATTTACAGCAGTTTAAAATTCTTATCATAATCGTAAAAAAAATATATCTTTAAAATAAACACTGGAGAGAGACAGAGAGTGAGAGAATTCCCCTAGAGCTTACACTTAAAGAATTGGAGAGAGTTTGAGAGAATTTATATTTTGGGGAAAAAGAGAGAAGAGACAAAAATTAATATAATGTGTATAAATATGATGAAGAAAAGAGAAACAGAATGAGAACTGAGAAAATGCGGAAAAGAGAGTATTAAACAGTTGTCATAACAAAAAAAAAAGAAGAAGAGAACAGTTTTTCTCTAAAATTTTGAATGACGTTTGTTTGGCAATGATGTAAAATTTTTAATGCTCAAATAATATCAGTCATTTACAATATAGTTTGTTGAAGTTCGATGGAGACGCCTTGTATTATTTAATGATTATTTATTTATTTATCAATTATTGTTACATTCTTATTTCGATTAAATATTTATTGAATTCCTTACATATATTAAAAATTAAACAATTCAATTATGTAGGGAAATTCGTGTTGATGAAGGAAAATAATAGGTACAATGTGAGGTGTATGTGGAGACGCCGTATACTTTGAGAATTTTATTTATGTAGATTTATTTGACCTTTATAAATTGTTCAACAAATTTGTTGTTGTTTATAAAGTTAGTCAAAAACTGTAAATTGAAGTTAAATAAATTGCTCTTCTAATTCAAATTTATCGAATCATTTTAATCAAAATTGACACCAAATTCTGTTTAGTGAACTTAAATTTGAATCATCAATATTCAATAAAAAATAAATTTATCTGATTTTGTTACTAATTTGTTCAATAGAAGATTTACGTCATAAACGAAATTAATTACATTCAATAAACTACAAAAATATACATCTAAGGTCATTATAAATGTTAACAGATTGATCCATTGTGCTTACGATAAATAATTTATTTATGTTTTATTTTTTAAATTTATAAAAATATTAAATTTAATTTATATTGTAAACCCTTTTTTAACCTATAGCCAATTGAGTCAGTTGAACTGACTAATACAAAGAAACATTAAAAAAAATATTTTCATGCATAGAACAGACGTCACACATGATACAATTCACATATGGAACTATGGCACACACACTCATGTATACACACACATACACAATTATGTATAGAATAACAAAGTCAAAGAGAAGAAAAAAAAAACACTCACACATAGAATTAAAGAGAATAAAATATTTTCAAAAAAAAAAAGAGGAAGAATGAAAGAAAAACAAGAAAGAACGAAAGAGAATAAATTAAAAGACAGAAAAAAAAAATGATAATAGTAGAGTAGAGTAGACGACGATGCAGTAGTACTTTGGCACACTGTCGGTTTACAACCCTAAAATCAGTTGAAAAATATCATTCAAAGGATAAACGTCACGAATCGAGAATTTTATTTTTGTTTTAATTTTTATTCACACGAAACGTTATTTTTCAAAAGAAAAAAAAAAGGATTAGAATATTTTCGGTTATTTTTTTTTTCGTTTCATTTGGTGTTTTTTTTTTTTTGGTTTTTTGGGTTTTTCATATTTTTTTGCCTTTAGAAGAAGAAAACATTTTTTAATTTTTGGACAAAAAAAAGTTTTGTGCTTTTTAATAGTGCGTGATTATACAGAGAGAGTGTTAGAGAGAGAGAGAGAAAGATTTATAATGAGAAGAAGAGGAGGAGGAGAATAATTAACGAAGTGTGATGATAAAGAAAATTACGTGAAATTTTTTTTGTTTTCTTTTTTTTTTTTTGGAAAATTTCAGAAAATTGGAAAAAATAGAAAATTTCTTTTGTTTTCTAATTTAATTTTTTTATTTCTCTTTCAATTATTCCTTGTCATTTTTCATCTTTTTCTCTCACTCCACCTGTCGACTGATAAAAATGTGATTAGTGCGATAATTAGCGAAAATTAATTTTTATTTTAAAGTTTTTTTTTGTTTTTTTTTCTTGTTTTGTGTTTTTTTTTTTATTGTCTATTAGCGCTGCCAGAATTATAATAATGCGGCATAGAAAATCTTTATTGATTAACAAAAAAATATTATAACAAAAAAAAATGAAATAAATTCAAATTAAATTAAAACAACAACAAAAATAAGTCAACAAGACAATTGAAGCGAACAAGAAAAAAAAAATGTTTTAAATTCTTGAAAAAAATGTAATAAAAAAAAAAATTCTTTCAAAGTTAAAAAGTTAAAAGTAGAAAAAGAACAGAAAAAATAAAAACAAAAGAAAAATTAAAAATAGAACAACAATAAATTAATTGAAATTTAAACGAGATTTAATTTAAAATCAAAAATAAAATAAATTTAAATAAAAAAAAGACAAGAGAATGGTTGCAGTTTTTATTGTTGTAGTTCTTGTAGTTGTTGTTATTGTTTTATTTTGTCACAATTAATTAAAGTGTAAAAAATTTCTCTAAAGACAACTATGTCGAATTCGTCCTTGTAGAATTTTTTCGTTTTTCTGTTCTTTTTTTTTCTCTCTTCTACTTTTTGTCTGCATTCTTTACATTCCCCCTCATTCCCCCTCGTTCCATATCAAATTTTGATGTTCGTTTTTTGTGTTTGTCGTTATTTCTTGTTGTCTCAACTCTAAAAAAGTAATAAAATTAAATAAAACACAAAAAAAGGAACTAAAGAGGGGAAAGGGAAGAAATAGAAAAAGAAGAAGAAGTAGAAGAAGAAATAAAAGACAAATAAATTAATTTCTTTTTCTTTCTTGTCTATTTCTTTGAAACAAAAGATAAAAGTGAAGGAAACACAAAAGTGAAAGAAAAAACTAAACTCATCAAATCGTCATTTTTTTTTTGTTGTCTAGAAGAAGAAGAATAAGAAGTCAACCCATAATCACCACCCCATTAATCAATTTCTTCAATTTTCTTCTTTTTTTTTTGTTGTTGTTTCCTTTGAGATGGCACCAATTCATTTTCATATTATTTTCAGTATTTTACTAGGATTTATAGGATTTGTAGGTAAGAATAATAAAATACAAACGAGTAAATTTAGTTAATGTTAAAAAATAATACAACTCTATTTTGTTGTTGTTGATGTTGTTGTAGTTGTTGTTGATGTTGTAGTTTGTGTTCCTTTTTCTCCTTCTTTTTTTGGAAAATTATAAAAATGATATCACAAAAAAAAAAAAAAGAAAGGAAAACAAGAAAACTTTAATCAAAAAAAAAAAAGGAAAGGAAACCAAGAAGAAAAATAAAGAAAAAGTAAAAAAACAAAAAGTAACACCCCCACAAGAAAGGGGGGTTTTTTTTTTGTTCATTTTACTTTTTATTAATTCAACAATATTTTTCTGTTTTTAGAAAAATTTAAATTCAGTTCTTTCTTTTACTTTTCGTTTTCGTTTAAATTAAGTTGCTTAACGTATTTATAAAAAAAAAAGAAGAAAAAAAATAATAAAACATTAAATATGGAAAATGGGACACTTTTCTTTTGTTATTTTCTATTTTAGGATAAAAATTTTTTTTTTTTCATTCATTTTCTTTTGTTACAAAGAAAAAACGAAGACGAAAATATTTAAAAATTATTCACTTGTGTGTGAAAGTTTTTTTTTTTTGTTTGTTTTTATGACACAAAATAGAATTTTTTTTGTTGAATGACAGAAATCCCTTTTAAACACCATCAAGTCTTTTAAAGATGTACGGATTTTATGTCGTCTTCTCTTTTCTCATTGGAGAGTTTAAAATGGGACATCTTAACACAGATTACAATACGCAAAACACTTCACATCAAAATTTTCTATTGCGTAAAATTTACGCCGTAAATGTAACAAAAAAAAAAAGAAAAGAAAAATAATGAAGATTAACTTTGTCGTTCATATAATTTTGACTGTCTTTGGTTGGAATAAGTCGGTGGAAAAAATTTAATGTTATAAAAAAAATAACAAAATCTTCATTCTTCAGTTCAACCGAATATAAAAAAAAAGTTCCGTATTTCAAATCTTTTCTGTAGAAATTTTTATCAAATCAAAACTTTTTCGTTGCAATCTAAACAATGAAGAGAAATTCTAAAAGAAAATTGATGTTCAGTAAATTCTATTATTTTCCTCAATTTCCCTTTTTTTTTGGAAAGATAAAAAAATGTTGGACATTTTAAACTTCAGACAGAATTTGTTCCGTTTGTCTTTCTAGAATCTACAATCTAAAGATCATCATACAAAAATAAAGAGTCTATTCATTAATTATCATTTAAACACCTCATTCACAATGACAGTCACTGTTATTAAAAGTTCAAAACAATAACGATGAATGAACGAAAAGATTAAAAAATTGTTTAAAGAACAAAAAAAAAAAAAATATAGAAAAGTCAATTTACATGAACTGAATTTTCCGCAGATGATAGAAAAAATGTAAATGGTTTTGATGGTTTTTGATAATTCAGATAAAATGACACGTTGAAAAAAAACAACAAGATGAAGAAGAAAAATGTGTTAAACAAAACAAAAAACGAAAGAAAAATGAGGAAGAATAGAAAATTTACACAATTTTCACATTTGACTTTTTTTTTTGTAAACGAAAGAAGAAAGAAAAAAAAAACGAAAATATTCACACAACTTTTTCTTTCTATTTATTTTCCGGAAGTGACAAGAAAATTATTATTATTATTTTTCTTTTTTTGCTTCTTCTTCTTCTTTTTTCTTGCGTTTTTAGCATTTTTTACTCTTTTTCTCTCTGTATGTGTAGGCCTATGCGTTATTTTCTATTGATTTTCTTCCTTATAATATTTTCCATAATTTAAATTTTCTTTTTACTTAAAAGTAACATAAAAAAAACAAACATAATGTTTCTTCTTCTTCTTCCTATTTAGCCTTTTAACGACATTAAAATGTTCTTCATTTTCTATTTTCATTTTTTCTAACATATTTTTTTTTTTAAATTTAATCTTGATATAAAAATAATATAAAGGGTGACCAATAAGCAAGATATAAAATATTAAAAAGAGTCGAGAGAGAAAGAGAGAGAGAGAGAGAGAGAGAGAAACAAAGATATGGATGAAAGTTTTTTTTTGGACAAAAGTTCATCGTTTCTTTGCATAAATTTTATTTCTAGAAAAATCATCTTTTAAATTTTTTAAAAGAATAAACAAAAACCGGTAAGATAAGAAAAGAAGTAGAGATGATAAAAGATCTGTCTCTGCATTGGCCAAACAAATTGAATAATAATTATTTGCACGTGACAATTAATAAAATTCTAAATAATTTCAATTTATTACCAACTAAAGAATATCGAAAGATTCAACGAAAAAACGTGCTTTATTTTGCATTTATATTCATTTCCTTCCCTCTCTCCTTATGTATCTTTCATCATTAGTCAGCCACCAACTTTCTCATTCTCTCTCTCTCTCTCTCTTGTCGTAGAACTTTTTATTTTTTGTAACTCTCTCAATCCGCAATTTTTTTTTCTTCTTTTTGACTTTTTTGACCGCATGGAAAAAGCTCACACACACATCTTCACACCAATACTGGAATACAATTTTATTCTTTGGTTGGTTTTTTTTTTGATATTTTGTAATTATTTTTCATTTCTAAATTTCTCTTTCCCAATTAGTTTCTTTGGAAAAATAGTAAAATGTCAATCGTATAATTATCGGAATAAATAAAATTTTTAATAATGTCAGAACTTTGACTTTTTATTGGTTCGTTAAATTTTCTGAAACTAATTTTAATGCAAAACAGTTTCACAATAATTTTAAGTAATTCTTAAATCACACTTAAATCACAGACAGACTAACAATAGAAAAGAATATAATATTGAAGTGAGGAAAAACATTTAAAGATTCATTTAAAATTTTTTTAAAACTTACCATCGGAAAAAGCTTAAAATCTAAATCTTTCGTTTAAGTTTAATGAGGGGTGAGAGGTTTACTTTTTATTGATTCTCATTAAAGAAATTATTTCACTATTTATTTACGAACTTTTTTTCTTTAACAAATATTTATTATCGAAATAAAAACACGGAATCAAATTGACGTTTATTATTTTATGTCTTTTCGATTCTATTCAAAATGGAATGAGTGAAAAAGAGGATTACTACAATACCGACTTAAATTACATTCAATATTTATTCTATTATTTTTGATGATGATAAAAGAACAGAATATTAAAAGAAGAAATGGGTTTGCGTGTTGCTACTTTCAAATAAATTCTGTTGTTCCTTTTTTTTTCTTTTGTGATGTTTATGGTCAGAGGAAATGTTTTTCCTCATTTTAGAAAAAAAGTCAAGAAAAGGACATGGTTTGTAGAAAACACGAACAAATACAAAAGAAAATTGATATAAATCAATTAATGAATGAAAAAGTAAATAAAAATCGATAGGTAAATATTTATAGGGCTTTTTTTCCCATTGTTCTTGTTGTTGTTGTAGTTGTAGTTTTTATTTTCATTTTTTTTTTGTTTCTTGTGGTTTTTTTTTGTTGTTGCTTCATTCCATAAAGTCATTAAAACTAAATGAAAAATAAAATATAAATAACAACAACAACAAAAACGGGTAATTCAAAACCGATTTTTTATAATGTTCTCAATTTACACAGAGTAAAGATAATAAAAATAAAAAAAAGACACAAATGATAATAACAACAACAACAACCAAAGAGATAAAAAAAAATGAACAAAACACGACACGAGTTCTCTTCAATTTTTTTTTTCTCTTTCATGCAATAAATTATAATAATAATAATAACACCAACACCAGCAACAACAACAATAGATATATACTAGAAAATGAAGAAGGAAGAATTTTCATCTTTTCTTACATTGAAAAATCAAAATAATAAGAAACATGATGATAAATTTATTATTATAAATTTTCATTTGTCTCCTGTTTTTTTTTTCTTTCTTAATTTGTTGTTTCTTAAGAAATTAATTTCATTTAAAATTAACGATATAATATTTTTATCTTTCTTCTTCTTCATATTCAGCTAGTGTTGAAGAAGATTGTATAGATTTTCAAGGGAATACAGTAAAACACGGACTGCTTTATGTTCCAGGACCTGGTAAAATATTTTCCATTTTTTTTCTCCCATTTAAATTAAATAAAATCAATAAATAATTAATGTTTTTGTATAATTAATTATAGGTGTCTGTAGTTTATGCGTTTGTTATCATTCAGAACCACTTTGGTGTAAAGCAATTTACTGTGATCCACCATATGTAAGTACCCACAATTATAATTATTTCTAATTATTTTTTTATTTTTTATTTATAATTTGTTAATTGTACTAATTAATTATTCATTGTATTTGTTTGGTTCCATTGTGATTCAAAGATGAACACAACAAAAACAAAAAAAAAGAATATTTCATTAGAAAATTGTATAAGCGTCTAAAACAGCTTTTATATGTTTCCCATTACTGGTATGGGTCTATATGGGGAGTGAGTGGGGTGGTCTTGAAGTATTATAAATGCGACATTTTGTGAACAGAAAAACTATAAACGGAAAACGGATGTATGAAAAATGTAGTCACATTTTTTTTTTATATTTCTTTTTTTGTTCATAAGTGGCCATTAGAATTTTTGTTTTTTTATTTATAAAATATTTGAAATATGAATCAATGTAATCAATCTTAAGTAATGGTAATGTAATAATTATATAATCTTCATAATCTTCAAAAAGTTCTATATTTTACGAATAGGCCGATTAAGTTTCATAAATTTATGTATTGTGTTTCATCCTATGTTGTAAGTGGGTTTTCTTTTTTTATCAATTAGAAATTTTTAGAGAAAATTTTCAGAATAGTAAATTTTTTGTCAGTGAATAAAATTTAAATTTGAAAAAAGGAAAACACAAATGAAAATACATATTTTACATTTCATCAGTTTCTTTATTGTTATTAATTACCTGTGGTCAAATTTACATTAAACTTCACTTAACTAATTTCATAAGAATAAGAAATACAGAATTCTAAAGGAATTCATAATACAGAAACAGAACCGACAACAATTTGTTTTGGTTTATTAGAGTTTTGGTTGTAATTTCATGGCATGATACTACAAGGGGGGTTGGTGGGGGTTGGTGGGGGTCTTTATAGTAAATTATTGATTATGTGATTTAGTATATAGAACAATATTTTTGATAATTAAAAGAAAAGGTCGTTATAAAATCATTTCATTTCATTCAAGTTTTTCTTTTAATATTTATTTGATGGAAAAACAGCTGGTTTTCACATTAGAAAATTTTTGTGTTTTTTTTTTTTTTGCTTAACTTATATAGGATTAATTACAGAAGAATGAGAAACATGTTCTTTATATTGTGTGTGTGTATAGAAAATGTAGAAATTATCTAACCCATTTCCATTCATTAAAATATTTATTTCAACAAAATGTTATAATAAAAAAATATGTCATCGTTTATTATTATTATTATTATTATTGTTTTTTATTTCAATCATTCTCTTACTCTGTCACCCAGGGACCAAAGACTCTATCTCTCTCTCACTCTATTATGAATTATGATTAATCATCATTGCTATCACCTAAATTTATTTATTCATGTTATTAAAATACACGAAACCAACCACCGTTTGTGTTTTATATTTTTTTTTTATTTTTATTTTAGGTTAGTTAGAGTGTGAGGGAGAGGAAAGGGGGACTTTTCGCACATTATTTTTATTACGTGTTTTATTTTATTTTTATTTTTTATTATTCTATTCATTTGCACGGTTTATAAATATGGAATTACTACAAGTGATTTTTATACCGCTATTAACTAAATAGAATTTTGAACGTTTGAATTTGAAAAAAAAAGTGGCGCTATTTTATATTAGACAAAAAATTGCAGATGGCAGCACTGTTCTGATGCATAAAACCGTTTGACATTTTTTAGTTCTTTGAAATTTCAATTTAAACAATTTTTTATTCTTATAATTATTTTGTTGTATTTCTAAAGAAATTGAATACTTTACACGTCTTCATGATTTCTTCATTGTTTCTTCATATTTCTAATAAAAATATCGGATTTCATAATAACTTTAATTAAAAAGATTGATAAAAGAATTTAATGAAGAAAACGAGCAAAAACAATTTAAAGTTAATTTTTTTTTGTGAGACTCGATTTAGTGATTTATGATTTAGTTAGAATCTAAATTAATTTATTAAATTTAATAGGTTAATGGTGGTACTTATTTTTTTGTATTGCCGTAATTTTGATGAAGTTTTAAAAATGTTGATTAATAGTTACAAGACATGAAATGGACAATTGTACTGTTATTTTCGTGTAGTCTAATTGAATAGTAATTATTAATATTGAATAAATATGGCGACAAAAAGAAATAAAAAACACGCACACATGTGACGGCAACCATTTAATAATATTAAGTCAAGATGACGTTCGAGTTATTAATTTCTGATGTTTGAAAATATTAAACTTTTATCGATAAAAATTGACATTAATTATTAATTACTAATTATTAATGATTTTTGATTCGGTTTCATTTATGGAATATAATATAAATGAGAAATAAGTATACTAAATAAATATTTTCATAATTATTCTGATGACGTCAGCAAAATTTTACATACTGAATTTTTATTATTAAAATCTTTCCATTTAATATTTATGAAATTCATTATAATTTTATTTCTTAATTTTCCTTTAATTTTAGTTTGTAAATTTTCTTTTCTTTTAAAAGAAAAATCCATAATAATAAATTTTCATTTAGGAAAATTTATTATTGAAGAAAAATGATTTATTTTTCTATAAAACAAAAACAAATAATTAACATTGAACTTTAAACTATTTTTCTTTTTTGTGGCTTTTTAAAAGTTTTCTTTCCTTGAAAATAAATAAGAAGCAAAACGGAAGGAAAATTTGTAAAGAAAATAAAACAAAAAAAAAAATTGGATTAATTATTTTGTGATAGGCAAACAATTTTTGGCAACAATAACAATGAAAAATTGTACATTTTTAGTTTTGATTCTTTTTCTTTCTTTTATGAAAATGAAGGAAAATCACTAAAAAAAAAACCTAACCATAGTAATTTATTTCCTTCACTTAATGCACGCTATAAAATGTTGCATTTTTATAATTTAATTGTTTTTTTTTCTCTTTTTTTTCTTTTCACAAAAAAAATTACAATTTTTTAATCGTGTTGAGTTTCAGTTTATTTTCTATTTTCCCTTCCCTTGAAACTGCGTTCAAAAAAATGATGCGGAAAAAAATGAAAACTTTTATTGTGAAGGGGAAATGAATGGAAAAAAAAAACCTGACCTTCCCAAACCGTTATGAAAATGAGAAAAATGATTTTTTTTTCTAGTTCAACCTAAAAAAAAAAATAAAAAATTACAATACAAATTTTCTAAAGGAAATTATTTGTGTGTGTGTGTGTTTGTATTTTTTTTTATTGGCCTCGACAAGAAAAAAAAACCCAGTGGAGTCGCCAAAAAACGTGACTGTCTACGCAGAGAAATTCTGTATAATGTTAATGATGACGCCACTGAGTCTTCCGAGGAAAAAAAAAACAAAAGAAGAAGAAAATCCTTAATGCGTTAGAAAAATACAAAAGATAGAAAATATAATTTTTCAATTCTAATAATTTTCTCTTTTACCGAAGAGGGGTTTGGGAGGTGATGAGATGGGTATATAGAGATCCTATTATAAAATTTAACGTGATATCATAAGTTTTCTCATTTGATCACATTTCGAACGAGAAATTTATAAATTGTAAGCTTTTTCACGTTTTTCTCTCCTGATGTTGTTGTTGTTGTTGCTATTTTTGTTTCTTTCAATTTAATTTAATTATTATTTTTGTTATTTTTAAATAAAATTTGTAATTTAAATTTTTTGTAATTTTTGTTACATTTCCTAAAAGTATTTTAAGAAATTTTCTATTTTGGACGAAAAGTTAAAAAAAAAAAACTGTCTTAAAAAAATTATGAATTTTTATTGTTGTAATAAAATTGTAAAAGGTCAAATATATTTACAATTTACCCATTTTCATTACGTAAAACAATTTTCGATAATGAACAAATTCATTTTTAATTGTGTCTTTGTTCATTTATTATTTTTAAAGTTTATTAATGTAAAAAGCTGTATAGAAAATGATTCATTTATAATTTATGATCTTAATGTGAAGACTTTTAGTTATTCTTTCTATTTTTGTAAATTATTTGATTTCACACTTTATACATGGATCTTCACCAAAAGTTTATATTCAGTTTAAGTTTACGGCTCTGTCACTGCCTTAATTTGTTCTTGAAATTTAATTACATGAATATTTTTGGATATTATTAAATCGAGTTCAAATTTGCTCAAAATCAAGGACAATTAATATATACTAATAAGACGATAAATTAATAAGAAATCAATTCTAATATTAATTGTCATATGACATATTTGACATTTGACATTCATTGCAATAAATCATTTAATATTTTTTTCCTTATTTGAAACATAACATATGCAATTTATACATTCACACAATATGTTTCAAAATTTTCTTTCTATTTCAAGAAAATGGTCTACGTAAATTTCATTCAAATATAATGAATATTTCTTCGTTTTTATTCTTGATCGAATTTAATACTTTTTTCTATAATAATAATGAGAATACATCGATAGAATATTTACTAACGTCACTTTATAGAATGAAACAATAAGATAAAAGTTTCTAAGAACTTTTTCTTCAATAATCAAAATTTCTAGTGAAAAGTAAAAAAAAAAATCAATGAGAAAATGGCTTCATATAATTTTAAATTAAATTAATTGATAAACATTTAGGTAGAAATAATATGCACGCTCAACATAATTTTGATTTGTATAAAAGGTGAAAGGATTTCTTGTGTATCTCGCCTCTCCCTCTGTTCCCTGTTCTTTCCTTCGTATCCTCGTATCGATCATCAAAACATATTTTTATTTTCTTAATTTCAATTTTAAATACAAAAGCTATCGAATATTTTGTTGTAAATTAAAAATTCATTATTTGGTTCAGAATTATTTGGTGGAAGAGTCCAGGAAGTTCAGTTTGAGTTCTGCCTTCACCCATTAAGTTTCTAATTTTTTTTTTCTTTTTCTCGTTTCTTCCAAATTGATTAAAAACTTTCAAATCATTTTCATTCTCTTCATTAAAGTTTTCTTCTTTTTTTCTCTCTCTCTCTCTCTCAAGTGGGTGTGTGTGTGCTTGTGTTTATTTTCCCTTGAAGATGGGGAAAAAAAAATATTTTTGACTTCTGTCCAAAAATATTTTTTTTTTTAACATTTTTTTCTCACTCCATTTTTATTATTCTTCATTTGAATTGGGACCAACAAAATAAAAATTTATTGACTAATTTTGTCTAGTGACCAAATAAAAAATGATGATTGATCAAAATTATATATATAGAATTTGTTTTGGACCAATTTTAATTTCTTATAAATTTTCTTTCAATAACAAACAATTCATTATTTTACTCGTATATTAATTTTCTGATCAACCTGATTTTGTGTTAAAAATAAATTATAAGAATTTTACAAATAAATAAATGCTTTTATAATTTAGAAGAAAAGATAAGACCAAAGGACCATTACCCAGACACTTTACTCGTATATAGCCAGAATGTTTCTGACAAATTTTTAATGATAAAAAAATTTCTGTACCATGGCTAGAAAATAGGACTAAAAACTAATTGAATTATTTTGAGACAATTTTGGTTACAAAATTCAGATTTAAATTCGGAAACCATTGACGGTCCGTTTGATTTGTACAATTCTTCACACTAAAAATAATTTTAAATGTAAAAAATTTACAAAAATTCCATTAAAAAAATTAAATTGTTCATATTTTTATTGATTTTCCAATTTTCTCTTCATACGTGAATAGAAAAAAAAAAAACAGAAACAAAAACAAAATAAAACAGTGGAAATCACTTTTTAAAATAAAAAATAAAAAAAAGTCAGTGTATAATTTCTATTCATGAATTTTATAATTACTTTTTCTACAAACAACTCCACATAATTACGCTCAATTAATTTTCTGTTTATTTATATACGAATAATAATAATAATAATAATACATAATTGTTTATGCTTTTAGTGGAAGTTTAATGAAACGCAATAAATTATTGTTTATTTTATTATTTTGTTTTTGTATAATTTTCTTGTTTGTTGTTTTTGTTGTTGTTTGTTGTTTTTGTTGCTGTTTGTTGTTGTTGTTACTGTTTGTTGTTGTTGTGTTTGGTTTGCGTTTCTGTTTTTTCATTTTTTTTGACTTGAAATATTTACATAAGAAAATAATATCAATTAATTGTTAAATAAATTCAAGGAAACTGTTTATACACAAAAAATAATTTGTACGTTTAAAATTTTTTTTTTTTTATTTTCTTTAATTTCAATTAATTTAATTTAATTTTGACAAAACAAGAAAATATATTTTTTTTAATTACTAAAATTGTTGCTGAGTTGTTCACATTTTAAGTGTTTTATATAAATGTATAGAAGAAAAATAATTATAACAAGAAGGAAATATTGAAATTTAATGACATTTTTGTCGCAATACTAAAATTTTTTTTTTAACATTTAATTGTTATATAGAATATTTGTGACATTCATTTTCTTTCATAATTGACAATACTTCAGTCGTTATTTAGTAAATTATTTCAAAATCTAAAGCTTTAAAATTCAGAATTATCTTTTGCTGGTTTAGTTGTTGATAAAACGCTACAAAACGATTTGCGTAAAAATTCCGAATTATACGAGTTTCCACGTTACACAGTGTTTATTATGCAAAACTGAATAAATTTCAGAAAATAAAATACAAATTGATTTGTGAATGAAGCAGTAAAATCATTTGTCATCATCAAAATTTGTCTGACCTTCACAATAAAAATTTAAGGTGAACTTGAACAATTGAATTTATTTCAATTTATTTTTCTTCGTCTTCTCATTTTTATACATTGCTTTAAATTTGAAGAATTTGTTAACTGAAAAATTTTTTGTAAATTATTCCTTTATTTTCAATCGGTTGAAATTTTGAATTCTCTAAATATTTGCTTTTTATTATTGTGGTCGCCATTTTTAATTATATTGTGTCTTCTTTGCCATTAAAGTTTACATTTTATAATACTCTGCTTTATCGACAAATTTTAAGTATACAGCCAACTCTAGTTAACCGAGATATTTGAGCTGACATTTTCTTTTGATTTATATTTTTTGGATTATATTTTATTTCGTTAAAATATAATTGTTTTTTTTTTTGGAAAATTATCCACTTGAACTCTTCACGTTACTAACTTTATCAATATTTCCAAATGAAAAGTCTACATTCTGTTAAAATAAAATGATTTGTGATACGAAAAAAAATATCAACGTGTAATAACATCTTTAAATGAAAATATTTTCAGTTAGAGACACAATTTAATCATAATAAAGTACTATATGATAATGTTACTCAATTATTCTAATTTCTTTTCTTTTTTTATTAAATTGGATTTGAAATTTGTTAAATTGAAACCGACAAACTGTTTTCTTTTGGCAACAAATTATTGTTTGTCGCTTTTATGTAGTTTTGCTTTCTTGTTGTTCTTGTTTTTTTGTTCTTGTTCTTTTTATTTGGCAAATAAATTTATTATTTATTTAATATTTCCTTAAATCTCTAAAATATTTATGAGTTAATTTTGTGTGAAGCAACTCAACACTTTTCACTAAATTTTCTATATATTTATTTGTAATTCTGACCTCAGCACCCGCATATTTTATAAATTTAACATTTTTGACATGAAAAAATTACTTTTGAGTAATACACACACACACACACACATCAATTCTATAAAAAGTTTTGATACTGTTTTATTGAAGTTATATGCCAAAAACTGACCTAAATTTTTGTAAGTAAAAATAATTTTGTTGTTGGGTTGTACTAATTTCCACTCTGAATTTGTTTCTCTTTTATGACATTGCAGACAAACAAAAAAAAACTGATAATAAAAATGGATTAATAAAAGAAAATATAAATCTCTCTCAAAAGAATTAATTATTTTGTCGTTTAAATGTCATAAAAAATTATTAATTGTACAATTTCATTTGATAAAGTTCAATCAAATATTAGATTTAATTCACCCCTTTTATTTGCGAAATTATTTTCATTTAAAAAATGGATTCGGCAAATGGATTGAAGTTAAGAGGAAAAATTGTAAAATTTTAAAATTAAAGTAAAATTAAAATAAAAGAATCAGTTCAAGTAAAAAAAAATTAACTGAAAATAAAAAAAAATAATCTAAATCGTTAGCGGCAAATAAAATGAGTAAAAATTTTTGCATACTGATTAGCAAAACAATTTAAGTGAATATTAAATGGTTTGTCTGTACTCTGTAGAGATGAGTGAAACTAGAATTTGTATTTACTATGAAGTGTAAAATGATGCGTGGTTTAATTGATTATTCAATAACGTTCAATGACATTTGCGACACTTTTAATTTTAAAACAATTCTCTACAACTAAATTCTATTCTGTTTTAAATCTTTTGTTTGCTTTAGAAAAATGTGTTATTATTAGAAAAAACTTTACTCTTATACAATGAAGGAATTAAATGTATCAAAATTTGTTGTGTTTAAAAGATAAAAAAAATTTCACATTTGTTTGTCATTAACGATCTAACACAGAACAATAAAAAAATAGGCTCTCTGTTCATTATTACATCTTCACAAAATAATGGAAACACATAAATAATTGTTTATTTGATTGGAATCCTTTTATACAAATTATTATCTAATAATGTTTCTCTAATCTACTTCTTGATTCTATCATACTAATGTGAATATTCTCTATTATTATCATTCTAATTATTGACGATTTATTTTATGTTATCAAGAACAAAGATAATCTTTAGATAATTTATATTGATTATATTTATATGTTAATTATTCAAATTAGTATCTGATTTCTTCATTTGAATAATTTAACAATAAATTATTTAAAATCCTTTGAATGTAACATATTTATTAATTTGTTTCCGTCATCAACTCATTTTCAGTGGGATTACATTTTTATTTGATTCCTTAGAATTGGCAGGGGAATTTTTTTAATGATAATTATTGAAAAAAATAATTGTGAAATTATTGCAATTAGTTATTGTTCCTTCAGAATTCCAGAATAATTACTTGAATAGAATTCTTGGTTGTAATCTCACACAAGATTTAGAGATTTATAAGAAAATATTATTTTATTACCCTTCTGAAAATCATTTGATAGTGTTGAATTGTATTTAGAAAATTTGTTCTTAAAATAAATTACGAATCAGTAATCAGCGTCTGTCATAATCTTATATTTATTTCTTATTGAGATCATTTATTCCATTAGCATTTGAAAAAAAAAGACGCAATAATATTAATATTCAATGTTAGAATAAACTTATGATTACACAAGATGATTACACAAGATGATTACACAAGATGAATTAAAATGTTTTATATAATCTTTCCTATTAAATACACAATACAATGACCAAACATTTTTAATGAAATTCTTGTATAAATCAAAACATGGAAACATCCTAATTCTTTCCATTTGTAATAATGCTGTATAAAAATTAATTTCATTTAATGAAATAATTGTAAATTTTGTTGTTTTATTTTCTTTATAGTTTTGCAAAAATTTTCGTGTTGGTGAACGTTGTTGCGAATTTGAATGTTTAGATCTTCCTGGTGAAGATGATTTGTATCAAGTAAGTAAATTAATTATATTGTTAAAAAATCTTTCTCTATTGTATGTAAAATCTAAATTATAGTTTTGACTGTGACGTAGAATTCCAATTAAACTATTAAAAATTATTAATAGTTTTGAAATATTTTTCTAGAACGAGAATTCCACCGTTATTCAAATTTTGATAAATTCTGATGAATGACAAAGAAAAAAATTAATTAGATCTTTTGTTGAATTTAATTTATACAAAATTACTTTGAACTTGAATATTTTTTTTATTGCTTCATTCTCATATAATTTTTATTGAAAATTTTAACTTAAAAAGGAAATGAATAATTAACAAAAGTTTTTTCTTTTCTTCAGACATTTTCATAAATAAACAAAAAAAAAAATGTCTTAGTATTATTCTTTTCTCTCTCCTTTTCTCTTTTCTTTTAATTATTTTTTAATAAATTATTTTTTCTATTAAAGGAACGTCTCAGAAAACGAGCAGAAATGTTAGCTGGAAATAATGGAAATTATTTGAATTATCAAATAGGAAATTTATTAATACCAATTGGAATGATTTTTTATAATATAAAACGAATTCCATTTATTTTATAGCTTTGTTATTACAATTATATTAACATTAATATAAACAATAAATAATAATTATATTAATTATAATAATTATAAGAATAATAGATAATATTATAAATAATTCAAAGGAAAAAACTTCAAAACACAAAAACAAATGAAAATCTCTTTAAACAAATATTGGAAATTTTTATCATCTTTTTATTTTTCAGTAATAAAAATAATAAAATTAAAAAATACAAAAAAATAAAATGAAACAATATGTTTTATTTTTCATTCTAAAATATTTTCCAACAAATAACAAATTCTAAAACTCTTAATAATTAAATAAGATGAACAAACATAAAACTGATTAACAGATACACTGATGAAAACAATTAAATCTTTAAGAAAAAATAAAGAAAAATAAAAGGAAACAAAAAAAAAAATTAATAAAATTATCCGTCGCAAAATGAGCTTTTTTCAAAACATTTTTGAATTCAAAACAAATTAAAATCTTTGATTCTCGCGTGTTTCAAAACATAATCATTATTAATTAACAAAAATATTCTATTATTATTATTATTATTAAAATTATTAGAAAGTAAAATTAACCTAACACAAATATTAAATATATAAATAACAATCAATTCAATTTTTTAAAGAAAAGCTTTTCGAATAAAAACAGAAAAATAATTTTTAAACCAAATAAAATATAAAGCTCTCAATTTAATAAAAACAGAGCCATCTGTTATCTAAAAGCAATATTTTCCATATAGCATATTTGAATCCGTGTCCAATAAATATAACGGTTATTTTCACAATTTTCTTTTTCAAATTATTTTTCATGTTAGTTTTAGTTTTTCTTTTTGTTTAGATTCAATGTTGAAATTTTTCACGTAATGAACACAAAAACACAAATAAATAAACAAATTAATACATATAAGGACCAAACACTCAAATTTAATAATTAAAAGGAATTAACTTTTTTCGATATTTTATAATTATAAGTTTTTTCTTATTGATTTGTCCTTTAACTAACATTTTTCTTTCTTATGATAATGGAAAGAATACGAAAAATACAATTTCACTATTTTTATTTATAATTAATGAAAAAAAAAAAGTTTGCCAAAGTTTTAAGTGAAAATGAGGACGTCATAGGAAATAAATTAATTTTTGTTAATATTATGCGTTACTCTTATTTAAAAAAATTGGTTTAAATATGAAATTTAATTCACTTTGAAATTTTTAGAAAGTAATTTTGTCATTCAATATTTGCTCACCCAAACATAAACATATTTAATTGGCTAATTTTTATATAAGTTAAAAGAAAATCGTTATTTTTATTTCCCATAAAAGAAGAATGAAATTTTGAATGTTTTTTGTAAGGCTGTGATTTGATCCAATCTTCATTTAAATTTTAAAATGAAAAATGTTGAACAAAAAGTTATGAAATCGTGCCGTTTACTTTTTGAATGCTTTTAAAAACATAATTTTAAAGGAAATGAAAGAAAACTCAAATGTAAGATTAATCAATTATTAATGATTTATTTGTCAAATTAAAATAGTTATGCACTTTATTATTATAAATAAAATACATATTTACCAATACATTAAATTATAATTACATGAACTTTATTTAAACAAAAAAAATGTAAATAATTATTAATAAAATATAAATAAAATTTACACAATAAACTAAATAAATTCCAATTTCAATTTATTCAATCTATTTAAAATTGATAAGGATACCGTGAATTAAATTATTATATTTAAAATGAGAACAAAATTTAAGATTTTACTAATAAAACGAAAAATATTTAAAAAAAACAGTCAAGTGCAATAATTTCCCAAAAGATGTCAGTTATTTTGACTTATTCGATGTTTCGATATTATTTTATTTCTTCTCTTATTTGGTATTTAGTTCATATTCCAGTTTTCCAGTGTCCAGTCGTATTCATATAAAACCATATCAACAAATAAAACGTCAGATTTGTTTTGAGAAAAATTATAATTTGGAAAGTAAGTCATTGAAGTTTTTTAATTAATAATAATTACTATATTTAATTACAATATTTCTCTGAATTTAATTCTAGTTTAATTGAAGATGGCATCCGCTATTCAGAATACGAATAATTGGCAAATTGCCATGCGCACCTTAAGTGATAGCGCCACTTTTTTGTTTAACAATAAAACGATGTCTGATGTTACATTTGTGTTCAAGAATAAAAATTCAGCCAATGAATCAACAGAAGAAATTCACGCGCATAGTTGGATTTTATCGATGTTAAGTCCTGTGTTTTATAACAGCTTCAAAAATAATTTTGAGGTTTCAAAACATATTCCCGTTTCGGATTCATCGTATGAAAGTTTTTTGGAATGTCTTCGATTTGTCTACAAAAGTGAATGCATTTTAACAACAGAAAATGCTTATGAAGTAATGAAAGTGGCTCACAAATATTCTCTGAATTTCTTGGAAGGTGACTGTGCTGATTACTTAATGAAGTCCATTGCAGTAGACAATGTGTGCCCTTTACTAGATTATGCCATAACTAATGGACAGAATTCACTCCACGAAAAATTAATTGAGTTTATTGCTCCACAAATTGCTCCCATTCTTCAGACAAATTCATTTCTAAACATAAAAAAGGGATCGTTAGAAGCAATTTTAAATATTGAGAAAACAGGGCCAATTACTGAAGTAGAGATTTTTGAAGGTGTTATGAAATGGGCGGCAGAGAAATGTACTTCTACTCAGATGGTTGTGAATGGATCCAATAAACGCCATCAATTGGGTGAACTTCTTAAAACCATTAGATTTCCTACGATGACTTCTTCTGAATTGGCTCAATGCATTGAAAAAGAACAAGGACTTTTTACAGATGAAGAAAAAATTTCGCTTTTAATTTCGACCTCGTTAAATAAGAATAACAAACTTGGTTTCAGATCTGATGCTCGAGAATTTTTAATTGATTTGAATAAAATAACTGAAAATGAAATTTGGTTGTATCTTCGTACTGGATGGTCTGTTCGAAATTATGTTGGTGATTCTAATATAAGATCAAAATTTACAGTTAGTAAGATGATTTATCTTACTGGAGTAATAATTGCAATACCAACTAAAACTCAAAATGCAACTATTCAATTTATTAAGGAACAAAACATTATTTGGTTTGAAGAAAAGTTTCACATCGTAGGAAATAGTTACAAAAATCGTTATTTCACGAAACCATTATTACTAAAGCCGAATCAAGAATATATTGTTGACGTTCAATTTGACAATAAAAATTCACAATTTGGGCACTATGATAAAGTACCAACACCATGGTCTAAGACAAATAATGGTGTTGAGTTTAATTTTTCAGAATTAAGTCCATTACTATGGCAATTTTTTTTTAAGTCAATAGAATAAATGTAAAATCTTCCATAATGATTGATATTTGATTTTTGTGCAGTATGAAATATAATTAAAACTAAAATAAATATTCGAATAACGCAAAATGTTTCATTTAATTAAAATTTAATTTTATTTAAGAGGAATCAGAATCCATGCGTAAAACATTCTCCTGTAAATCAGAAAAAATTGGAACACTTCATCTTCCATCCAACTTTACATTGTTTATTCTTATGCTTAACAACAGCTACTTACCTCCACGTAAACCACTAATCGAATTAAAGAAATTCTTTCGAATGTAACAATTAAATTAATGTTGCTAATTTAAATCAATTCCACATAGACAACGTGCTTACTTTGCATTAAATAAATACTTAAAATGAAATATAAAGAAGCCCAATGAAGCCAAATTTCTGATGTTAGAGTGATTCAGAATAAACACCAAGAATTTAAATTAAAACAAAAAGGTTTTGGGTTTATTCTTTTTTTTTTTTTTTGTTTCTTTCAAAATATAATTTCTATTTACTTTCTTAAAACACTAAATATAACATAATATTATTAACTATATTCATCTTTATTATTTATTTATTTATAATAATTATTTAGAAATAATTTATTTAAAGTTTTTCTTTGGTTATACAAATTATGTATTATTTATTTATTTATTAAAATAATTATTGTTATTATTATTTGTGAGAGAGAAAAAAGGAAACATAAAAAGATTTTCTCCGATTACAAAAATTAACGTTTGCAGAATAAAAGAGACAAAACTTTTACTATTTTTTTCTTTCTAATTTAATAAAGGATTAATAAACTGGATTGAATAAAAAAAAATATCAACGAGATAATGTGTGTGTGTGTGATGATGACTTACAAAAGAATTAACTTAACTTAGCTTCTAAATATGTCCACTCTTTTGGTTGTTACTCGTTTGTTTTGGACTCCAAAGTTAAAACTTTTTATTTTATTTGTTAATTTTATTCAACAAAATTTGTAATTTTTGCTTCATTTTATTTATTTTATTTATTTATTGTAAATTAGCCAAAACAGAATTAACACCCATATGATTCTGCATTATTTATTTTACTAAACATTGAAATTTATAAAAAATAATCAGAAACATTTTAAAATTAAAAATTGAAAATTGAAAATTAAAATATTTATGGTAAACTAAATTAGAATAAGGATAATTGCTACAGTAAATACTAACAACATTTAACAACAACTATAAATTATTATATATTTTATTCTTAACTTATATATATAATTATAATTCAATCTTATGCCTCTGATGTCCAGATTGTGAGAGACACAATTTACATTTTAATATTTGTACAATCCTAAATTACGGTACTGTATGTGCATTCTCTTTTATCTCTAATCATTAATGCAGGGCCTTTATATGTAACTAATAAATAATACATTACATAAATAACATTTAATAATAAAAATAGATTTTAATCCAATAAAAAAATAATCAAAATTTAATCAAAAAATAACAACAACAAAATTAATACAACAAATTATAATTACATTAAATAAAATATCATTATAGAACTAAACATCTGCTTAAATTTCCATACAATTAACTAAACTATTTTAGCATATTAATTAATTCCCCTAATAATCTTGTCTAAATGGAAATTATTCAAACACAGTTTAAGTTCATTAATAAAGTATAATAAAGTTACATATTATTCTTACAGCAGCCAAATATTATTTTCAATATTTGACAAATGAACTTATAAAAAATATCTAATACTGATAATTGTATTAAATCAAAAATTAACTTTACTTTATCATTTCAAGTAAACAAGAAAAAGATAAGGACTAATCATAAATATCAAATATATGCCTTAAAAAAATCATTCGAAATTTATTTGTTCAACAGAATTGTTCAGTTTATTTTTAAGTTATTCAAAAGTGAATATAAAACATTCAATTTTGTTTTTCTTCAATCAGAAATCACAAAAAAAATAAGAAACTGTAAGTAAAAAGGAAATTATGAATAAAATTTCAATTATTTTACGGATTTCATTAAACGATAATAAACGCATTTAGTGATCACGTTTCTCGTGAATTTCAAGAGTTTCAAATAATATGAAGAATTTTTTAGGGAAGAAATGATTTCGTTTCCATACAAAAGGAACTTCTTTGTTCCTTCAAGGGACTTCCGGTATAATCATTACAAAAAGTAGAAAAAAATTCTATCGTCATTTAATGATAATTTTAGAAATAAAATCTTGCACTAATTAAAAATTCTCAAAAATATATTTAGTTGAACTAAAGTATAAAGTTTAAATTTTCATTGGTAACGGATAGGAAGAATTAAGTTGAAATAATTATGGTCAAGGACATTTTGCGTTTATGTTATATGATATGACTTTACTCAAGAGTGTATGTGTTGTGACGTAGGTATGCAGAAGAAGAATATTTAAATTTAATTTACATTTATTGTTCATTTGATTTCTATATTCAAGATTATAATTATTTTCTGAAACCATTTATTGCATCGAGTGACCAGTTTTTATCATTTTTATAAATCATTAAAATTAATTTAAAATAAAATATTAGATAATCAAAGTGATAATTTTAACGAAAGACTGATTAAAAAATGGGCAATATTTTATCAGTACTTTTTGTTATCTTCAATTTTAAAAATAGAAAAGGTAATTTAAAGATTGAGGTAAAAAACTTAAATTGTTGTAATTTTGTGCATATTAGTTTCTGCTCAAGGTAATAAATAACCAAATAATTAAATTATTAAATCACCAAGAGGTCATCGATAATTAATTTTGAAATATGATAAAAGTTAAATCTGAATCATAAAGATGAAAAATTAGATTTAATGTAATTGAAATTTTTTTTCGGGATTCTCACAAAATATTTTCAGTTCAACACAAGATAAAGTTCCAAATCAAAACATTGATGTGCAATTTACAGTCTTCTAATCACAACAAAATTTAATGAGAACAATACTGAAGTTAAACAATTGTAATTATTGAAACGACTTTTAAGGCAGAATGACAGAAATGAAAGCCAAATCTAAATTAGTAACAATTAAAGTTTAGAAAATTATTTAAATCAATAAAAAATGTTAATCAACAAAACCGTATTAATTTTGTTTTACTTTACAGATGGCAACCGCTATTCAGAATACGAATAATTGGCAATTTGCAATGCGCACATTAAGTGAAAGCGCCACATTTTTATTTAACAATAAAACGATGTCTGATGTTACATTTGTGTTCAAGAATAAAAATTCAGTCAATGAATCAACAGAAGAAATTCACGCGCATAGTTGGATTTTATCGATGTTAAGTCCTGTGTTTTATAACAGCTTCAAAAATAATTTTGAGGTTTCAAAACATATTCCCGTTTCGGATTCATCGTATGAAAGTTTTTTGGAATGTCTTCGATTTGTCTACAAGAGTGAATGCATTTTAACAACAGAAAATGCTTATGAAGTAATGAAAGTGGCTCACAAATATTCTCTGAATTTCTTGGAACGTGACTGTGCTGATTACTTAATGAAGTCCATTGCAGTAGACAATGTGTGCCCTCTACTAGATTATGCCATAACTAATGGACAGAATTCACTCCAGGAAAAATTAATTGAGTTTATTGCTCCACAAATTGCTCCCATTCTTCAGACAAATTCATTTCTAAGCATAAAAAAGGAATCATTAGAAGCAATATTAAATATTGAGAAAACAGGGACAATTACTGAAGTAGAGATTTTTGATGGTGTTATGAAATGGGCTGCAGAGAAATGTACTTCTACTCAGATGGTTGTAAATGGGTCCAATAAACGTCAGAAGTTGGGTGAACTTCTTAAAACCATTCGATTTCCTACGATGACTTCCTGTGAATTGGCTCAATGCATTGAAAAAGAACAAGGACTTTTTACAATTGAAGAAGAACATTCGCTCTTGTTTTCGACCGTGTTAAATAAGAATAACAAACTTGGTTTCAGATCTGATGCTCGAGAATTTTTAATTGATTTGAATAAAATAACTGAAAATCAAATTTATCTGTTTATTACTGGAAGGTCTTTTCGATATTACATTGGTGATTCTAACATAAGATCAAAATTCACAGTAAGTAAGATGATTTATCTTACTGGAGTAAGAATTGCAATACCAGATAAAACTCAAAATGCAACTATTCAATTTATTAAGGAACGAAACATTATTTGGTTTGAAGAGAAATTTCACATCGTAGAAAATAATTACGATATTCGTTATTTCACGAAACCATTATTTCTAATGCCGAATCAAGAATATATTGTGGACGTTCAATTTGACAATAAAAATTCACAATTCGGGCACTATGGTAAAGTACCAACACCAAGGTCTAAGACAGAAAAAGATGTTAAGTTTAATTTTTCAGAATTAAGTCCATTACTATGTTATTTTTTTTTTAAGTCAATAGAAAAAATGTAAAATCTTCCATAATGATTGATATTTGACATTTTTTATTGCATTAAATATAATTAAAACTAAAATAAATATTTGAATAAAGCAAAATGTTTCATTTAATTAATATTTAATATTATTTAAGAGGAATCAGAATCCATGCGTCAAACATTCTCCTCTAAATCAGAGAAAAATTGGAACACTTGATCTTCCACCCAACTTTACATTGTTTCTGTATTATTATGGTTAACAACAACTACTCACCTCCACTTAAACCACTAATCGAATTAAAGAAATTCTTTCGAATGTAACAATTAAATTAATGTTGCTAATTCTAATCAATTTTTCCACTTAGACAACGTGTTTACTTTGCATTAAATAAATACTTCAAATGAAATATAAAGAAGTCCAATGAAGCCCAATTTCTGATGCAAAAGTGATTCAGAATAAACACGAAGAATTCAAATTAAAACAAAAAGGTTTTGGGTTTATTCATTTTTTTTTCTTTTTGTTTCTTTCAAAATATAATTTCTATTTACTTTCTTAAAACACTAAATATAACATAATATTATTAACTATATTCATCTTTATTATTTATTTATTTATAATAATTATTTAGAAATAATTTATTTAAAGTTTTTCTTTGGTTATACAAATTATGTATTTTTTAGTTATTTATTAAAATAATTATTGTTATTATTATTTGTGAGAGAGAAAAAAGGCAAACATAAAAAGATTTTCTCTGATTAAAAAAATAAACGTTTGCAGAATAAAAGACACAAAACTTTTACTATTTTTTTCTTTCTAATTTAATAAAGGAGGAATAAACTGGATTGAATAAAAATATATATCAACGAGATAATGTGTGTGTGTGAGAATGACTTACAAAAGTATTAACTTAACTTAGCTTCCAAATATGTCCCCTCTTTTGGTTGTTACTCGAATGTTTTGGACTCCAAAGTTAAAACTTTTTATTTTATTTGTTAATTTTATTCAACAAAATTTGTAATTTTTGCTTATTTTTATTTATTTTATTTATTTATTGTAAATTAGCCAAAGCAGAATTAACACCCATATGATGCTGCATTATTTATTTTACTAAACATTGAAATTTATAAAAAATAAACAGAAAGATTTTAAAATTAAAAATTACAGATTGAAGATTAAAATATTTATGGTAAACTAAATTAGAAAAAGGATAATTGTTGCTACAGTAAATACTAACAACATTTAACAACAACTATAAATTATTATATATTTTATTCTTAACTTATTTAAATATAATTATAATTCAATCTTATGCCTCTGGTGTCCAGATTGTGAGAGACACAATTTACATTTTAATATTTGTACAATCCTAAATAACGGTACTGTACTGTATGTGCATTCTCTTTTATCTCTTATCATTAATGCAGGGCCTTCATATGTAACTAATAAATAATCCATTACATAAATAACATTTAATAATAAAAATAGATTTTAATCCAATAAAAAAATAATCAAAATTTAATCAAAAAATAACAACAACAAAATTAATACAACAAATTATAATTACATTAAATAAAATATCATTATAGAACTAAACATCTCCTTAAAGTTCCATACAATTAACTAAACTATTTTAGCGTATTGATTCATTCCCATAAATAATCTTGTCTAAATGGAAATTGTTCAAACACAGTTTAAGTTCATTAATAAAGTATAATAAAGTTACATATTATTCTTACAGCAGACAAATATTATTTTCAATATTTGACAAATGAACTTATAAAAAATATCTAATAATGATAATTGTATTAAATCAAAAATTAACTTTACTTTATCCATTTCAAGTATACAAGAAAAAGATAAGGACTAATCACAAATATCAAATATATGCCTTAAACAAATCATTCGAAATTTATTTGTTCAACAGAATTGTTCAGTTTATTTTTAAGTTATTTAAAAGTGAATATAAAAATTTCAATTTCTTTTTTCTTCAATTAGAAATCACAAGAAAAATAAAAAACTGTAAGTAAAAAGGAAATTATGAATAAAATTTCAATTATTTTACGGATTTCATTAAACTATAATAATTTCGTGTTCACGTTTCTCGTGAATTTCAAGAGTTTCAAATAATACGCAGAATTTTTTAGGGAAGAAATGATTTCGTTTCCATACAAAAGGAACTTCTTTGTTCCTTCAAGGGACTTCCGGTATAATCATTACAAAAAGTAGAAAAAAATTCTGTCGTCATTTAATGATAATTTTAGAAATAAAATCATGCAATGCACTAATTAAAAATTCTCAAAAATATATTTAGTTGAACTAAAGTAAAAAGTTTAAATTTTCATTGGTAACGGATAGGAAGAATTAAGTTGAAATAATTATGGTCAAGGACATTTTGCGTTTATGTTATATGATATGACTATACTCAAGAGTGAATGTGTTGTGACGTAAGTATGCAGAAGAAGAATATTTAAATTTAATTTACATTTATTGTTCATTTGATTTCGATTTTCAAGATTATAATTATTTTTCTGAAACCATTTATTTCATTGAGTGACCAATTTTTATCATCTTTATAAATCATTAAAATTAATTTAAAATAAAACATTAGATAATCAAAGTGATAATTTTAACGAAAGACTGATTAAAAAATGGGCAATATTTTATCAGTACTTTTTGTTATCTTCAATTTTAAAAATAGAAAAAGTTATTTAAAGGTTGAGGTAAAAAACTTAAATTGTTGTAATTTTGTTCATATTAGTTTCTGCTCAAGGTAATAAATAACCAAATAATTAAATTATTAAATCACCAAGAGGTCATCGATAATTAATTTTGAAATATGAAAAAGTTAAATCTGAATCATAAAGAAAAAAAAATTAAATTTAATGTAATTGAAAATTTTTATCTTGATTCTCACAAAATGTTTTCAGTTCGACACAAGATGAAATTCCAAATAAAAATATTGTTGTGCAATTTACCGTCATCTCATTACAACAAAATTTAATGAGAAAAATACTGAACTTAAACCATTGTAATTATTGAAACGACTTTTAAGGCAGAATGACACAAATGAAAACCAAATATAAATTAGTAACAATTAAAGTTTAGAAAATTATTTAAATCAATAAAAAATGTTAATCAACAAAATCGAATTAATTTTGTTTTACTTTACAGATGACAATTGCTATTCAGAATACGAATAATTGGCAAATTGCAATGCGCAACTTAAGTGATAGTGCCACTTTTTTATTTAACAATAAAACGATGTCTGATGTTACATTTGTGTTCAAGAATAAAAATTCAGAATGTGAATCAACAGAAGAGATTCATGCGCACAGCTGGATTTTATCGATGTTAAGTCCTGTGTTTTATAACAGCTTCAAAAATAATTTCGAGGTTTCAAAACAGATTCCCGTTTCGGATTCATCGTATGAAAGTTTTTTGGAATGTCTTCGATTTGTCTACAAAAGTGAATGCATTTTAACAACAGAAAATGCTTATGAAGTAATGAAAGTGGCTCACAAATATTCTCTTAATTTCTTGGAAGGTGACTGTGTCGATTACTTGATGAAATCCTTTACGGTTGAAACTGTATGCCCTCTACTAGATAATGCCATAACAAATGAACAGAATTCACTCCAAGAAAAATTAATTGAATTTATTGCTCCACAAATTGCTCCCATTCTGCAGACAAATTCATTTCTAAACATAAAAAAGGGATCGTTAGAAGCAATTTTAAATATTGAGAAAACAGGGCCAATTACTGAAGTAGAGATTTTTGATGGTGTTATGAAATGGGCTGCAGAGAAATGTACTTCGTCTCAGATAGTTGTGAATGGAACCAATAAACGCCGACAATTGGGAGAACTTCTTAAAACCATTCGATTTCCTACGATGACTTCTTCTGAATTGGCTCAATGCATTGAAAAAGAACAAGGACTTTTTACAATTGAAGAAGAACATTCGCTCTTGATTTCGCTTGTGTTAAAGAAGAATAACAAACTTGGATTCAGATCTGATGCTCGAGAATTTTTAATTGATTTGGATAAAATAACGGAAAATCAAATGTATCTGTTTATTACTGGAATGTATTCTCTTCGAAATTACGTTGGTGATTCTAATATAAGATCAAAATTCACAATCAATAAGACGATTTATCTTACTGGAGTAAGAATTGCAGGACCAAACAAAACTCAAAATGCAACTATTCAATTTATTAAGGAACGAAACATTATTTGGTTTGAAGAGAAATTTCACATCGTACAAAATACTTTCGATACTCTTTATTTCACGAAACCATTATTACTAAAGCCGAATCAAGAATATATTGTTGACGTTCAATTTGACAATAAAAATTCACAATTTTCGTATACTGACAAAATACCAACACCATGGTCTAATACAAGAAATGGGGTTGAGTTTAATTTTTCAGAATTAAGTCCATTAATGAGGTATTTTTTTTTTAAGTCAATACAATAAATGTAAAATCTTCCATTGATATTTGATTTATTTGCAGTATGAAATATAATTAAAAGTAAAATAAATATTTGAATAAAATAAAGAGTTTCATTTAATTAGAATTTAATATTCTTTAACTAGAATCAGCACACAACGCTTTAAATTTTTTATACCAGCAACTTTGTTTCAAATTTAGTAGGTTTTTGAGCAAATTATAGAGAATTCTTCTAAAGTGAAGCAGAAATATTTGATCACTTGAATTATTTAGAAATAATTTATTTAATATTTTTCTTTGGTTCTATAAATTCTGGATTATTTATTTATTCATTAAAATAATTATTGTTATTATTATTTAAATTAGTTGCAAATAAAAAGCAATCTGGTTTTAATATTTTTCCACAATTATTTTATTGGTCGACATATCGGAAGTTTTTTGCTCCCTTAATCATGTGTGTGTATTACTATTATTACTTTATTTCATAAAAATTAATTTGTTTTTGAGAAATATTTATTAATTTTGGTTGTTTTATTTTCTTTAAAGTTTTGCAAAAATGTTCGTGTTTGAATATGTTCGTGTCGTTGAATATGATTTGTGTTTTGTAAGTAAATTAATTAAATTGTTTCGAATTTTCGCTCTATCTAAATGATTGTGACGTAATTAAAACACTAAAAATTAAATTAAGTCATCGCAGATTACAAATATTTTTCTATACGAAATAGAACCAAAATTCCATCATTATTCAAATTTGATTAAATATGTTGTTGAATGAGAAAGAAACATTTGGACATTGAAAAAGATTAATTAATAAAAACCCACCTTATGAAAATAGTGGATCTAATCCCCGTTTTGATGGCATTTAGTAGGAATCGTGGGACAATAAAGAAAAGTTCATTTATGAGTCCAGTAAAAAGAGAAAAAAAAAGATTAATTAAATCTTTTAGTGAATTTAATTTATTCAAAATTATTTTGAACTTGAATATTTTTCATATTGCTAAATGCTGGATATAATTTTTATTGAAAATTCTTAATTACCAAAAGAAATGAATAATTAACAAACGCTTTTAACTTTTCTTCATTTTTTCATCGATACCAACATTTTCATAAATAAACAAAACACACGAAATAATTAAATTTCTTTAGAAGTCGTGTAAATAAAATTAACATTTACTTACTCCTTACCATTAGACATTAGATGATTAATATTTTTCAATTTAAATTAAAGTTTTTTATTTAAGGAAAAATTGATTGATTGAAAACCTTCTATGCCACAACTGAGACACGAAATAAATGTTTTCTTCTTTTCTCTTTCTTTGTTTTCTGGAGTTAATTCTAATTTTTTTATTACAATTATATTATTATTAATATAAACGATAAAAACAATAATAATATATAAATAATAATTAAGTATAGTAATTAAAATAATTCTAATAAATAATAATAGAAAATATTATCAATAATTGAAAGGGAAAAAAAACAGAATAACACAAAAACAAATAAAAATCTCTTTAAACAAATATTAGAAATTTTTATCATCTTTTTATTTTTCATCAGTAACAAAAATAATAAAATGGAAAATACAAAAAAACAAAATGAAACAATCGGTTTAACTTTTTATTCTAAAATATTTTCCAACAAACAATTATTGTTAATAAAATACTAAAAGTCTTAATAATTAAATAAGATAAAATAAAAAACAAAACAGATAAAACAATATACACTGATGAAAACAAATTAAATCTTTAAGAAAAATAATTCAGAATAAACACCAAGAATTCAAATTAAAACAAAAACGTTTTGGGTTTATTCTTTTTTTTTTTTGTTTCTTTCAAAATATAATTTCTATTTACTTTCTTAAAACACTAAATATAACATAATATTATTAACTATATTCATCTTTATTATTTATTTATTTATAATAATTATTTAGAAATAATTTATTTAAAGTTTTTCTTTGTTTATACAAATTATGTATTATTTATTTATTTATTAAAATAATTATTGTTATTATTATTTGTGAGAGAGAAAAAAGGAAACATAAAAATAAACGTTTGCAGAATAAAAGAGACAAAACTTTTACAATTTTTTTCTTTCTAATTTAATAAAAGAGGAATAAACTGGGTTGAATAAAAAGAAATATCAACGAGATAATATGTGTGTGTGAGGATGACTTACAAAAGAATTAACTTAACTTAGCTTCTAAATATAACTCCAAAGTTAAAACTTTTTATTTTATTCAACAAAGTTTGTAATTTTTGCTTCTTTTTATTTATTTTATTTATTTATTGCAAATTAGCCAAAGCAGAATTAACACCCATATGATTCTGCATTATTTATTTTACTAAACATTGAAATTTATAAAAAATAAACAGAAAGATTTTAAAATTAAAAATTACAGATTGAAGATTAAAATATTTATGGTAAACTAAATTAGAATAAGGATAATTGCTACAGTAAATACTAACAACATTTAACAACAACTATAAATTATTATATATTTTATTCTTAACTTATTTAAATATAATTATAATTCAATCTTATGCCTCTGATGTGCAAATTGTGAGAGAGACAATTTACATTTTAATATTTGTACAATCCTAAATAACGGTACTGTATGTGCAATCTCTCTTATCTCTTATCATTAATGCAGGGCCTTTATATGTAACTAATAAATAATCGATTACATAAATAACATTTAATAATAAAAATAGATTTTATTACAATAAAAAAATAATCAAAATTTAATCAAAAAATAACAACAACAAAATTAATACAACAAATTATAATTACATTAAATAAAATATCATTATAGAACTAAACATCTCCTTAAAGTTCCATACAATTAACTAAACTATTTTAGCATATTGATTCATTCCCATAAATAATCTTGTCTAGATGGAAATTATTCAAACACAGTTAAGTTCATTAATAAAGTATAATAAAGTTACATATTCTTACAGCAGACAAATGTTATTTTCAATATTTGACAAATGAACTTATAAAAAATATCTAATACTGATAATTGTATTAAATCAAAAATTAACTTTACTTTATCATTTCAAGTATAGAAGAAAAAGATAAGGACTAATCACAAATATCAAATATATTCCCTAAACAAATCATTCGAAATTTATTTGTTCATCAGAATTGTTCAGTTTATTTTTAAGTTATTTAAAAGTGAATATAAAAATTTCAATTTCTTTTTTCTTCAATCAGAAATCACAAGAAAAATAAGAAACTGTAAGTAAAAAGGAAATTATGAATAAAATTTCACTTATTTTACGGATTCCATTAAACGATAATAATTTAGTGATCACGTTTCTCGTGAATTTCAAGAGTTTCAAATAATACCAAGAATTTTTTAGGGAAGAAATGATTTCGTTTCCATACAAAAGGAACTTCTTTGTTCCTTCAAGGGACTTCCGGTATAATCGTTACAAAAAGTAGAAAAATATTCTATCGTCATTTAATGATAATTTTAGAAATAAAATCTTGCACTAATTAAAAATTCTCAAAAATATATTTAGTTGAACTAAAGTACAAAGTTTAAATTTTCATTGGTAACGGATAGGAAGAATTAAGTTGAAATAATTATGTTCAAGGACATTTTGCGTTTATGTTATATGATATGACTTTACTCAAGAGTGTATGTGTTGTGACGTAGGTATGCAGAAGAAGAATATTTAAATTTAATTTACATTTATTGTTCATTTGAATTCTATGTTCAAGATTATAATTATTTTTCTGAAACCATTTATTTCATCGAGTGACAAGTTTTTATCATTTTTATAATTCATTAAAATTAATTTAAAATAAAACATTAGATAATCAAAGTGATAATTTTAACGAAAGACTGATTAAAAAATGGGCAATATTTGATCAGCACTTTTTGTTATCTTCAATTTTAAAAGGTTGTGGTAAAAAACTTAAATTGTTGTTATTTTGTGCATATTAGTTTCTGCTCAAGGTAATAAATAACCAAATAATTAAATTAGTAAATCACCAAAAGGTCATCGATAATTAATTTTGAAATATGAATCATAAAGAAGAAAAACTAAATTTAAAGTAATTGGAAATTTTCATTGCGATTCTCACAAAATGTTTTCAGTTCGACACAAGATAAAATTCCAAATCAAAATATTGTTGTGCAATTTACCGTCATCTCATCACAACAAAATTTAATGAGAACAATACTGAATTTAAATCATTGCAATTATTGAAAGGCAGAATGACAGAAATGAAAGCCAAATATAAATTAGTAACAATTAAAGTTTAGAAAATTATTTAAATCAATAAAAAATGTTAATCAACAATACTGAATTAATTTTGTTTTACTTTACAGATGGCAACCGCTATTCAGAATACGAATAGTTGGCAAATTGCAATGCGCACCTTAAGTGAAAGCGCCAATTTTTTGTTTAACAATAAAACGATGTCTGATGTTACATTTGTGTTTGAGAATAGAAATTCAGAATGTGAATCAACCGAAGAGATTCATGCGCACAGCTGGATTTTATCGATGTTAAGTCCTGTGTTTTATAACAGCTTCAAAAATAACTTTGAGGTTTCAAAACATATTCCCGTTTCGGATTCATCGTATGAAAGTTTTTTGGAATGTCTTCGATTTGTCTACAAAAGTGAATGCATTTTAACAACAGAAAATGCTTATGAAGTAATGAAAGTGGCTCACAAATATTCTCTGAATTTCTTGGTAGATGACTGTGCTGATTACTTGATGAAATCCTTTACGGTTGGCACTGTGTGCCCTCTACTAGATAATGCAATAACTAATGGACAGAACTCACTCCAAGAAAAATTAATTGAGTTTATTGCTCCACAAATTGCTCTCATTCTGCAGACAAATTCATTTCTAAACATAAAAAAGGAATCATTAGAAGCAATTTTAAAGATTGAGAAAACAGGGCCAATTACTGAAGTAGAGATTTTTGATGGTGTTATGAAATGGGCTGCAGAGAAATGCACTTCTACTCAGATGGTTGTGAATGGGTCCAATAAACGTCAGAAGTTGGGTGAACTTCTTAAAACCATTCGATTTCCTGCGATGACTTCATGTGAATTGGCTCAATGCTTTGAAAAAGAACAAGGACTTTTTACAATTGAAGAAGAACATTCGCTCTTGATTTCGTCTGCTTCCAATCAAAATAGCAATCTTGGATTCAGATCTGATTCTAGAAAATATTTAATTGATTTAAATAAAATGTTTCAAAATTTTATTGAGTTACATATTTGTAGTGGATGCCGATTTCAAAATTATGTTGGTGATTCTAATATAAGATCAAAATTTACAGTAAGTAAGACGATTTATATTACTGAAGTAAAAATTGCAAGACCAAAAAACACTCAAAATGCAACTATTCAATTTATTGAGGAACGAGACATTATTTGGTTTGAAGAGAAATTTCACATCGTACGAAATAATTTCGATATACGTTATTTCAAGACACCATTATTTCTAAAGCCGAATCAAGAATATATTGTTGACGTTCAATTTGACAATAAAAATTCACAATTTGCGCACTATCATAAAGTATTAACACCGTGGTCTAAGACAGAAGAAGGTGTTGAGTTTAATTTTTCAGAATTAAGTCCATTAATGAGGATATTTATTTTTAAGTCAATAGAATAAATGTAAAATCCTCCATTGATACTTGATTTATTTGCAGTATGAAATATAATTAAAAGTAAAATAAATATTTGAATAAAATAAAGAGTTTCATTTAATTAGAATTTAATATTCTTTAACTAGAATCAGTACCCAACGCTTTAAATTTTTTATACCATCAACTTTGTTTCAAATTTAGTAGCTCTTTGAGCAAATTATAGAGAATTCTTCTAAAGTTAAGCAGAAATATTTGACCACTTGAATTATTTAGATAAAATTTATTTAATTTTTTTCTTTGGTTCTATAAATTCTGTATTATTTATTTATTCATTAAAATAATTATTGTTATTATTATTTTAATTAGTTGCAAATAAATATTGTCCTTAGAAATAAAAAGCATTCTGGTTTTAATATTTTTCCACAATTATTTTATTGGACGACGTATCGGAAGTTTTTTACTTCCTTAATCATGTGTGTGTATTACAATTATTACTTTATTTCATAAAAATTAATTTGTTTTTGAGAAATATTTATTAATTTTGGTTGTTTTATTTTCTTTAAAGTTTTGCAATAAAGTTCGTGTTTGAATATGTTCGTGTTGTTGAATATGATTTGTGTTTTGTAAGTATAAATTAATTAAATTGTTTCGAATTTTCGCACTATCGAAATGATTGTGACGTAATTAAAACACTAAAAATTAAATTAAGTCATCGCAGATTACAAATATTTTTCTATTCGAAATAGAACCAGACTTCCATCATTATTCAAATTTTAATAAATATGTTGTTGAATGATAAAGAAAAATTTGGACATTGAAAAAGATTAATTAATAAAAACCCACCTTATGAAAATAGTGGATCTAATCCCCGTTTTGATGGCATTCAGTGGGAATCGTGGGACAATAAAGAAAAGTTCATTTATGAGTCCAGTAAAAAGAGAAAAAAAAAAGATTAATTAAATCTTTTATTGAATTTAATTTATTCAAAATTATTTTGAACTTGAATATTTTTCATATTGCTAAATGCTGGATATAATTTTTATTGAAAATTCTTAATTACCAAAAGAAATGAATAATTAACAAACGCTTTTTACTTTTCTTCATTTTTTCATCGATACCAACATTTTCATAAATAAACAAAACACACGAAATAATTAAATTTCTTTAGAAGTCGTGTAAATGAAATTAACATTTACTTACTCCTTACCATTAGACATTAGATGATTAATATTTTTCAATTTAAATTAAAGTTTTTTATTTAAGGAAAAATTGATTGATTGAAAACCTTCTATGCCACAACTGAGACACGAAATAAATGTTTTCTTCTTTTCTCTTTCTTTGTTTTCTGGAGTTAATTCTAATTTTTTAATTACAATTATATTAATATTAATATAGACGATAAAAACAATAATAATATATAAATAATAATTAAGTATAGTAATTAAAATAATTCTAATAAATAATAATAGAAAATATTATCAATAATTGAAAGGGAAAAAAAACAGAATAACACAAAAACAAATAAAAATCTCTTTAAACAAATATTAGAAATTTTTATCATCTTTTTATTTTTCATCAGTAACAAAAATAATAAAATGCAAAATACAAAAAAACAAAATGAAACAATCGGTTTAACTTTTTATTCTAAAATATTTTCCAACAAACAATTATTGTTAATAAAATACTAAAAGTCTTAATAATTAAATAAGATAAAATAAAAAACAAAACAGATAAAACAATATACACTGATGAAAACAAATTAAATCTTTAAGAAAAATAATTCAGAATAAACACCAAGAATTTAAATTAAAACAAAAAGGTTTTGGGTTTATTCTTTTTTTTTTTTGTTTCTTTCAAAATATAATTTCTATTTACTTTCTTAAAACACTAAATATAACATAATATTATTAACTATATTCATCTTTATTATTTATTTATTTATAATAATTATTTAGAAATAATTTATTTAAAGTTTTTCTTTGGTTATACAAATTATGTATTATTTATTTATTTATTAAAATAATTATTGTTATTATTATTTGTGAGAGAGAAAAAAGGCAAACATAAAAAGATTTTCTCTGATTAAAAAAATTAACGTTTGCAGAATAAAAGAGACAAAACTTTTACAATTTTTTTCTTTCTAATTTAATAAAGGAGGAATAAACTGGATTGAATAAAAAAAAATATCAACGAGATAATGTGTGTGTGTGTGTGAGGATGACTTACAAACGAATTAACTTAACTTAGCTTCTAAATATGTCCCCTCTTTTGGTTGTTACTCGCTTGTTTTGGACTCCAAAGTTAAAACTTTTTATTTTATTTGTTAATTTTATTCAACAAAATTTGTAATTTTTTCTTCTTTTTATTTATTCTATTTATTTATTGCAAATTAGCCAAAGCAGAATTAACACCCATATGATTCTGCATTATTTATTTTACTAAACATTGAAATTTATAAAAAATAAACAGAAACATTTTAAAATTAAAAATTGAAAATTGAAAATTAAAATATTTATGGTAAACTAAATTAGAATAAGGATAATTGCTACAGTAAATACTAACTACATTTAACAACAACTATAAATTATTATATATTTTATTCTTAACTTATTTAAATATAATTATAATTCAATCTTATGCCTCTGATGTCCAGATTGTGAGAGACACAATTTACATTTTAATATTTGTACAATCCTAAATTACGGTACTGTACCTATGTGCATTCTCTTTTATCTCTTATCATTAATGCAGGGCCTTTATATGTAACTAATAAATAATCCATTACATAAATAACATTTAATACTAAAAATAGATTTTAATCCAATAAAAAAATAATCAAAATTTAATCAAAAATAACAACAACAAAATTAATACAACAAATTATAATTACGTTAAATAAAAAATCACTATAGAACTAAACATCTCCTTAAAGTTCCATACAATTAACTAAACTATTTAAGCATATTGATTCATTCCCATAAATATTCTTGTCTAAATGGAAATTATTCAAACACAGTTTAAGTTCATTAATAAAGTATAATAAAGTTCCATATTATTCTTACACCAGACAAATATTATTTTCAATATTTGATAAATGAACTTATAAAAAATATCTAATAATGATAATTGTATTAAATCAAAAATTAACTTTACTTTATCATTTCAAGTATACAAGAAAAAGATAAGGACTAATCACAAATATCACATGTATGCCTTAAACAAATCATTCAAAATTTATTTGTTCAACAGAATTGTTCAGTTTATTTTTAAGTTATTCAAAAGTGAATATAAAAATTTCAATTTCTTTTTTTTTCAATCAGAAAATCACAAGAAAAATAAGAAACTGTAAGTAAAAAGGAAATTATGAATAAAATTTCAATTATTTTACGGATTTCATTAAACGATAATAAACGCATTTAGTGATCACGTTTCTCGTGAATTTCAAGAGTACCAAATAATACGAAGAATTTTTTAGGGAAGAAATGATTTCGTTTCCATACAAAAGGAACTTCTTTGTTCCTTCAAGGGACTTCCGGTATAATCATTACAAAAAGTAGAAAAAAATTCTATCGTCATTTAATGATAATTTTAGAAATAAAATCTTGTACTAATTAAAAATTCTCAAAAATATATTTAGTTGAACTAAAGTACAAAGTTTAAATTTTCATTGGTAACGGATAGGAAGAATTAAGTTGAAATAATTATGGTCAAGGACATTTTGCGTTTATATTATATGATATGACTTTACTCAATAGTGTATGTGTTGTGACGTAGGTATGCAGAAGAAGAATATTTAAATTTAATTTACATTTATTGTTCATTTGATTTCGATTTTCAAGATTATAATTATTTTACTGAAACCATTTATTGTATCCAGTGACCAGTTTTTATCATTTTTATAAATCATTAAAATTAATTTAAAATAAAACATTAGATAATCAAAGTGAAAATTTAACGAAAGACTGATTAAAAAATGGGCAATATTTTATCAGTACTTTTTGTTATCTTCAATTTTAAAAGATTGAGGTAAAAAACTTTAATTGTTGTAATTTTGTGCATATTAGTTTCTGCTCCAGGTAATAAATAACCAAATAATTAAATTATTAAATCACCAAAAGGTCATCGATAATTAATTTTGAAATATGAATCATAAAGAAGAAAAACTAAATTTAAAGTAATTGAAAATTTTTATCGGGATTCCCATAAAATGTTTTCAGTTCGACAAAAGATAAAATTCCAAATCAAAATATTGTTGTGCAATTTACCGTCATCTCATCACAACAAAATTTAATGAGAACAATACTGAACTTAAATCATTGCAATTATTGAAAGGCAGAATGACAGAAATGAAAGCCAAATATAAATTAGTAACAATTAAAGTTTAGAAAATTATTTAAATCAATAAATAATGTTAATCAACAATACTGAATTAATTTTGTTTTACTTTACAGATGGCATCCGCTATTCAGAATACGAATAATTGGCAAATTGCAATGCGCACATTAAGTGAAAGCGCCACTTTTTTATTTAACAATAAAACGATGTCTGATGTTACATTTGTGTTTGAGAATAGAAATTCAGAATGTGAATCAACCGAAGAGATTCATGCGCACAGCTGGATTTTATCGATGTTAAGTCCTGTGTTTTATAACAGCTTCAAAAATAACTTTGAGGTTTCAAAACAAATTCCCGTTTCGGATTCATCGTATGAAAGTTTTTTGGAATGTCTTCGATTTGTCTACAAAAGTGAATGCATTTTAACAACAGAAAATGCTTATGAAGTAATGAAAGTGGCTCACAAATATTCTCTGAATTTCTTGGTAGATGACTGTGCTGATTACTTGATGAAATCCTTTACGGTTGGCACTGTGTGCCCTCTACTAGATAATGCAATAACTAATGGACAGAACTCACTCCAAGAAAAATTACTTGAGTTTATTGCTCCACAAATTGCTCTCATTCTGCAGACAAATTCATTTCTAAACATAAAAAAGGAATCATTAGAAGCAATTTTAAAGATTGAGAAAACAGGGCCAATTACTGAAGTAGAAATTTTTGATGGTGTTATGAAATGGGCTGCAGAGAAATGCACTTCTACTCATATGGTTGTGAATGGGTCCAATAAACGTCAGAAGTTGGGTGAACTTCTTAAAACCATTCGATTTCCTGCGATGACTTCATGTGAATTGGCTCAATGCTTTGAAAAACAACAAGGACTTTTTACAATTGAAGAAGAACATTCGCTCTTGATTTCGTCTGCTTCCAATCAAAATAGCAATCTTGGATTCAGATCTGATTCTAGAAAATATTTAATTGATTTAAATAAAATGTTTCAAAATTTTATTGAGTTACATATTTGTAGTGGATGCCGATTTCAAAATTATGTTGGTGATTCTAATATAAGATCAAAATTTACAGTAAGTAAGACGATTTATATTACTGGAGTAAAAATTGCAAGACCAAAAAAAACTCAAAATGCAACTATTCAATTTATTGAGGAACGAGACATTATTTGGTTTGAAGAGAAATTTCACATCGTACGAAATAATTTCGATATACGTTATTTCAAGACACCATTATTTCTAAAGCCGAATCAAGAATATATTGTTGACGTTCAATTTGACAATAAAAATTCACAATTTGCGCACTATCATAAAGTACTAACGCCATGGTCTACAACAAAAAATGGTGTTGAGTTTAATTTTTCAGAATTAAGTCCATTAATGAGGATATTTATTTTTAAGTCAATAGAATAAATGTAAAATCCTCCATTGATACTTGATTTATTTGCAGTATGAAATATAATTAAAAGTAAAATAAATATTTGAATAAAATAAAGAGTTTCATTTAATTAGAATTTAATATTCTTTAACTAGAATCAGCACACAACGCTTTAAATTTTTTATACCAGCAACTTTGTTTCAAATTTAGTAGATTTATCAGCAAATTATAGAGAATTCTTCTAAAGTGAAGAAGAAATATTTGACCACTTGAATTATTTAGAATTAATTTATTTAATATTTTTCTTTGGTTCTATAAATTCTGTATTATTTATTTATTCAATAAAATAATTATTGTTATTATTATTTAAATTAGTTGCAAATAAATATTGTCCTTAGAAATAAAAAGCATTCTGGTTTTAATATTTTTCCACAATTATTTTATTGGACGACGTATCAGAAGTTTTTCGCTCCCTTAATCATGTGTGTGTATTACTATTATTACTTTATTTCATAAAAATTAATTTGTTTTTGAGAAATATTTATTAATTTTGGTTGTTTAATTTTCTTTAAAGTTTTGCAAAAATGTTCGTGTTTGAATATGTTCGTGTTGTTGAATATGATTTGTGTTTTGTAAGTAAATTAATTAAATTGTTACGAATTTTCACTCTATCTAAATGATAGTGACGTAATTAAAACACTAAAAATTAAATTAAGTCATCGCGGATTACAAATATTTTTCTATTCGAAATAGAACCAGAATTCCATCATTATTCAAATTTTAACAAATATTGTTGAATGAGAAAGAAAAATTTGGACATTGAAAAAGATTAATTAATAAAAACCCACCTTATGAAAATTGTAGGTCTAATCCTCGTTTTAACGGCATTTAGTAGGAAAAGTGGAGCAATAAAAAAAGTTCACTTGTGAGTCAAGTACAAAGAGAAAAAAAAAGATTAATTAAATCTTTTATTGAATTTAATTTATTCAAAATTATTTTGAACTTGAATATTTTTCAAATGGCTAAATGCTGATATAATTTTTATTGAAAATTCTTAATTACCAAAAGAAATGAATAATTAACAAACGCTTTTTACTTTTCTTCATTTTTTCATCGATACCAACATTTTCATAAATAAACAAAACACACGAAATAATTAAATTTCTTTAGAAGTCGTGTAAATGAAATTAACATTTACTTACTCCTTACCATTAGACTATATTAATCAGATGATTAATATTTTTCAATTTAAATTAAAGTTTTTTATTTAAGGAAAAATTGATTGACTGAAAACCTTCTATGCCACAACTGAGACACGAAATAAATGTTTTCTTCTTTTCTCTTTCTTTGTTTTCTGGAGTTAATTCTAATTTTTTATTACAATTATATTATTATTAATATAAACGATAAAAACAATAATAATATATAAATAATAATAAAGTATAGTAATTAAAATAATTATAATAAATATTAATAGATAATATTATCAATAATTGAAAGGAAAAAAAAACTGAATAACACAAAAACAAATAAAAATCTCTTTTAAACAAATATTAGAAATTTTTATCATCTTTTTATTTTTCATCAGTAACAAAAATAATAAAATGCAAAATACAAAAAAAAAAAACAAAATGAATCAATCGGTTTAACTTTTTATTCTAAAATATTTTCCAACAAAAAATTATTGTTAATAAAATACTAAAAGTCTTAATAATTAAATAAGATAAAATAAAAAACAAAACAGATAAAAAAATATACACTGATGAAAACAATTAAATCTTTAAGAAAAATAATAAACAAAAAAGGAAAGAAAAATTTAAAAGAAACAAATTTAAAAAAAATTAATAAAAATCTCCGTCGCAAAATTAGTTTTTTTTTTTCCAAATATTTTCACAATTCAAAACGAACAAATAAAAAATAATAAACAATTTAAAATCTTTTATTTCTGCTTCATTTTCATTAAATATTAACTAACAAAAGTATTCTATTAATTATTATTTATTATTATTATTAAAAAGTATAAAATGAAACTAAACACAAAATATTAAATATAAAGAGAGAATATGAATATTTTTTAATAATTTAATTTTTGAACAAAAGTTTTTGGAATAAAAACGGAAAAATAGTTTTTAAATAAAATATAATAAAAAGCTTTCAATTTCAAAACAAAACAGAGCCGTGTATTTTTCATATACAATAATTGTAAGAATTATCAATTATTAATAATTTATTTGTCAGATCAAAATATTTATGAACTTTATTATTATAAATAAAATAAATATTTACCAATACATTAAATTATAATTCCATGAACTTTATTTAAACAAAAAAATGTAAATAATTATTAATAAAATATAAATAAAATTTACACAATAAACAAAATAAATTCCGATTTCAATTTATTTCAATTTATTTAAAATTGATAAGGATACCGTGGATTAAATTATTATATTTAAAATGAGAACAAAATTTAAGTTTTTACTAACAAAACGAAAAAATATTTAAAAAAACAGTCAAGTGAAATTTTTTCCCAAAAGATGTCAGTTATTTTGACTTATTCGATGTATTGAAATTATTTTATTTCTACTCTTATTTGGTATTTAGTTCATATTCTAGTTTTCCAGTGTCCAGTCGTATTCATATAAAACCATATCAACAAATAAATCGTCAGATTTGTTTTGAGAAAAATTATAATTTGGAAAGTAAGTTAATGAAGTTTTTTAATTAATAATGAATAATATATTTAATCACAATATTTCTCTTAATTTAATTCTAGTTTAATTCAAGATGGCTTCCGCTATTCAGAATACGAATAATTGGCAAATTGCCATGCGCACCTTAAGTGACAGCGCCACTTTTTTGTTTAACAATAAAACGATGTCTGATGTTACATTTGTGTTCAAGAATAGAAATTCAGAATGTGAATCAACAGAAGAGATTCATGCGCATAGTTGGATTTTATCGATGTTAAGTCCTGTGTTTTATAAAAGTTTTAAAGATAATTTTGAAGTTTTAACGAATATTCCCGTTTCGGATTCATCGTATGAAAGTTTCTTAGAATGTTTAAGATTTGTCTATAAGAGTGAATGTATTTTGACTCCTGGAAATGTGTACGATGTTATGAGAGTAGCCCAAAAATACGCTCTAAAATTTTTAGAAATTGATTGTGCCGATTACATAACGAAATCAATGACAGTGGAAACTGTTTGCCCTACATTAGATAATGCTTTAACAAATGGACAAAATGCACTCAAAGAAAAATTGATTCAGTTCATTGCTCCAAAAATTGCTCCCATTCTAAAAACAAATTCATTTCTAAACATTAAAAAGGAATCATTAGAAGCAATTTTAAATATTGAGAAAACAGGGCCAATTACTGAAGTAGAGATTTTTGAAGGTGCTATGAAATGGGCGGCAGAGAAATGTACTTCTACTCAGATGGTTGTGAATGGGTCTAATAAACGTCGTCAATTGGGTGAACTTTTTAAAACCATTGGATTTCCTACGATGAATTGTAGGGAATTAGCTCAATGCATTGAAAAAGAACAAGGACTTTTTACAATTGAAGAAGAAAATTCGCTTTTCACTTCGGCAGCGTTAAAGAAGAATAACAAACTGGGGTTCAGATCTGATGCCCGAGAATATTTAATTGAAGTGGATAAAATAACTGAAAATCAAATTGAGCTGTTTATTACTAGATGGTCTCTTCGAAATTACATTGGTGATTCTAATATAAGATCAAAATTCACAGTAAGTAAGATGATTTATCTTACTGGAGTACTAATTGCAATGCCAAAACAAACTCAAAATGCGACTATTCAATTTATTAATGAACGAAACATTATTTGGTTTGAAGAAAAGTTTCACATCGTAGAAAATAATTACGATGATCGTTCTTTCACGAAACCATTATTACTAAAGTCGAATCAAGAATATATTGTTGACCTTCAATTTGACAAGAAAAATTCACAATTTGCGCACTATCATAAAGTATTAACACCGTGGTCTAAGACAGAAAAAGGTGTTGAGTTTAATTTTTCAGAATTAAGTCCATTAATGAGGTATTTTTTTTTTAAGTCAATAGAATAAATGTAAAATCTTCCATAATGATTGATATTTCATTGTTTTGCAGTATGAAATATAATTAAAAGTAAAATAAATATTTGAATAAAATAAAGAGTTTCATTTAATTAGAATTTAATATTCTTTAACTAGAATCAGTACCCAACGCTTTGAATTTTTTATACCAGCAACTTTGTTTCAAATTTCAGCAGATTATAGAGAATTCTTCTAAAGTGAAGCAGAAATATTTGACCACTTGAATTATTTAGAAATAATTTATTTAATATTTTTCTTTGGTTCTATAAATTCTGTATTATTTATTTATTCATTCAAATAATTATTGTTATTATTATTTAAATTAGTTGCAAATAAATATTGTCCTTAGAAATAAAAAGCATTCTGGTTTTAATATTTTTCCACAATTATTTTATTGGACGACGTATCGGAAGTTTATTGCTCCCTTAATCATGTGTGTGTATTACTATTATTACTTTATTTCATAAAAATTAATTTTTTTTTGAGAAATATTTATTAATTTTGTTGTTTAATTTTCTTTATAGTTTTGCAAAAAAGTTCGTGTTTGAATATGTTCGTGTTGTTGAATATGATTTGTGTTTTGTAAGTATAAATTAATTAAATTGTTTCGAATTTTCGCTCTATCTAAATGATTGTGACGTAATTAAAACACTAAAAATTAAATTAAGTCATCGCAGATTACAAATAATTTTCTATTCAAAATAGAACCAGAATTCCATCATTATTCAAATTTTAAAATATGTTGTTGAATGAGAAAGAAAAATTTGGACATTGAAAAAGATTAATTAATAAAAACCCACCTTATGAAAATAGTGGATCTAATCCCCGTTTTGATGGCATTTAGTGGGAATCGTGGGACAATCAAGAAAAGTTCACTTGTGAGTCAAGTAAAAAGAGAAAAAAAAAAGATTAATTAAATCTTTTATTGAATTTAATTTATTCAAAATTATTTTGAACTTGAATATTTTTCAAATGGCTAAATGCTGGATATAATTTTTATTGAAAATTCTTAATTACCAAAAGAAATGAATAATTAACAAACGCTTTTTACTTTTCTTCATTTTTTCATCGATACCAACATTTTCATAAATAGACAAAACACACGAAATAATTAAATTTCTTTAGAAGTCGTGTAAATGAAATTAACATTTACTTACTCCTTACCATTAGACCATATTAATCAGATGATTAATATTTTTCAATTTAAATTAAAGATTTTTATTTAAGGAAAAATTGTTTGACTGAAAACCTTCTATGCCACAACTGAGACACGAAATAATGTTTTCTTCTTTTCACTTTCTTTGTTTTCTGGAGTTAATTCTAATTTTTTATTACAATTATATTAATATTAATATAAACGATAAAAACAATAATAATATATAAATAATAATTAAGTATAGTAATTAAAATAATTCTAATAAATATTAATAGATAATATTATCAATAATTGAAAGGAAAAAAAAACTGAATAACACAAAAACAAATAAAAATCTCTTTTAAACAAATATTAGAAATTTTTATCATCTTTTTATTTTTCATCAGTAACATAATACAAAAAAACAAAATGAAACAATTGGTTGAACTTTTTATTCTAAAATATTTTCCAACAAAAAATTATTGTTAATAAAATACTAAAAGTCTTAATAATTAAATAAGATAAAAAAAAAACAAAACAGATAAAAAAATATACACTGATGAAAACAATTAAATCTTTAAGAAAAATAATAAACAAAAAAGGAAAGAAAAATTTAAAAGAAACAAATTAATAAAAATCTCCGTCGCAAAATTAGTTTTATTTTTCAAATATTTTCACAATTCAAAACGAACAAATAAAAAATAATAAACAATTTAAAATCTTTTATTTCTATTTCATTTTCATTATAATTAACTAACAAAAGTATTCTATTAATTATTATTTATTATTTTAATTAATAAGTATAAAATGAAACTAAACACAAAATATTAAATATAAAGAGAGAATATGAATATTTTTAATAAATTTAATTTTTAAACAAAAGCTTTTCGAATAAAAACGGAAAAATAGTTTTTAAATAAAATATAATAAAAAGCTTTCAATTTCAACAAAACAGAGCCGTGTATTTTTCATATACTATAATTGTAAGAATTATCAATTATTAAATGATTTATTTGTCAGATCAAAATATTTATGTACTTTATTATTATAAATAAAATACAGATTTACCAATACATTAAATTATAATTACATGAACTTTATTTAAACAAAAAAAATGTAAATAATTATTAATAAAATATAAATAAAATTTACACAATAAACAAAATAAATTGCAATTTCAATTTATTTCAATTTATTTAAAATTGATAAGGATACCGGGGATTAAATTATTATTATATTTAAAATGAGAACAAAATTTAAGATTTTATTAATAAAACGAAAAATATTTAAAATAAACAGTCAAGTGCAATTTTTTCCCAAAAGATGTCAGTTATTTTGACTTATTCGATGTTTCGACATTATTTTATTTCTTCTCTTATTTGGTATTTAGTTCATAATTCATATTCCAGCTGTCCAGTGTCCAGTCGTATTGATATAAAACCGTATCAACAAATAAATCGTCAGATTTGTTTTGAGAAAAATTATAATTTGGAAAGTAAGTCATTGAAGTTTTTTAATTAATAATGACTTCTATAATTAATCACAATATTTCTCTCAATTTAATTCTAGTTTTATTCAAGATGGCTTCCGCTATTCAGAATAACAATAATTGGCAAATTGCCATGCGCACCTTAAGTGATAGCGCCACTTTTTTGTTTAACAATAAAACGATGTCTGATGTTACATTTGTGTTTAAGAACAAAAATTCAGAATGTGAATCAACAGAAGAGATTCATGGGCACACCTGGATTTTATCGATGTTAAGTCCTGTGTTTTATGACAGCTTCAAAGATAATTTTGAAGTTTCAAAGGAGATTCCGGTTTCGGATTCATCATATGAAAGTTTTTTGGAATGTCTTCGATTTGTCTACAAAAGTGAATGCATTTTAACAACAGAAAATGCTTATGAAGTAATGAAAGTGGCTCACAAATATTCTCTCAATTTCTTGGAAGATGACTGTGCTGATTACTTAATGAAGTACATTACCGTGGACACTGTGTGCCCTCTACTAGATAATGCAATAACTAATGGACAGAATTCACTCCAGGAAAAATTGATTGAATTTATTGCTCCACAAATTGCTCCCATTCTGCAGACAAATTCATTTCTAAACATAAAAAAGGAATCATTAGAAGCAATTTTAAAGATTGAAAAAACAGGGCCAATTACTGAAGTAGAGATTTTTGATGGTGTTATGAAATGGGCTGCAGAGAAATGCACTTCTACTCAGATGATTGTGAATGGGTCCAATAAACGCCGTCAATTGGGTGAACTTCTTAAAACCATTCGATTTCCTACTATGACTTCCTGTGAATTGGCTCAATGCTTTGAAAAAGAACAAGGACTTTTCACAAATGAAGAAGCACTTTTCCTTTTAATTTCAACGACGTTAAATAATAATAACAATCTTGGTTTCAGATCTGATGCTCGAGAATATTTAATTGATTTGGATAAAATAACGGAAAATGAAATTGAGATGTATATGACTGGAAGTTCTGTTCGAAATTACGTTGGTGATTCAAAAATAAGATCAAAATTTACAGTAAGTAAGATGATTTATCTTACTGGAGTAAGAATTGCAGAGCCAACTAAAAATCAAAATGCAACTATTCAATTTATTAAGGAACGAAACATTATTTGGGTTGAACAGAAATTTCACATCGTAGAAAATACTTACGATATTCGTTATTTCACGAAACCATTATTTCTAAAGCCGAATCAAGAATATATTGTTGACGTTCAATTTGACAATAAAAATTCACAATTTTGGTATAGTGATAAAATACCAACACCGTGGTCTAAGACAGAAGAAGGTGTTGAGTTTATTTTTTCAGAATTAAGTCCATTAATGTTGTGTTTTATTTTTAAGTCAATAGAATAAAAGTAAAATCTTCCATAATGATTGATATTTGAGTTTCTTACTGCATTAAATATAATTAAAACTTAAATAAATATTTGAATAAAGCAAAATGTTTCATTTAATTAATATTTAATATTATTTAAGAGGAATCAGAATTCATGCGTAAAACATTCTCCTGCAAATCAGAAAAAATTGAAACACTTCATCTTCCATCCAACTTTACATTGTTTCTATATTATTATGGTTAACAACAACTACTCACCTCCACTTAAACCACTAATTGAATTAAAGAAATTCTTTCGAATGCAACAATTAAATTATTGTTGCTAATTCTAATCAATTTTTCCACTTAGACAACGGGTTTACTTTACATTAAATAAATACTTCAAATGAAATATAAAGAAGCCCAATTTCTGATGTAAATGGAGTTCAGAATAAACACCAAATAGAAACCAAATAACAACAAAATGGTTTTGGGTTTATTCTTTCTTTTTTTTTTTTGATTCTTTCAAAATATAATTTCTATTTACTTTCTTAAAACAATAAATATAACATAATATTATTAACTATATTCATCTTTATTATTTATTTATTTATAATAATTATTTAGAAATAATTTATTTAAAGTTTTTCTTTGGTTATACAAATTATGTATTATTTATTTATTTATTAAAATAATTATTGTTATTATTATTTGTGAGAGAGAAAAAAGGAAACATAAAAAGATTTTCTCCGATTAAAAAAATAAACGTTTGCAGAATAAAAGAGACAAAACTTTTATTTTTTTTTTCTTTCTAATTAAATAAAGGAGGAATAAACTGGATTGAATAAAAAAATATATCAACGAGATAATGTGTGTGTGTGTGAGGATGACTTACAAAAGAATTAACTTAACTTAGCTCCTAAATATGTCCACTCTTTTGGTTGTTACTCGCTTGTTTTGGACTCCAAAGTTAAAACTTTTTATTTTATTTGTTAATTTTATTCAACAAAATTTGTAATTTTTGCTTCTTTTTATTTATTTTATTTATTTAATGCAAATTAGCCAAAGCAGAATTAACATCCATATGATTCTGCATTATTTATTTTACTAAACATTGAAATTTATAAAAAATAAACAGAAACATTTTAAAATTAAAAATTAAAAATTGAAAATTAAAATATTTATGGTAAACTAAATTAGAATAAGGATAATTGCTACCGTAAATACTAACAACATTTAACAACAACTATAAATTATTATATATTTTATTCTTAACTTATCTATATATAATTATAATTCAATCTTGTGCCTCTGATGTCCAGATTGTGAGAGACACAATTTACATTTTAATATTTGTACAATCCAAAATTACGGTACTGTATGTGCAATCTCTTTTATCTCTTATCATTAATGCAGGGCCTTTATATGTAACTAATAAATAATCCATTGCATAAATAACATTTAATAATAAAAATAGATTTTAATCCAATAAAAAAATAATCAAAATTTAATCAAAAAATAACAACAACAAAATTAATACAACAAATTATAATTACATTAAATAAAATATCACTATAGAACTAAACATCTGCTTAAATTTCCATACAATTAACTAAACTATTTTAGCATATTGATTCATTCCCATAATAATCTTGTCTAAATGGAAATTATTCAAACACAGTTTAAGTTCATTAATAAAGTATAATAAAGTTACTTATTCTTACACCAGACAAATATTATTTTCAATATTTGACAAATGAACTTATAAAAAATATCTAATACTGATAATTGTATTAAATCAAAAATTTACTTTACTTTATCATTTCAAGTATACAAGAAAAAGATAAGGACTAATCACAAATATCAAATGTATGCCTTAAACAAATCATTCGAAATTTATTTGTTCAACAGAATTGTTCAGTTTATTTTTAAGTTATTCAAAATTGAATATAAAAATTTCAATTTCTTTTTTCTTCAATCAGAAATCACAAGAAAAATAAAAAACTGTAAGTAAAAAGGAAATTATGAATAAAATTTCAATTATTTTACGGATTTCATTAAACGATAATAATTTCGTGTTCACGTTTCTCGTGAATTTCAAGAGTTTCAAATAATACGCAGAATTTTTTAGGGAAGAAATGATTTCGTTTCCATACAAAAGGAACTTCTTTGTTCCTTCAAGGGACTTCCGGTATATTCATTACAAAAAGTAGAAAAAAATTCTATCGTCATTTAATGATAATTTTAGAAATAAAATCATGCAATGCACTAATTAAAAATTCTCAAAAATATATTTAGTTGAACTAAAGTGCAAAGTTTAAATTTTCATTGGTAACGGATAGGAAGAATTAAGTTGAAATAATTATGGTCAAGGACATTTTGCGTTTATGTTATATGATATGACTTTACTCAAGAGTGAATATGTTGTGACGTAAGTATGCAGAAGAAGAATATTTAAATTTAATTTACATTTATTGTTCATTTGATTTCTATATTCAAGATTATAATTATTTTTCTGAAACCATTTATCGAGTGTCCAGTTTTTATCATTTTTATAATTCATTAAAATTAATTTAAAATAAAACATTAGATAATCAAAGTGAAAATTTAAAGAAAGACTGATTAAAAAATGGGCAATATTTTATCAGTACTTTTTATTATCTTCAATTTTAAAAATAGAAAAAGTAATTTAAAGATTGAGGTAAAAAACTTAAATTGTTGTAATTTTGTGGATATTAGTTTCTGCTCAAGGTAATAAATAACCAAATAATTAATTTATTAAATCACCAAGAGGTCATCGATAATTAATTTTGAAATATGAAAAAGTTAAATCTGAATCATAAAGAAGAAAAATTAAATTTAATGTAATTGAAAATTTTTATCGGGATTCTAACAAAATGTTTTCAGTTCGACACAAGATAAAATTCCAAATCAAAATATTGTTGTGCAATTTACCGTCATCTCATCACAACAAAATTTAATGAGAACAATACTGAACTTAAACAATTGTAATTATTGAAACGACTTTTAAGGCAGAATAACAGAAATGAAAGCCAAATCTACATTAGTAACAATTAAAGTTTAGAAAATTATTTAAATCAATAAAAAATGTTAATCAACAATACTGAATTAATTTTGTTTTACTTTACAGATGGCATCCGCTATTCAGAATACGAATAATTGGCAAATTGCAATGCGCACATTAAGTGAAAGCGCCACATTTTTATTTAACAATAAAACGATGTCTGATGTTACATTTGTGTTCAAGAATAAAAATTCAGCAAATGAATCAACAGAAGAAATTCACGCGCATAGTTGGATTTTATCGATGTTAAGTCCTGTGTTTTATAACAGCTTCAAAAATAATTTTGAGGTTTCAAAACATATTCCCGTTTCGGATTCATCGTATGAAAGTTTTTTGGAATGTCTTCGATTTGTCTACAAGAGTGAATGCATTTTAACAACAGAAAATGCTTATGAAGTAATGAAAGTGGCTCACAAATATTCTCTGAATTTCTTGGAAGGTGACTGTGCTGATTACTTAATGAAGTCCATTGCAGTAGACAATGTGTGCCCTCTACTAGATTATGCCATAACTAATGGACAGAATTCACTCCAAGAAAAATTAATTGAATTTATTGCTCCCAAAATTGCTCCCATTCTTCAGACAAATTCATTTCTAAGCATAAAAAAGAAATCATTAGAAGCAATTTTAAATATTGAGATAACAGGACCAATTACTGAAGTAGAGATTTTTGATGGTGTTATGAAATGGGCTGGACAGAAATGTATTTCTACTCAGATGGTTGTGAATGGGTCCAATAAACGCCTGCAATTGGGAGAACTTCTTAAAACCATTCGATTTCCTACGATGACATCTTGTGAATTGTCTCAATGCTTTGAAAAAGAACAAGGACTTTTCACAAATGAAGAAGCACTTTCCCTTTTAATTTCGACCTCGTTAAATAAGAATAACAAACTTGGTTTCAGATCTGATGCTCGAGAATTTTTAATTGATTTGGATACAATAACTGAAAATGAAATTAGGCTGTTTATTACTTCAAAATATTTTATTCAAAATTACGTTGGGGATTCTAATATAAGATCAAAATTCAGAGTAAGTAAGAAGATTTATCTTACTGGAGTAAGAATAGCAGTACCAAATAAAACTCAAAATGCAACTATTCAATTTATTAAGGAACGAAACATTATTTGGTTTGAAGAGAAATTTCACATCGTAGAAAAAAATTACGATATTCGTTATTTCACGAAACCATTATTACTAAAACCGAATCAAGAATATATTGTGGACGTTCAATTTGACAATAAAAATTCACAATTTGGACACTATGATAAAGTACCAACACCATGGTCTAATACAAAAAATGGTGTTGAGTTTAATTTTTCAGAATTAAGTCAACTAATAATGTGTTTTATTTTTAAGTCAATAGAATAAATCCAAAATCTTCCATAATGATTGATATTTGAGTTTCTTGAAGAATTAAATATAATTAAAAGTAAAATAAATATTTGAATAAAATAAAGAGTTTCATTTAATTAGAATTTAATATTCTTTAACTAGAATCAGTACCCAACGCTTTAAATTTTTTATACCAGCAACTTTGTTTCAAATTTCAGCAAATTATAGAGAATTCTTCTAAAGTGAAGCAGAAATATTTGTCCACTTGAATTATTTAAAAATAATTTATTTAATATTTTTCTTTTGTTCTATAAATTCTGTATTATTTATTTATTCATTAAAATAATTATTGTTATTATTTAAATTAGTTGCAAATAAATATTGTCCATAGAAATAAAAAGCATTCTGGTGTTAATATTTTTCCACAATTATTTTATTGGACGACGTATCGGAAGTTTTTTGCTCCCTTAATCATGTGTGTGTATTACTATTATTACTTTATTTCATAAAAATTAATTTGTTTTTGAGAAATATTTATTAATTTTGTTGTTTTATTTTCTTTAAAGTTTTGCAATAAAGTTCGTGTTTGAATATGTTCGTGTTGTTGAATATGATTTGTGTTTTGTAAGTATAAATTAATTAAATTGTTTCGAATTTTCACTCTATCTAAATGATAGTGACGTAATTAAAACACTAAAAATTAAATTAAATCATCGCAGATTACAAATATTTTTCTATTCGAAATAGAACCAGAATTCCATCATTATTCAAATTTTGATAAATATGTTGTTGAATGATAAAGAAAAATTTGGTCATTGAAAAAGATTAATTAATAAAAATCCACCTTATGAAAATAGTAGGTCTCATCCCTGTTTGGACGGCATTTAGTAGGAAAAGTGGTGCAATAAAGAAAAGTTCACTTGTGAGTCAAGCACAAAGAGAGAAATAAAAGATTAATTAAATCTTTTATTGAAATTAATTTATTCAAAATTATTTTGAACTTGAATATTTTTCATATTGCTAAATGCTGATATAATTTTTATTGAAAATTCTTAATTACCAAAAGAACTGAATAATTAACAAACGCTTTTTACTTTTCTTCATTTTTTCATCGATACCAACATTTTCATAAATAAACAAAACACACGAACACCGAGAGAAATAAGTTATTGATTTAATAGATTTTATCTATTAAATTAAAAGTTTTCACTTTGAAAATTAGTCAATACCTTAAACTTTTATTTCTACAGTGAAAAAGTTTTTAATTCAAAAGTGCAATACATATATTTTATTTTCAATAACTTCCGTATTAAAAATAAAAATCTTCACTTTTGCTTTTAAAAGTAAAAGATTTTAATTTAAAAACTTCACGTTGAAATTAAAAACCTGCAGTTTTTAAAATCAATAACTTTAACTTTTGTTTTTAAAGGTAAAAATTTTGATTTAAAAACTTCACTTTGAAATTAAAAACCTGCAGTTTTTAAAATCAATAACTTTAACTTTTGTTTTTAAAGGTAAAAATTTTGATTTAAAAACTTCACTTTGAAATTAAAAACCTGCAGTTTTTAAATCAATAACTTTAACTTTTGTTTTTAAAGGTAAAAATTTTGATTTAAAAACTTCACTTTGAAATTAAAAACCTGCAGTTTTTAAATCAATAACTTTAACTTTTGTTTTTAAAGGTAAAAATTTTGATTTAAAAACTTCACTTTGAAATTAAAAACCTGCAGTTTTTAAATCAATAACTTTAACTTTTGTTTTTAAAGGTAAAAATTTTGATTTAAAAACTTCACTTTGAAATTAAAAACCTGCAGTTTTTAAATCAATAACTTTAACTTTTGTTTTTAAAGGTAAAAATTTTGATTTAAAAACTTCACTTTGAAATTAAAAACCTGCAGTTTTTAAATCAATAACTTTAACTTTTGTTTTTAAAGGTAAAAATTTTGATTTAAAAACTTCACTTTGAAATTAAAAACCTGCAGTTTTTAAATCAACAACTTTAACTTTTGTTTTTAAAGCTACAAATTTTGATTTAAAAACTTCACGTTGAAATTAAAAATCTGCAGTTTTTAAATCAATAACTTTAACTTTTGTTTTTAAAGCTACAAATTTTGATTTAAAAACTTCACGTTGAAATTAAAAATCTGCAGTTTTTAAATCAATAACTTTAACTTTTGTTTTTAAAAGCAAAAATTTTGATTTAAAAAATATAGTTTTGAATTTAAAACTTCCAGTTATTGATCTAAAAACTGCTAGTTTTGTTTTAAAATATTTAGCGGGTATTTTTATTAAAAAAAAACAATATTTGAATGAAGAAAATAATTTATTTGTTAATTCATTATCATTATGTACATTATATAAAAAAAAATACAATAAGCACTTAAAATAAACAATATGATTTCAATCTTACAGCTTTTTTACCATTAGGTAGATAATATAAATGAATAGGAGCTGAATTAAATTCTTTTATATCACGTATTTAATATTATCGAAATAATTCAAATAGATCAGGGCCTATAACAATAATTAAAGATTGTAAAGTGATTTTTAACTCACTGCAATTTTCTTTCATTAGAGCAATTTTAGGATCTAAATCATTTATTATGTACTATGAAACTATTCAGCGCATCGAGAATGGTGGGATGTTTTACTTCTTTGGATGATTTACTTCTTGTTACGATTTTAGTTGGTTTTAATATAGATGGTAATAAATACGCAACAGCGCAATCTAAAGATTCTGAAAAAAAAAAAAAAAAAAATCAATAAAAAATAATTAAATAAAACAAAATTAAATAAAATTTTACCTGTTGATGTTGTAGTATTTAATTTTATCCTTTATAAGCTTTTCATATACTTTATTTGATTTTTTTTTTAAATTGTCCCATTTATTGAAGAGTTCGTTTTCTTTTCCATGGAAATTGCTTGAAAAGTCGATCTCGATCTAAAAAATTGTTTAAAGATTTAAAAAAAGTATTTTTATATTTTAAGTTAATTTACTCACTAACTCGTATCCATTTGATTGAGTGTATAATGGCCATTCCTTCATTATTACAGATAAATATGTCATTGTTGACTAATATCTTCTCCTAAAGTTGAAGGGCTGCAATTCTTTATCCATTCTATAAACGATGGTGTTACAGAGGCCGTCCGATCCGATTTTAGATCCCAGGCAGTATTCTCAATGTTCTATTTATATTGAGAAATTATATGTATATAGTGAGAAATTACTAAAAAGAAGTATAAGGAAAAAAAGATGAATATTTACATTTAGCTTTTTCCATTCAAGCAAACAATGGCGAAACTTAATTCGATCTCCTAATAGATGTGCGGGAAATAACTCAGAAAGGTCTTCTTTACACATTAGTTTTAGTGTTTCAATTGTAAAATTTAAATCTAAAACAAGGAAAATATTCTTTCAAAAATTTTTATAGAGCCACGTGTTTGTTTTGAAATTAAAAGTTAAAGTTTTTAAATTAAAAGTTAAAATTTTTAAATTAATGTTAAAGTTTTTAAATTAAAAGTTAAAATTTTTAAATTAATGTTAAAGTTTTTAAATTAAAAGTTAAAGTTTTTAAATTAATGCTAAAGTTTTTAAATTAAAAGTTAAAGTTTTTAAATTAATGCTAAAGTTTTTAAATTCAACAAAACACTTTTAAAAATAATATATGTAAACTTACCTAATAACCTTTGAAGGAATGTTTCGCTAAATCCCCAATCTTCAACTATTAATTTCTCTAATTTAATTTCGTCTGTTTGAGGATGCACTATTTCCACGTTGTTAGTTTCACTTTCCTCATCTTTATTGTTATTAAACACATCATCAAGGTTTATTAGTTCATAATTTTCTACATCACATTCTTTTAGAAAAGACATTTTCAATTGTTTTATTATTTTTATCACTTTATCACTATTAAAATTTCTTTTTAATTTTAAAAAGCAAACGAAACGACACGATCACGATAATAAATCAACTAAACTGAAGAGCAAATGCGTTCATACAAAATGGAATCCGAAGATGCATTGCCAATTTTCAATGCAATGGTGCCAAATTAAAAATATTAAATATTCGCGCCAGAATTTAAAAAAGTTTAAATAAAAAAAATCTTCAAATGCATTGCATTAAATGTTTGTATATATATTAAATATATATCTGATATAGTATATGTACCTGAGGTTATTATAACTATGTGACTGAAATTTCAATTAATAACTTTAACTTTTAAAATAATATTTTCTACATTTAAAAATAAAAACTGGCATTTTTAATTTAAAATGCGTAGTTTTTAAATTTAACACGAAAAATATCGTTGTTAAATTAATAACTTAAACTTTTAAAATAATATTTTCTACATTTAACAATAAAAACTGGCATTTTTAATTTAAAATGCGTAGTTTTTAAATTTAACACGAAAAATATCGTTGTTAAATTAATAACTTAAACTTTTAAAATAATATTTTCTACATTTAAAAATAAAAACTGGCATTTTTAATTTAAAATGCGTAGTTTTTAAATTTAACACGAAAAATATCGTTGTTAAATTAATAACTTTAACTTTTAAAATAATATTTTCTACATTTAAAAATAAAAACTGGCATTTTTAATTTAAAATGCATAGTTTTTAAATTTAACAGGAAAAAATATCGTTGTTAAATTAATAACTTTAAATTTTAATATAATACTTTCTACTTTTAAAAATCATAACTTCGCATGTGAAATACAAAATTAAAATTAAAAACTTTTAAGTTATTAAAACAATAACGAAAAAAATGCGACAAATTGTATTATCAATAACTTTATGTTAAAAATAAAAGTGAAAATTATTGATTTCAACAGTTTTGTGCAAAAATTGTGGATTTTTAAATTAATAACTCAAAGTTATTGAATCAATAACCATTATTTCTCTCGGTGAAATAATTAAATTTCTTTAGAAGTCGTGTAAATGAAATTAACATTTACTTACTCCTTACAATTAGACATTAGATGATTAATATTTTTCAATTTAAATTAAAGTTTTTTATTTAAGGAAAAATTGATTGACTGAAAACCTTCTATGCCACAACTGAGACACGAATTAATGTTTTGTTCTATTCTCTTTCTTTTTTTTCTGGAGTTAATTCTAATTTTTTTATTACAATTATATTAATATTAATATAAACGATAAAAACAATAATAATATATTAATAATAATTAAGTATAGTAATTAAAATAATTATTATAAATATTAATAGATAATATTATCAATAATTGAAAGGGAAAAAAAAACTGAATAACACAAAAACAAATAAAAATCTCTTTTAAACAAATCTTAGAAATTTTTATCATCTTTTTATTTTTTATCAGGAACAAAAATAATAAAATGCAAAATACAAAAAAACAAAATGAAACAATCGGTTTAACTTTTTATTCTAAAATATTTTCCAACAAAAAATTATTGTTAATAAAATGCTAAAAGTCTTAATAATTAAATAAGATAAAAAAAAACAAAACAGATAAAAAAATATACACTGATGAAAACAAATTAAATCTTTAAGAAAAATAATAAACAAAAAATGAAAGAAAAATTTTAAAGAAACAAATTAAAAAAAATTAATAAAAATCTCCGTCGCAAAATTAGTCTTTTTTTTGCCAAATATTTTCAAATTCAAAACGAACAAATAAAAAATAATAAACAATTTAAAATCTTTTATTTCTGTTTCATTTTCATTATAATTAACTAACAAAAGTATTCTATTAATTATTATTTATTATTATTAATAAAAAGTATAAAATGAAACTAAACACAAAATATTAAATATAAAGAGAGAATATGAATTTTTTTTAATAAATTTAATTTTTAAACAAAATCATTTCGAATAAAAACGGAAAAATAGTTTTTAAATAAAATATAATAAAAAGCTTTCAATTTCAAAACAAAACAGAGCCGTGTATTTTTCATATACTATAATTGTAAAAATTATCAATTATTAATGATTTATTTGTCAGATCAAAATATTTATGAACTTTATTATTATACATAAAATAAATATTTACCAATACATTAAATTATAATTACATGAACTTTATTTAAACAAAAAAATGTAAATAATTATTAATAAAATATAAATAAAATTTACACAATAAACAAAATAAATTCCAATATCAATTTATTTAGAATTGATAAGGATACCGTGGATTAAATTATTATATTTAAAATGAGAACAAAATTTAAGATTTTATTAATAAAACGAAAAATATTTTAAAAAAAACAGTCAAGTGCAATTTTTCCCAAAAGATGTCAGTTATTTTGACTTATTCGATATTTTGACATATTTTATTTCTTCTCTTATTTGTTATTTAGTTCATATTCCAGTGTCCAGTCGTATTCATATAAAACCATATCAACAAATAAAACGTCAGATTTGTTTTCAAAAAAAATTATAATTTGGAAAGTAAGTTAATGAAGTTTTGTAATTAATAATAATTACTTTATTTAATCACAATATTTCTCTTAATTAAAACCTTAGTTCATTGAAAATGGCTTCTGCTATTCAGAATACGAATAATTGGCAAATTGCAATGCGCACCTTAAGTGAAAGCGCCACTTTTTTGTTTAACAATAAAACGATGTCTGATGTTACATTTGTGTTCAAGAATAAAAATTCAGCCAATGAATCAACAGAAGAGATTCATGCGCATAGTTGGATTTTATCGATGTTAAGTCCTGTGTTTTATAACAGTTTCAAAGATAACTTTGAGGTTTCAAAGCAGATTCCCGTTTCGGATTCATCGTATGAAAGTTTTTTGGAATGTCTTCGATTTGTCTACAAAAGTGAATGCATTTTAACAACAGAAAATGCTTATGAAGTAATGAAAGTGGCTCACAAATATTCTCTGAATTTCTTGGAAGGTGACTGTGCTGATTACTTAATGAAGTCCATTGCAGTAGACAATGTGTGCCCTCTACTAGATTATGCCATAATTAATGGACAGAATTCATTCCAGGAAAAATTAATTGAGTTTATTGCTCCACAAATTGCTCCCATTCTTCAGACAAATTCATTTCTAAATATAAAAAAGGAATCATTAGAAGCAATCTTAAATATTGAGAAAACAGGGCCAATTACTGAAGTAGAGATTTTTGATGGTGTTATGAAATGGGCTGGACATAAATGTATTTCTACTCAGATGGTTGTGAATGGGTCCAATAAACGCCATCAATTGGGTGAACTTCTTAAAACCATTCGATTTCCTACGATGACTTCTTGTGAATTGGCTCAATGCTTTGAAAAAGAACAAGGACTTTTCACAAATGAAGAAGCACTTTCCCTTTTAATTTCGACCTCGTTAAATAAGAATAACAAACTGGGATTCAGATCTGATGCTCGAAAATTTTTAATTGTTTTGGATAAATTAAATGAAAATAAAATTGAGCTGTTTGTTACTGGATTTTTAGTTCGAAATTACGTTGGTGATTGTAATATAAGATCAAAGTTCACAGTTAGTAAGATGATTTATCTCACTGGAGTAATAATTGCAAGATCAAATAAAACTCAAAATTTGAGTATTCAATTTATTAAGGAACGAAACATTATTTGGTTTGAAGAGAAATTTCACATCGTAGGGCATAGTTACGATAATCGTTATTTCACGAAAGCATTATTACTAAAGCCGAATCAAGAATATATTGTTGACCTTCAATTTGACAAGAAAAATTCACAATTTGAGCACTATGATAAAGTACCAACACCATGGTCTAAGACAGAAAAAGGTGTTGAGTTTAATTTTTCAGAATTAAGTCCATTAATGAGGATATTTATTTTTAAGTCAATAGAATAAATGTAAAATCCTCCATTGATATTTGATTTATTTGCAGTATGAAATATAATTAAAAGTAAAATAAATATTTGAATAAAATAAAGAGTTTCATTTAATTAGAATTTAATATTCTTTAACTAGAATCAGTACCCAACGCTTTAATTTTTTTATACCAGCAACTTTGTTTCAAATTTCAGCAAATTATAGAGAATTCTTCTAAAGTGAAGCAGAAATATTTGACCACTTGAATTATTTAGAAATAATTTATTTAATATTTTTCTTTGGTTCTATAAATTCTGTATTATTTATTTATTCATTAAAATAATTATTGTTATTATTATGTAAATTAGTTGCAAATAATTATTGTCCTTAGAAATATAAAGCATTCTGGTTTTAATATTTTTCCACAATTATTTTATTGGACGACGTATCGGAAGTTTTTTGCTCCCTTAATCATGTGTGTGTATTACTATTATTACGTTATTTCATAAAAATTAATTTGTTTTTGAGAAATATTTATTAATTTTGTTGTTTTATTTTATTATAATTTTGCAATAAAGTTTGTGTTTGAATATGTTCGTGTTGTTGAATATGATTTGTGTTTTGTAAGTAAATTAATTAAATTGTTTCGAATTTTCGCTCTATCTAAATGATAGTGACGTAATTAAAACACTAAAAATTAAATTAAATCATCGCAGATTACAAATATTTTTCTATTCGAAATAGGACCAGAATTCCATCATTATTCAAATTTTAAAATATGTTGTTGAATGAGAAAGAAAAATTTGGACATTGAAAAAGATTAATTAATAAAAACCCACCTTATGAAAATAGTAGGTCTCATCCCCGTTTGGACGGCATTTAGTAGGAAATGTGGGACAATAAAGAAAAGTTCACTTGTGTGTCAAGTACAAAGAGAGAAAAAAAAGATTAATTAAATCTTTTATTGAATTTAATTTATTCAAAATTATTTTGAACTTGAATATTTTTCATATTGCTAAATGCTGGATATAATTTTTATTGAAAATTCTTAATTACAAAAAGAAATGAATAATTAACAAACGCTGTTTACTTTTCTTCATTTTTTCATCGATACCAACATTTTCATAAATAAACTGTTGATTTTTAAACAGGGGTTTCTGAATCTCCTATTGATTGGATTGAGAGGAGTTTCTGAATCTCCCTCATCATTAATTTTTTAAGACGGGACAGGCGGAAGTGGAAAAAGAAGAGAGACGACGACGACATCGTAGCAGCATATTTTGAACTTCTTATAAAGTATTATTAAAACTTGTATTAATTATTATCTAGATGTAAAGTTTTCAATATTAAATATAAAGTTATTGTAAGGAAAAGTTGTAGTGTTATTTAGTAAAGAAACAATTGAAGTGACGACGACGAATATATAACATTTTGGTCCTTCGAGTCAAATATAAGATGGCGACCTGTGATGAAGCAGAAAATGCACGTGTTAGTGAACGAATAAATAAAGGAATTCCACCAAATAGATTTTCACCCTCACAAAGTCGACGAGGAATAAGTAGAGGTGCAATAAGACGAATAACAGGACATGTAATTCAACAAAATCATAATGAATCTGATTTTGAAGAATTTTTGGAAAACCATGGCCGCATTGAGAATGCACAGGGGTCAGGAATTTTTTTAAGTGACGACAAATATATAGAAAATATGAATTCTAAAGAAAATAGTTTCAATACGTTCGATGAAATTAAAGAGAGTTCTTCAAGTAAAATACGTTTAGAAGAAATCAAATTACGACGAGTAGAAAAGGAATTAGAATTATTAAAGATCAAAGAGAAATTGTTAGACAAGGAATCGAAAATAGATTTTAAATCGGATGTAAAAAGTTGCAAAGCAGATTCATCTATAAATTTTAATAGTGACAAACAGAACATGAATTTTGATCATTTCATGGCACGTCAGACACTTGGAAAAGATTTGCCTTTTTTTTGATGGTGATCCAGAAGAATGGCCAATGTTTTATAGTCAATTTGAAAGAACAACTAAGATTTGTGGTTTTACTAGTGATGAAAATGTATCAAGATTACAACGATGTCTTAAAGGTGAAGCACGGGAGTCTGTACGTGCACTTCTAGTATCTCCTGACAGCTGTGATGAAATTATCAATATTTTGAAACGGCGATTTGGCAGACCAGAATATATTATAAAAACAATTATTAATAAAATTAAATATCTTTCAGCTCCTAAAGAAGATAATCCAGACAGCATTATTAAGTTTGCCACTGCAGTTAATAATTTAGCAGTAACTTTAGAAAATTTAAAAAGACCCGATTACCTGAATAATCCACAGTTGTTAGAAGATATAGAGAGCAAATTACCACCTGTTTTTCACATTTTATGGTCTGAACATATATATGATAAAGAAAATTATTCAATCAAAGATTTATCAAACTGGCTTAGTAGACAAGCACATTCTGCAAGTTTTCGTACAATGCCAACTCAATCTCATGATGTAAACAAAAAGGTTAGAGGTAAAGTAATGACAACAACAACATCTGAATATGTTTGTGTTTGCTGTAAGAAATCTTGTAAACATTTATCAAAGTGTGACGAATTTTTAAAAAAGAAAACTGATGATCGATGGACTTTAATTACTGAACATAATTTTTGCTTTTCATGCCTTAATAAAGGACATTCGATTTCTAATTGTGTAAATAAATATAAATGTGGAATTAACAATTGTTTAAAACGTCATAACAAATTATTACACAATCAAAATATGAAATCAAATGAAACAAATGTTAATGTATGCACACATAGTCATGTTTATGACAATACACCAAATTCGACAATGTTAAGAATATTACCAGTAATATTAAAAGGGAAAAATCAACAACTTTTTAAAACATATGCTTTATTGGATCCAGGATCGACTATGACAATGATGACATCTGATGTAGCAAAACTTTTAAACATTGATGGACCATCTGAGTCAATGTGTATTCAATGGGCAAATGGGTCAATCGTAAATGAAAATAATTCTAAAAAAGTTAATGTTGAAATAATGGGAACATTTAATGATGCAAAATTTTATAAATTGTTTAATGTTAGAACAGTAGACGAGTTACAATTACCAAGACAGTCCTTAAATAAAAATAAATTAAAAGAAAGATGGCCGTATTTAAAAAACATAAATTTTGAAGAATTTGAGAATGCCCAACCAACAATTCTCATTGGAGAAGACAACGCTCTATTAACGTCGACGCGTAGTATTTTGCATGATTCATGGAATTCACCTGTAGCGTCTAGAACTTTGTTGGGTTGGGTTATTAGCGGTAATGACGGACGTAATTATCAAAAAAATTATTCATTTGTTTTTCATATTTGTCAAAACCATGATGACAAATTACATCAACTTGTTAAAGACTCATTTTCAACTGAAGATTTTGGTGTTAAATTGACAGTAGAGAAATCACGATCTAGAGAGGACAATATAGCAATGAAATTACTAGAAGAAACAACAAGTCAAATTGGTAAGAGATGGGAAACGGGTTTACTTTGGAAACAACCGAACTTAAGACTTCCTGAAAGTAAATTAAATGCATTACAACGTTTAATTTGCTTGGAAAGGAAATTGGACAAAGATGAAAATTTAAAGCATTTATATAATCAAAAAATTGATGATTATATTAAAAAGGGATATTTAATAAAAATAAATGACGACGATTCTTTGCATATTAGAAAATGGTATCTTCCTCATTTTCCTGTTTTTAATCCCAAAAAGCCAACAAAATTAAGAATAGTCTTAGACGCTGCAGCAAAATCTAAAGGGTACAGCTTAAATGATTTTCTGGTACAGGGACCTGACTTGATTCAGTCATTGCCATCAATTTTATTTAAATTTAGACAAGGAAAAATTGCGTTTACGGCTGACATTAAAGAAATGTTCCATCAAGTTAAAATTAAAGACGAAGACACAAATAGTCAGTTAATATTATGGAGAGGTAACAACCGCATTAATGAACCTCAAATTTTTAAAATGACAGTCATGATTTTTGGTGCGACTTGTTCTCCAACGAGTGCGATTTTTGTGAAGAATAAAAACGCTTTAAACCATCAAAAAATATATCCAAGAGCGACAAAAGCAATTATTGAAAATCATTATGTAGACGATTATCTTGATAGTGTAGACACAATTGAAGAAGCTATTACATTGATTAAAGATGTAATTAAAATACAAGGACATGGTGGATTTATTATTTGCAATTGGATATGTTCATTTAACAGTGTATTACAACAAATACCAAATGACCTTGTCAACAACAATAAGATGTTATACAATTTAGACGAAAATAAATCTGCAGAAAGAGTTTTGGGTGTTTGGTGGAGACCAAGTGATGACGTTCTGACTTTTAGGACAAGTTTTGAGAATATTCCTGCAGACTTAGTACATGGAGATAAGCGTCCAACCAAACGTGAAATGTTAAGATTGTTGATGTCAATTTATGATCCATTAGGATTGGTTGGTCATTTTATAATTAGTGGGAAAATATTATTGCAAAGAATCTGGCGTACTGGTTTAAATTGGGATGACGAAATAACAGACATATTATATCAACAATGGAAGTTATGGCTTCAGGGATTACAAAGAATATCTACAGTTAAAGTACAACGTCAATATTTTGATAATTTTTTGACTGACAAAAATATTCAGTTGCATATTTTTTGCGATGCTAGTGAAGATGGTTTTGCCGCCGTTGCTTATTTTCGTGTTGAAAATCAAGACGAAATTAAAGTGGGTTTTGTTGCATCTAGAACGCGAGTAGCTCCAATTAAATCATTATCTATACCAAGATTGGAATTGCAAGCAAGTTTAATGGGCAGCCGACTTATGAAAACAATTATACAAGAACATGAAGTTACAATTATTGAGAAATACTTATGGACGGACTCTCGAACTGTTCTTTGCTGGATTCAATCGCAGAACAAAAGATTTAAACAGTTTGTTGCACATAGACTAGGTGAGATAGCTGAACTAACAGATATTAAAGATTGGAATTGGGTACCATCACATTTAAATGTAGCAGATGATGCCACTAGAATTAATTTTAATTGTGATTTTGAAACAACGTCTCGTTGGTATAATGGACCAACATTTTTAAGTAAAAAAAAAAATATGTGGCCCACTCTATATGTAAAAAATGAAGAAGATCATGGACAAGAAGAAGAGTTAGGATTTATTGGTGTGACGAAGAAGCTAGATGGTTTTATGACGATAATTGATACTGAAAGATTTTCAAAATGGCTTAAACTTATTCGAACAACAGCCTGGGTAAATCGCTTTATAAGAAATTGTAAAACTAAATTAACTAATAGAAGACTTAATGAACTTTCATCAGACGAATTATTAGCAGCGGAAATAATGTGGCTTAAAAAATCACAACAAGATAGCTTTTCTGATGAGCTTCATGGTCTAAGAAATAATTTGAAATTAAATAAAAAAAGTAAATTGTACAATTTATCTCCAATATTAGACAAAAATGATTTGTTAAGAATTAGTTCACGATTACAAAAATCTCCTCATTTTGATTATTGGACGAAAAATCCAGTTATTTTAACTGCCAATAATACGATTAGTGAATTATTATTAAAATTTTACCACGACAAAGCAAATCATATTGGAAATGAATTTATTTTAAATGAAGTACGTCAACGATATTGGATCATAAAAGCGAAAGTAAAACTACGAGAAATAACGTACAAATGTAGTGTATGTCAATTAAGACGGGCGAAACCAGAAATAACCTTAATGGGCCAACTGCCTGAATGTAGGTTAACACCAAAAGTACCAGCTTTTACATATACCGGACTTGACTATTTCGGTCCTTTTGAAGTTAAAGTTGGACGACGTCGTGAGAAAAGATATGGTGTTTTATTTACATGTTTAACGATACGAGCCATTCATTTAGAAATTGCTTCATCATTAACGACTGATGCCTGTATTATGGCAATACGGAGGTTTATATCGAGACGAGGATGTCCCTTAGAATTTTATTCTGATAACGGTACAAATTTACGAGGTGCAGCTCGTGAACTTCAGAAAGCATTGAAGGAAATTAACCAAGATGAGATCGAATCAGAAATGTCCAAACGAAATATTAAATGGAACTTCATACCACCAGCATCACCACACATGGGTGGTTGTTGGGAAAGGTTAGTTCGTTCAGTGAAAACCGCACTTTCCATGACATTGAAGACCAAAGCACCGACAGATGAAGTCTTGCAAACTTTGTTCTCTGAAGCCGAACAATCAGTAAATTCTCGACCGCTGACTGATGTATCATCTAATCCTGAAGACTGGGCTTCTTTAACACCGAATCATTTATTGATAGGCCGATCAAATGCTGAAGCAAGCATTGGCAAATTTGATGACAAAGATTTAATATTACGAAAACAGTGGAAAGCTTCACAGCGCTTAGCTGATTTATTTTGGCAAAGATGGATGAAAGAATACTTACCTACTTTAACAAGACGAAGAAAATGGATTGAGAAGGGTTACACGATTGAAAAGAATGATGTAGTTTTGGTTATTGATCCAAATTCCAGTAGAAACTCGTGGCCAAAAGGAATAGTAACAAATGTGTATCCTGGTTCTGATGGAGTAGTACGAGTAGTAGATGTTAAAACTAATTCAGGAACCTATAGACGACCAGTGGTAAAGTTATGCGTATTGAGATTAGGTATTGGAAAGAAGGAAGTACTTCCAATACGAGGGGGAGAATGTTGATTTTTAAACAGGGGTTTCTGAATCTCCTATTGATTGGATTGAGAGGAGTTTCTGAATCTCCCTCATCATTAATTTTTTAAGACGGGACAGGCGGAAGTGGAAAAAGAAGAGAGACGACGACGACATCGTAGCAGCATATTTTGAACTTCTTATAAAGTATTATTAAAACTTGTATTAATTATTATCTAGATGTAAAGTTTTCAATATTAAATATAAAGTTATTGTAAGGAAAAGTTGTAGTGTTATTTAGTAAAGAAACAATTGAAGTGACGACGACGAATATATAACAAAACAAAACACACGAAATAATTAAATTTCTTTAGAAGTCGTGTAAATGAAATTAACATTTACTTACTCCTTACAATTAGACATTAGATGATTAATATTTTTCAATTTAAATTAAAGTTTTTTATTTAAGGAAAAATTGATTGACTGAAAACCTTCTATGCCACAACTGAGACACGAAATAATGTTTTCTTCTTTTCACTTTCTATGTTTTGTCTGGAGTTAATTCTAATTTTTTATTACAATTATATTAATATTAATATAAACGATAAAAACAATAATAATATATAAATAATAATTAAGTATAGTAATTAAAATAATTCTAATAAATATTAATAGATAATATTATCAATAATTGAAAGGAAAAAAAAACTGAATAACACAAAAACAAATAAAAATCTCTTTTAAACAAATATTAGAAATTTTTATCATCCTTTGATTTTTCATCAGTAACAAAAATCATAAAATGCAAAATACAAAAAAAAAACAAAATGAAACAATCGGTTTAACTTTTTATTCTAAAATATTTTCCAACAAAAAATTATTGTTAATAAAATACTAAAAGTCTTAATAATTAAATAAGATAAAATAAAAAACAAAACAGATAAAAAAATATACACTGATGAAAACAAATTAAAGATTTAAGAAAAATAATAAACAAAAAATGAAAGAAAAATTTAAAAGAAACAAATTAAAAAAAATTAATAAAAATCTCCGTCGCAAAATTAGTTTTTTTTTTGCCAAATATTTTCAAATTCAAAACGAACAAATAAAAAATAATAAACAATTTAAAATTTTTTATTTCTGTTTCATTTTGATTATAATTAACTAACAAAAGTATTCTATTAATTATTATTTATTATTATTATTAAAAAGTATAAAATGAAACTAAACACAAAATATTAAATATAAAGAGAGAATATTAATTTTTTTTAATAAATTTAATTTTTAAACAAAAGTTTTTCGAATAAAAACGGAAAAATAGTTTTTAAATAAAATATAATAAAAAGCTTTCAATTTCAACAAAACAGAGCCGTGTATTTTTCATATACAATAATTGTAAGAATTATCAATTATTAATAATTTATTTGTCAGATCAAAATATTTATGAACTTTATTATTATAAATAAAATAAATATTTACCAATGCATTAAATTATAATTACATGAACTTTATTTAAACAAAAAAAAATGTAAATAATTATTAATAAAATATAAATAAAATTTACACAATAAACAAAATAAATTCCAATTTCAATTTATTTAAAATTGATAAGGATACCGTGGATTAAATTATTATATTTAAAATGAGAACAAAATTTAAGATTTTACTAATAAAACGAACCAGATTTTTTTTTTAGATTTATATTCGATTTTTTGTTAACCTAGTACGTCAACCTACTTAGATTATTTAGTAACTAGGAGACCTACTATTTTTGAGGTGGGTTCTGAACCACCCTAGTATCTTGCACATGCATTTTAATTCGATTCGGCGCATTGCGAGCTCTTAAGAAAACATGCAGATTTCCTAAGAAGAATTCGTTCGGTTAAAACCTTATCCTGCACACCGGCCGGAGGGTCATAGATGTTATTAATCATTGCCCACTATTTTATGTATGTTTAGTACATAATTAGCCGAATGAAAAATTCCATCCCGCCTCGGTCGAGATTCGAACTCGGTACCTCCCGCTCCAAACGTCAGCATGTTGCCATGCTGACATCTTGGTCGGTTAACATAATATTATTAACTATATTCATCTTTATTATTTATTTATTTATAATAATTATTTAGAAATAATTTATTTAAAGTTTTTCTTTTGTTATACAAATTATGTATTATTTATTTATTTATTAAAATAATTATTGTTATTATTATTTGTGAGAGAGAAAAAAGGAAACATAAAAAGATTTTCTCCGATTTAAAAAAATAAACGTTTGCAGAATAAAAGACACAAAACTTTTACTATTTTTTTCTTTCTAATTTAATAAAGGAGGAATAAACTGGATTGAATAAAAAAAAATATCAACGAGATAATGTGTGTGTGTGTGAGGATGACTTACAAAAGAATTAACTTAACTTAGCTTCTAAATATGTCCCCTCTTTTGGTTGTTACTTGCTAGTTTTGGACTCCAAAGTTAAAACTTTTTATTTTATTTGTTAATTTTATTCAACAAAATTTGTAATTTTTGATCCTTTTTATTTATTTTATTTATTTATTGTAAATTAGCCAAAGCAGAATTAACATCCATATGATTCTGCATTATTTATTTTACTAAACATTGAAATTTATAAAAAATAAACAGAAACATTTTAAAATTAAAAATTACAAATTGAAAATTAAAATATTTATGGTAAACTAAATTAGAATAAGGATAATTACTACAGTAAATACTAACAACATGTAACAACAACTATAAATTATTATATATTTTATTCTTAACTTATTTAGATATAATTATAATTCAATCTTATGCCTCTGATGTCCAAATTGTGAGAGACACAATTTACATTTTAATATTTGTACAATCCTAAATTACGGTACTGTATGTGCATTATCTTTTATCTCTTATCATTAATGCAGGGCTTTTATATGTAACTAATAAATAATACATTACATAAATAACATTTAATAATAAAAACAGATTTTAATCCAATAAAAATTTAATCAAAATTTAAACTAAAATAACAACAACAAAATTAATACAACAAATTAATTACATTAAATAAAATATCACAATAGAACTAAACATCTCCTTAAAGTTCCATACAAATAACTAAACTATTTTAGCATATTGATTCATTCCCATAAATAATCTTGTCTAAATGGAAATTATTCAAACACAGTTTAAGTTCATTAATAAACTATAATAAAGTTACATATTATTCTTACACCAGACAAATATTATTTTCAATATTTGACAAATGAACTTATAAAAAATATCTAATACTGAAAATTGTATTAAATCAAAAATTAACTTTACTTTAATCATTTCAAGTATAGAAGAAAAAGATAAGGACTAATCACAAATATCAAATATATGCCTTAAACAAATCATTCGAAATTTATTTGTTCAACAGAATTGTTCAGTTTATTTTTAAGTTATTCAAAAGTGAATATAAAAATTTCAATTTCTTTTTTCTTCAATCAGAAAATCACAAGAAAAATAAAAAAACTGTAAGTAAAAAGGAAATTATGAATAAAATTTCAATTATTTTACGGATTTCATTAAACGATAATTAACGCATTTAGTGATCACGTTTCTCGTGAATTTCAAGAGTTTCAAATAATACGAAGAATTTTTTAGGGAAGAAATGATTTCGTTTCTATACAAAAGGAACTTCTTTGTTCCTTCAAGGGACTTCCGGTATAATCATTACAAAAAGTAGAAAAAAATTCTATCGTCATTTAATGATAATTTTAGAAATAAAATCTTGCACTAATTAAAAATTCTAAAAAATATATTTAGTTGAACTAAAGTATAAAGTTTAAATTTTCATTGGTAACGGATAGGAAGAATTAAGTTGAAATAATTATGGTCAAGGACATTTTGCGTTTATGTTATATGATATGACTTTACTCAAGAGTGTATGTGTTGTGACGTAAGTATGCAGAAGAAGAATATTTAAATTTAATTTACATTTATTGTTCATTTGATTTCTATGTTCAAGATTATAATTATTTTTCGGAAACCATTCATTGCATCGAATGACCAATTTTTATCATTTTTATAATTCATTAAAATTAATTTAAAATAAAACATTAGATAATCAAAGTGAAAATTTTAACGAAAGACTGATTAAAAAATGGGCAATATTTGATCAGTACTTTTTGTTATCTTCAATTTTAAAAGGTTGTGGTAAAAAACTTAAATTGTTGTTATTTTGTGCATATTAGTTTCTGCTCAAGGTAATAAATAACCAAATAATTAAATTATTAAATCACCAAGAGGTCATCAATAATTAATTTTGAAAAATGAAAAACTTAAATCTGAATCATAAAGAAGAAAAATTAGATTTAATGTAATTGAAAATTTTTATCGGGATTCTAACAAAATATTTTCAGTTCGACACAAGAAAAAATTCTAAATATAAATATTGTTGTGCAATTTACCGTCAACTCATCACAACAAAATTTAATGAGAACAATACTGAACTTAAACAATTGTAATTATTGAAACGACTTTTAAGGCAGAATAAAAGAAATGAGAGTCAAATCTAAATTAGTAACAATTAAATTTAAAAAAATTATTTAAATCAATAAAAAATGTTAATCAACAAAACCGAATTAATTTTATTTTACTTTACAGATGGCATCCGCTATTCAGAATACTGAAAATTGGCAAATTGCCATGCGCACCTTAAGTGACAGCGCCACTTTTTTGTTTAACAATAAAACGATGTCTGATGTTACATTTGTGTTTAAGAATAGAAATTCAGAATGTGAATCAACAGAAGAGATTCATGCGCATAGTTGGATTTTATCGATGTTAAGTCCTGTGTTTTATAAAAGTTTTAAAGATAATTTTGAAGTTTTAACGAATATTCCCGTTTCGGATTCATCGTATGAAAGTTTCTTAGAATGTTTGAGATTTGTCTATAAGAGTGAATGTATTTTGACTCCTGGAAATGTGTACGATGTTATGAGAGTAGCCCAAAAATACGTTCTAAAGTTTTTAGAAAAAGATTGTGCCGATTACATAACGAAATCAATGACAGTGGAAACTGTTTGCCCTACATTAGATAATGCTTTAACAAATGGACAAAATGCACTAAACGAAAAATTGATTGAGTTCATTGCTCCAAAAATTGCTCCCATTCTTAAGACAAATTCATTTCTAAACATAAAAAAGGGATCATTAGAAGCAATCTTAAATATTGAGAAAACAGGGCCAATTACTGAAGTAGAGATTTTTGATGGTGTTATGAAATGGGCTGCAGAGAAATGTACTTCGAGTCAGATGGTTGTGAATGGGTCCAATAAACGCCATCAATTGGGAGAGCTTCTTAAAACCATTCGATTTCCTACGATGACTCCTACTGAATTGGCTCAATGCATTGAAAAAGAAGACGGACTTTTTACAGATGAAGAAAAAATTTCGATTTGCACTTCTGCCGCGTTAAATAAGAATAACAAACTGGGCTTCAGATCTGATGCCCGAGAATATTTAATTGATTTGGATAAAATAACTGAAAATGGAATTCGCATCTTTATTACTGGATGGTCTGTTCGAAATTACATTGGTGATTCTAATATAAGATCAAAATTCACAGTTAGTAAGCTGATTTATCTTACTGGAGTAAGAATTGCAAGACCAAATAACACTCAAAATGCAACTATTCAATTTATTGAGGAACGAAACATTATTTGGTTTGAAGAGAAGTTTCACATCGTAGAAAATAATTTCGATATTCGTTATTTCACGAAACCATTATTACTAAAGCCGAATCAAGAATATATTGTTGACGTTCAATTTGACAACAAAAATTCACAATTTGGGCACAATGATAAAATACCAACACCATGGTCTAATACAGAAGAAGGTGTTAAGTTTAATTTTTTAGAATTAAGTCCATTAATGAGGTATTTTTATTTTAAGTCAATAGAATAAATGTAAAATCTTCCATAATGTTTATTATTTTAGTTTCGTGAAGCATGAAATATAATTAAAACTAAAGTAAATATTTGAATACAATAAAGATTTTCATTTTAATTAAAACTTAATATTATTTAAGAGGAATCCTTGCGTACAATTTAGTAACTTCTGGAGCAACTGTTACAAAATTCTCCTGTAAATCAGAAAAAATTGGAACACTTGATCTTCCATCCAACTTTACATTGTTTCTATATTCTTATGCTGAACAACAGCTACTTACCTCCACTTAAACCACTAATCGCATTAAAGAAATTCTTTCGAATGTAACAATTAAATTAATGTTGCTAAATTAATGTGTTTACTTTGCATTAAATAAATACTTTAAATGAAATATAAAGAAGCCCAAATGAAGCCCAATTTCTGATGTAAACGTGATTCAGAATAAACACCAAAAATTTAAATTAAAACAAAAAGATTTTGGGTTTATTCTTTTTTTTTTGTTTCTTTTAAAATATAATTTCTATTTACTTTCTTAAAACACTAAATATAACATAATATTATTAACTATATTCATCTTTATTATTTATTTATTTATAATAATTATTTAGAAATAATTTATTTAAAGTTTTTCTTTGGTTATACAAATTATGTATTATTTATTTATTTATTAAAATAATTATTGTTATTATTATTTGTGAGAGAGAAAAATAGAAACATAAAAAGATTTTCTCCGATTAAAAAAATAAACGTTGCAAGAATAAAAGAGACAAAACTTTACTATATTTTTTTCTTTCTAATTTAATAAAGGAGGAATAAACTGGGTTGAATAAAAAAAAATATCAACGAGATAATGTGTGTGTGTGAGGATGACTTACAAAAGAATTAACTTAACTTAGCTTCTAAATATGTCCCCTCTTTTGGTTGTTACTCGCTTATTTTGGACTCCAAAGTTAAAACTTTTTATTTTATTTGTTAATTTTATTCAACAAAATTGGTAATTTTTGCTTCTTTTTATTTATTTTATTTATTTATTGTAAATTAGCCAAAGCAGAATTAACACCCATATGATGCTGCATTATTTATTTTACTAAACATTGAAATTTATAAAAAGTAAACAGAAACATTAAAAATTAAAAACTTCAAATTTAAAATTAAAATATTTATGGTAAACTAAATTAGAATAAAGATAATTGCTACAGTAAATACTAACAACATTTAACAACAACTATAAATAACATTTAATAATTAAAATAGATTTTAATCCAATAAAAAAATAATAAATATTTAATCAAAAATAACAACAACAAAATTAATACAACAAATTATAATTACATTAAATAAAATATCACTATAGAAACAAAACATCTCCTTAAAGTTCCATACAATTAACTAAACTATTTTAGCATATTGATTCATTCCCATAAATAATCTTGTCTAAATGGAAATTATTCAAACACAGTTTAACCCTCTCCGGGCTACTGGGTCTTTTTTGGCACACAGTTTTGAGAGAATTTTCATGGCTACTGTGTGTGAATTAAATTTTAAGTTTGAATGTAGTTGTAATGCGTTGTTATAGTTGAATCGTAATAAATCGTTAATCGTCGTAAAAATGTTTGGCAGAACCTCTTTAAACGTTGTGATGAGGTGACATGTTTGACTTATTGAAAAAAAAAAAAACCTGGTATTTTGAAAACAAAATTAAGTGCAATAATAATACGTTTAATTATATAAAGACAAAAGGAATCACACAATAAAAGGTAAGAGATCAACACAAAATTAAAATAACTGAATTATAAATGTATAACTAACAGTACTATCGTATAAAAAAACTTGTTCCAAAAAAGACCCATTGGGAATCGGGACTATGTCACGTAGAGGTTTGACAGATGTTCAAATTCTCTTGGAATTGGAGGGTGGTTTGTCAGATTATGATGAAGAGATTGAAAATGACGATCCATATCTCGATGAAAATATTATTTTAGAATATCTAAATCAAGATAATCATGTTTTTCAATCTGAGAATGTACATGGTCTTCTAATAAATGATAAAAATGAAGCCAAAGATGAAGAATTTATTGCTCCAATTGCACTGATTTCTTCTATAAATCAAAAAAAAATCCGTTGGAGAACAAAAGACATTAATGCTGTTGATACTAATTTTTTAGGAGAAGCCCATACTAATATTGAAAATGAAAAAGAGAAAAGTCCGTTATAATATTTTCAATCCTTCATCACAGATCAAATAATAAATAATTTTGCGGAGCAAACAAATTTATACTCAGTGCAACTATCAGGTAAATCTGTTAATGTTTCTACTGCTGAACTTGAACAGTTCATCGGTATTCATTTAATTAGTGGAATCGTGAAGGTACCTAGTTATCGAGATTATTGGGCTCTCGAAACACGATATGATATGGTAGCGAATGCAATGAGTAGAAATAGGTTCGATAGTTTAATAACTTATTTTCACATAGCAGATAATGCTACAATTAAAAAAAGGGATGATCCTGATTATAATAAGCTATTCAAAATAAGACCTTTACTAACAGCAGTTCAAGAAAAATTTTCTAAAATAGAACCTGAAGAGTACAACTCTGTGGACGAGTTCATCATCCCTTTTAAAGGACGAACTTCTTTAAAACACTATAATAAGGACAAGCCTCATAAATGGCGAATAAAAGGTTTTTCTTTGGCGGGTAAAAGTGGGGTGGTTTATAACTTTGAAATATATACTGGAAAGAACACAACACCACTTATGCCTGATAGTTTGGGAATAAGTGGTGATATTGTTTTACATTTAATGAAAATTTTACCAACACATAAAAGATATAAAATCTCAATGGATAACTGGTTCTCATCTTATAAATTAATCGTAGCATTAAAGAAAGAAGGATTTTTTGCTGTAGCTACTGTCGGAGCTAATAGAATCCCAAATGTTGAATTCAAAATGACAAAGAATTAAAAAAAGCTAGAGGATCTTTTGATCATAAAACAGATCAAGATGAAAACATTGTGGCAGTTAAATGGTTCGACAACAAGCCGGTACACTTAATATCTTCATACGCTGGAATCAATCCCATAAAAAACTCCACTAGATGATGCAGTAAAACGAAAAAATATTTAGACGTACCAACTCCGTCTATTGTGAAAGAATATAATAAATTTATGGGTGAAGTCGATCTTCATAATATGTTGGCTCAACTCTACAGGGTGGATATTATAGTTAAAAGATTTTATCTTCGTATAGTGTTTCACATAATTGATCTGGCAGTGGTAAATGCATGGCTTCTGTAAAGACGCGAGAAAATTATGAGAGCACCAAACACCAAAACATTGCCGTTAAAAATATTCAAAAGCCAAATTGCTAGAGGATTGATAGAGAGTGGAAAAATCAACTCAAAGATAATGAATTTTTCGTTCCTTTTTTATTTTTTTATTATACTTTTTTGTATAAAATTTTTTTTTTAAGACTAAATATTTGACTGAAAAAACTTAAATAAAAGTCCATAATTGATTTAAGATAAAAATGAATTTATTTAATTGTTTTATTGTATTTTTTGTAAATAAAAACGAATTAAAAATTATTTTTTCCAAATTTAAAAATTTTGTTAATGTAGACCCTCCTTTTTCCCAATGGGTCTTTTTTGGCACGCGAAAAATCTCGCGAGGTAAGTGAAAAAAAAAAAAAATAAATGCATTTTTTGAATTTAAAAGCATTTTTTAGCCCAAAAATACATTGGCTTATTTTTTTCGACCGCTAGATTTAATGTGGTCCAGAGAGGGTTAAGTTCATTAATAAAGTATAATAAAGTTACATATTCTTACAGCAGACAAATATTATTTTCAATAATTGACAAATGAACTTATAAAAAATATCTAATACTGAAAATTGTATTAAATCAAAAATTAACTTTACTTTATCATTTCAAGTATACCAGAAAAAGATAAGGACTAATCACTCAAAAAACAAATCATTCAAAATTTATTTGTTCATCAGAATTGTTCAGTTTTTTTTTAAATTATTCAAAAGTGAATATAAAAATTTCAATTTCTTTTTTCTTCAATCAGAAATCACAAGAAAAATAAAAAACTGTAAGTAAAAAGGAAATTATGAATAATATTTCAATTATTTTACGGATTTCATTAAACGATAATTAAGGAATTTAGTGATCACGTTTCTCGTGAATTTCAAGAGTTTCAAATAATACGAAGAATTCTTTAAGGAAGAAATGATTTCGTTTCCATACAAAAGGAACTTCTTTGTTCCTTCAAGGGACTTCCGGTATAATCATTACAAAAAGTAGAAAAAAATTCTATCGTCATTTAATGATAATTTTAGAAATAAAATCATGCACTAATTAAAAATTCTCAAGATTATATTTAGTTGAACTAAAGTGCAAAGTTTAAATTTTCATTGGTTGTTTAATCTGGTTGAATTAAACTTTAGGAATTGGATAGGAAATTCTTCTTTAACAATCCCGATGTATCCGGGCCAGACAATTCTCTGTTAAAGAAGTTTGAATGATATAGACGATTTGACTCTCGATTATAAGTTAATTTATTTATGAAAAATCTAAGTTTATATACATTAAAAATTGATTACATTGCATTTTAACTTCATGAGAACAATACAAAAATATGATAAAGAATTGTTATTCTCATATACGAATGTATTATAAATATGCCCAAAAATGCATAATTGCAGAATACATGAAGATGTTTTCTGCGGTGCAATGATCTAATATAATTTGATATATTTGATTTTTAATGTATTTTGATGACACAATTATTTTGCGTCTGAGAATGACGCTGCGTTTACAACGCACCGTTTATTTTTTTCATATTTATAAAATATGTGATTGAACATTGGTAACGGATAGGAAGAATTAAGTTGAAATAATTATGGTCAAGGACATTTTGCGTTTATATTATATGATATGACTATTCTCAAGAGTGTATGTGTTGTGACGTAGGTACGCAGAAGAAGAATATTTAAATTTAATTTACATTTATTGTTCATTTAATTTCAATTTTAAAGATTATAATTATTTTTGTGAAACCATTTATTGCATCCCGTGACCAATTTTTATCATTTTTATAATTCATTAAAATTAATTTAAAATAAAACATTAGATAATCAAAGTGATAATTTTAACGAAAGACTGATTAAAAAATGGGCAATATTTTATCAGTAGTTTTTGTTATCTTGAATTTTAAAAGATTGAGGTAAAAAACTTTAATTGTTGTAATTTTGTGTATATTGGTTTCTGCTCAAGGTAATAAATAACCAAATAATTAAATTATTAAATCACCAAGAGGTCATCGATAATTAATTTTGAAATATGAAAAAAGTTAAATCTGAATCATAAAGAAGAAAAATTAAATTTAAAGTAATTGGAAATTTTCATTGCGATTCTCACAAAATGTTTTCAGTTCGACACAAGATAAAATTCCAAATAAAAATATTGTTGTGCAATTTACAGTCTTCTAATCACAACAAAATTTAATGAGAACAATACTGAACTTAAACCATTGTAATTATTGAAACGACTTTTAAGGCAGAATAAAAGAAATGAGAGTCAAATCTAAATTAGTAACAATTAAATTTTAAAAAATTATTTAAATCAATAAAAAATGTTAATCAACAAAACCGAATTAATTTTATTTTACTTTACAGATGGCAACCGCTATTCAGAATACGAATAATTGGCAAATTGCAATGCGCACTTTAAGTGATAGTGCTAATTTTTTATTTAACAATAAAACGATGTCTGATGTTACATTTGTGTTCAAGAATAAAAATTCAGCCAATGAATCAACAGAAGAAATTCACGCGCATAGTTGGATTTTATCGATGTTAAGTCCTGTGTTTTATAACAGCTTCAAAAATAATTTTGAGGTTTCAAAACATATTCCCGTTTCGGATTCATCGTATGAAAGTTTTTTGGAATGTCTTCGATTTGTCTACAAGAGTGAATGCATTTTAACAACAGAAAATGCTTATGAAGTAATGGAAGTGGCTCACAAATATTCTCTGAATTTCTTGGAAGGTGACTGTGCTGATTACTTAATGAAGTCCATTGCAGTAGACAATGTGTGCCCTCTACTAGATTATGCCATAACTAATGGACAGAATTCACTCCAGGAAAAATTAATTGAGTTTATTGCTCCACAAATTGCTCCCATTCTTCAGACAAATTCATTTCTAAACATAAAAAAGGGATCGTTAGAAGCAATTTTAAATATTGAGAACACAGGGCCAATTACTGAAGTAGAGATTTTTGATGCCTGCAATTGGGTAAACTTCTTAAAACCATTCGATTTCCTACGATGACTTCTTGTGAATTGGCTCAATACATTGAAAAAGAACAAGGACTTTTTACAGATGAGGAAAAAATTTCGCTTTTAATTTCGACCGTGTTAAATAAGAATAACAAACTTGGTTTCAGATCTGATGCTCGAGAATATTTAATTGATTTGGATAAAATAACTGAAAATAAAATTTGGCTGTTTTGTACTGGAAATTATTCTGTTCGAAATTACGTTGGTGATTCTAATATAAGATCAAAATTTACGGTAAGTAAGATGATTTATCTTACTGGAGTAAGAATTGCAATACCAAACAAAACTCAAAATGCAACAATTCAATTTATTAAGGAACGAAACATTATTTGGTTTGAAGAGAAATTTCACATCGTACAAAATACTTACGATACTCTTTATTTCACGAAACCATTATTACTAAAGCCGAATCAAGAATATATTGTTGACGTTCAATTTGACAATAAGAATTCACAATTTCAGCACTTTGATAAAGTACCAACACCATGGTCTAAAACACAAAAAGGTGTTGAGTTTAATTTTTCAGAATTAAGTCAATTAATGTTGTGTTTTATTTTTAAGTCAATAGAATAAATGTAAAATCTTCCATAATGATTGATATTTGAATTTCTTAATGCATTAAATATAATTAAAAGTAAAATAAATATTTGAATAAAGCAAAATGTTTCATTTAATTAAAATTTGATATTATTTAAGAGGAATCAGATAAAATTGGAACACTTGATCTTCCATCTAACTTTAAATAGTTTCTTTATTCTTATGCTTAACAACAGCTACTTACCTCCACTTAAACCACTAATCGAATTAAAGAAATTCTTTCGAATGTAACAATTAAATTATTGTTGCTAATTCTAATCAATTTTTCCACTTAGACAACGTGCTTACTTTGCATTAAATAAATACTTCAAATGAAATATAAAGAAGCCCAATGAAGCCCAATTTCTGATGTAAAAGTGATTCAGAATAAACACCAAGAATTTAAATTAAAACAAAAAGGTTTTGGGTTTATTTTTTTTTTTATTTGTTTCTTTCAAAATATAATTTCTATTTACTTTCTTAAAACACTAAATATAACATAATATTGTTGTTGTATTGTATTTCAATTTTTTTATTAACCTGGTACATCAACGACTAAGGTTATTAGTAACTAGGAGACCTACTATTTTTGAGGTGGGTTCTGAACCACCCTAGCATCTGCACATGCATTTTAATTCGATTCGGCGCATTGCCAGGTCTTAGGAACATGCAGATTTCCTAAGAAGGATCGTTCGGTTAAAACCTTATCCTGCACATTATTCAAACACAGTTAAGTTCATTAATAAAGTATAATAAAGTTACTAATTATTCTTACACCAGACAAATATTATTTTCAATATTTGACAAATGAACTTATAAAAAATATCTAATACTGAAAATTGTATTAAATCAAAAATTAACTTTACCGACCAAGGTGGCAACATGGCAACATGCTGACGTTTGGAGCGGGAGGTACCGAGTTCGAATCTCGACCGAGGCGGGATGGAATTTTTCATTCGGCTAATTATGTACTAAACATACATAAAGTAGTGGGCAATGATTAATAACATCTATGACCCTCCGGCCGGTGTGCAGGATAAGGTTTTAACCGAACGAATTCTTCTTAGGAAATCTGCATGTTTTCCTAAGAGCTGGCAATGCGCCGAATCGAATTAAAAATGCATGTGCAGATGCTAGGTGGTTCAGAACCCACCTCAAAAATAGTAGGTCTCCTAGTTACTAATAACCTTAGTCGTTGATGTACTAGGTTAATAAAAAATTGAAATACAAATACATACAAATACAAAAATTAACTTTACTTTATCATTTCAAGTATACAAGAAAAAGATAAGGACTAATCACAAATATCAAATGTATGCCTTAACCAAATCATTCAAAATTTATTTGTTCAACAGAATTGTTCAGTTTATTTTTAAATTATTCAAAAGTGAATATAAAAATTTCAATATCTTTTTTTTTCAATCAGAAAATCACAAGAAAAATAAGAAACTGTAAGTAAAAAGGAAATTATGAATAAAATTTCAATTATTTTACGAATTTCATTAAACGATAATAATTTAGTGATCACGTTTCTCGTGAATTTCAACAGTTTCAAATAATACGAATTATTTTTTAGGGAAGAAATGATTTCGTTTCCATACAAAAGGAACTTCTTTGTTCCTTCAAGGGACTTCGGTATAATCATTACAAAAAGAAGAAAAAAATTCTATCGTCATTTAATGATAATTTTAGAAATAAAATCTTGCACTAATTAAAAATTCTCAAAAATATATTTAGTTGAACTAAAGTATAAAGTTTAAATTTTCATTGGTAACGGATAGGAAGAATTAAGTTGAAATAATTATGTTCAAGGACATTTTGCGTTTATGTTATATGATATGACTTTACTCAAGAGTGTATCTGTTGTGACGTAGGTATGCAGAAGAAGAATATTTAAATTTAATTTACATTTATTGTTCATTTAATTTCAATTTTAAAGATTATAATTATTTTTCTGAAACCATTTTATTGCATCGAGTGACAAGTTTTTATCATTTTTATAAATCATTAAAATTAATTTAAAATAAAACATTTGATAATCAAAGTGAAAATTTAACGAAAGACTGATTAAAAAATGGGCAATATTTTATCAGTACTTTTTGTTATCTTCAATTTTAATAATAGAAAAAGTAATTTAAAGATTGAGGTAAAAAAATTAAATTGTTGTAATTTTGTGCATATTAGTTTCTGCTCAAGGTAATAAATAACCAAATAATTAAATTATTAAATCACCAACTGGTCATCGATAATTAATTTTGAAATATGAAAAAGTTAAATCTGAATCATAAAGAAGAAAATTTAAATTTAATGTAATTGAAAATTTTTATCGGGATTTTCACAAAATGTTTTCAGTTCGACACAAGATAAAATTCCAAATCAAAATATTGTTGTGCAATTTACCGTCATCTCATTACAACAAAATTTAATGAGAACAATACTGAACTTAAACCATTGTAATTATTGAAACGACTTTTAAGGCAGAATGACAGAAATGAAAGACAAATATAAATTAGTAACAATTAAAGTTTAGAAAATTATTTAAATCAATAAAAAATGTTAATCAACAAAATCGAATTAATTTTGTTTTACTTTACAGATGGCAACCGCTATTCAGAATACGAATAATTGGCAAATTGCAATGCGCACTTTAAGTGATAGTGCCACTTTTTTATTTAACAATAAAACGATGTCTGATGTTACATTTGTGTTCAAGAATAGAAATTCAGAATGTGAATCAACAGAAGAGATTCATGCGCACAGCTGGATTTTATCGATGTTAAGTCCTGTGTTTTATAACAGCTTCATAAATAATTTCGAGGTTTCAAAACAGATTCCCGTTTCGGATTCATCGTATGAAAGTTTTTTGGAATGTCTTCGATTTGTCTACAAAAGTGAATGCATTTTAACAACAGAAAATGCTTATGAAGTAATGAAAGTGGCTCAAAAATATTCTCTTAATTTCTTGGAAGGTGACTGTGCTGATTACTTAATGAAATCCATTACAGTGGACACTGTTTGTCAAACATTAGATAATGCTTTGACATATGGAGAGAATTCACTCCAAGAAAAATTAATTGAATTTATTGCTCTCCAAATTGCTCCCATTCTTCAGACAAATTCATTTCTAAGCATAAAAAAGGAATCATTGGAAGCAATTTTAAATATTGAGAAAACAGGGGCAATTACTGAAGTAGAGATTTTTGATGGTGTTATGAAATGGGCTGCAGAGAAATGTACTTCGTCTCAGATAGTTGTGAATGGGTCCAATAAACGCCTGCAATTGGGACAACTTCTTAAAACCATTCGATTTCCTACGATGACTACTTCTGAATTGGCTCAATGCTTTGAAAAAGAACAAGGACTTTTCACAAATGAAGAAGAACATTCGCTTTTAATTTCGACCGCGTTAAAGAAGACTAACAAACTGGGATTCAGATCTGATGCTCGAGAATATTTAATTCATTTGGATAAAATAACTGAAAATAAAATTGGGCTGGTTATTATTGGATGGTCTGTTCGAAATTACGTTGGTGATTCTAATATAAGATCAAAATTCACAGTAAGTAAGATGATTTATCTTACTGGAGTAAGAATTGCAAAACCAATTAAAACTCAAAATGCAACTATTCAATTTGTTAAGGAAGGAAACATTATTTGGTTTGAAGAGAAATTTCACATCGTAGAAAAAAATTACGATATTCGTTCTTTCACGAAACCATTATTACTAAAACCGAATCAAGAATATATTGTGGACGTTCAATTTGACAATAAAAATTCACAATTTGGACACTATGATAAAGTACCAACACCATGGTCTAATACAAAAAATGGTGTTGAGTTTAATTTTTCAGAATTAAGTCAACTAATAATGTGTTTTATTTTTAAGTCAATAGAATAAATGCAAAATCTTCCATAATGGTTGATATTCGATTTTTTTGCTGTATGAAATATAATTAAAAGTAAAATAAATATTTGAATAAAATAAAGAGTTTCATTTAATTAGAATTTAATATTCTTTAACTAGAATCAGTACCCAACGCTTTAAATTTTTTATACCAGCAACTTTGTTTCAAATTTCAGCAAATTATAGAGAATTCTTCTAAAGTGAAGCAGAAATATTTGACCACTTGAATTATTTAAAAATAATTTATTTAATATTTTTCTTTTGTTCTATAAATTCTGTATTATTTATTTATTCATTAAAATAATTATTGTTATTATTATTTAAATTAGTTGCAAATAAATATTGAAATAAAAAGCATTCTGGTTTTAATATTTTTCCACAATTATTTTATTGGACGACGTATCGGAAGTTTTTGCTCCCTTAATCATGTGTGTGTATTACAATTATTACTTTATTTCATAAAAATTAATTTGTTTTTGAGAAATATTTATTAATTTTGGTTGTTTTATTTTCTTTATAGTTTTACAATAAAGTTCGTGTTTGAATATGTTCGTGTTGTTGAATATGATTTGTGTTTTGTAAGTAAACTAATTAAATTGTTTCGAATTTTCGCTCTATCTAAATGATAGTGACGTAATTAAAACACTAAAAATTAAATTAAGTCATCGCAGATTACAAATATTTTTCTATTCGAAATAGAACCAGAATTCCATCATTATTCAAATTATAATAAATTTGTTGTTGAATGAGAAAGAAAAATTTGGTCATTGAGAAAGATTAATTAATAAAAACCCACCTTATGAAAATAGTGGATCTAATCCCCGTTTTGATGGCATTTAGTAAAAAAAGTGGGACAATAAAGAAAAGTTCACTTGTGAGTCAAGTACAAAGAGAGAAAAAAAAGATTAATTAAATCTTTTATTGAATTTAATTTATTCAAAATTATTTTGAACTTGAATATTTTTCATATTGCTAAATGCTGATATAATTTTTATTGAAAATTCTTAATTACCAAAAGAAATGAATAATTAACAAACGCTTTTTACTTTTCTTCATTTTTTCATCGATACCAACATTTTCATAAATAAACAAAACACAAGAAATAATTAAATTTCTTTAGAAGTCGTGTAAATGAAATTAACATTTACTTACTCCTTACAATTAGAAAAAATGATTGACTGAAAACCTTCTATGCCACAACTGAGACACGAAATAATTGTTTTCTTCTTTTCTCTTTCTTTGTTTTTTCTGGAGTTAATTCTAATTTTTTATTACAATTATATTAATATTAATATAAACGATAAAAACAATAATAATATATAAATAATAATTAAGTATAGTAATTAAAATAATTCTAATAAATAATAATAGAAAATATTATCAATAATTGAAAGGAAAAAAAAACTGAATAACACAAAAAACAAATAAAAATCTCTTTTAAACAAATCTTAGAAATTTTTATCATCTTTTTATTTTTCATCAGTAACAAAAATAATAAAATGCAAAATACAAAAAATCAAAATGAAACAATCGGTTGAACTTTTTATTCTAAAATATTTTCCAACAAAAAATTATCGTTAATAAAATACTAAAAGTCTTAATAATTAAATAAGATAAAAAAAAAAACAAAACAGATAAAAAAATATACACTGATGAAAACAAATTAAATCTTTAAGAAAAATAATAAAAAAAAGGAAAGAAAAATTTTAAAAGAAACAAATTAAAAAAAAAATTAATTAAAATCTCCGTCGCAAAATTTGTTTTTTTTTTGCCAAATATTTTCACAATTCAAAACGAACAAATAAAAAATAATAAACAATTTAAAATCTTTTATTTCTGTTTCATTTTCATTAAATATTAACTAACAAAAGTATTCTATTAATTATTATTTATTATTATTATTAAAAAGTATAAAATGAAACTAAACACAAAATATTAAATATAAGAGAGAATATGAATATTTTTTAATAAATTTAACTTTAAACAAAAGATTTTCGAATAAAAACGGAAAAATAGTTTTTAAATAAAATATAATAAAAAGCTTTCAATTTCATCACAAAACAGAGCCGTGTATTTTTCATATACAATAATTGTAAGAATTATCAATTATTAAATGATTTATTTGTCAGATCAAAATATTTATGAACTTTATTATTATACATAAAATACAGATTTACCAATACATTAAATTATAATTACATGAACTTTATTTAAACAAAAAAATGTAAATAATTATTAATAAAATATAAATCAAATTTACACAATAATCAGAATAAATTCCAATTTAAATTTATTCAATTTATTTAAAATTGATAAGGATACCGGGGATTAAATTATTATATTTAAAATGAGAACAAAATTTAAGTTTTTACTAACAAATGTAAAAATATTTAAAAAAAAACAGTCAAGTGCAATTGTTTCCCAAAAGATGTCAGTTATTTTGACTTATTCGATGTTTATGCATTATTTTATTTCTTCTCTTATTTGGTATTTAGTTCATAATTCATATTCCAGCTGTCCAGTGTCCAGTCGTATTCATATAATGCCGGTATCATAACCAAGATTATCGACGGTTTTTGTAGCGTTGCAGTTTTTTTGTTATTCCTGTCCCTCTCTACTCATGCAAAAATCATCTACCATCTTTCTCTGCGTTTTTTGCTCATATGCTTGTTTGATTGAATAATGAGCCAAAAACGCTGGAGGTAATTCTAAAATGGCGCATATTTTGAAGACCGTATGCACCATCGCAATGTAGTTTTCTCTTTTACTTTCATTGAAAAAAAATATTCTGTTCTTTTCTAAAATATTTTTCTAAGAGCGGTTAAATTTTAAATTCAAAAATAATTTTTTTGTCGAGATTGTGAACAATAAATTTTGTTTATATATTAAAATAAATATAATTGATCTTATATTTAAAAATTTAACTATTTTTCAGTTATGTTTTTTATTTAATATTTTTATTTTTTATTATTATTTAATCGAATTTAATATTTCAAAAATTTATTTTAATTCGTACAATATTAATATGGAAGAATTGAATAAATTTTTTATATTTTAATTTTATTAAATAATTTTTTAGAAAAAATAACGTTAAAATTTAAAATAATAAGCAAGAAAATGGCAAGAAAAAGACCAGGAAAAAAAATAACAAAAAAACTGCAACGCTACAAAAACCGTCGATAATCTTGGTTATGATACCGGCATAAAACCGTATCAACAAATAAATCGTCAGATTTGTTTTGAGAAAAATTATAATTTGGAAAGTAAGTCATTGAAGTTTTTTAATTAATAATGACTTCTATAATTAATCACAATATTTCTCTCAATTTAATTCTAGTTTAATTCAAGATGGCTTCCGCTATTCAGAATAACAATAATTGGCAAATTGCCATGCGCAACTTAAGTGATAGTGCCACTTTTTTGTTTAACAATAAAACGATGTCTGATGTTACATTTGTGTTTAAGAACAAAAATTCAGAATGTGAATCAACAGAAGAGATTCATGGGCACACCTGGATTTTATCGATGTTAAGTCCTGTGTTTTATGACAGCTTCAAAGATAATTTTGAAGTTTCAAAGGAGATTCCGGTTTCGGATTCATCATATGAAAGTTTTTTGGAATGTCTTCGATTTGTCTACAAAAGTGAATGCATTTTAACAACAGAAAATGCTTATGAAGTAATGAAAGTGGCTCACAAATATTCTCTGAATTTCTTGGAAGATGACTGTGCTGATTACTTAATGAAGTACATTACAGTGGACACTGTGGGCCCTCTACTAGATAATGCAATAACTAATGGACAGAATTCACTCCAGGAAAAATTAATTGAGTTTATTGCTCCACAAATTGCTCCCATTCTGCAGACAAATTCATTTCTAAACATAAAAAAGGAATCATTAGAAGCAATTTTAAAGATTGAAAAAACGGGGCCAATTACTGAAGTAGAGATTTTTGATGGTGTTATGAAATGGGCTGCAGAGAAATGCACTTCTACTCAGATGGTTGTGAATTGCAGAGCCAACTAAAAATCAAAATGCAACTATTCAATTTAATAAGGAACGAAACATTATTTGGGTTGAACAGAAATTTCACATCGTAGAAAATACTTACGATATTCGTTATTTCACGAAACCATTATTTCTAAAGCCGAATCAAGAATATATTGTTGACGTTCAATTTGACAATAAAAATTCACAATTTTGGTATAGTGATAAAATACCAACACCGTGGTCTAAGACAGAAGAAGGTGTTGAGTTTAATTTTTCAGAATTAAGTCCATTAATGTTGTGTTTTATTTTTAAGTCAATAGAATAAATGTAAAATCTTCCATAATGATTGATATTTGATTTTCTTACTGCATTAAATATAATTAAAACTTAAATAAATATTTGAATAAAGCAAAATGTTTCATTTAATTAATATTTATTATTATTTAAGAGGAATCAGAATTCATGCGTAAAACATTCTCCTGCAAATCAGAAAAAATTGGAACACTTCATCTTCCATTCAACTTTACATTGTTTCTATATTATTATGCTTAACAACAACTACTCACCTCCACTTAAACCACTAATCGAATTAAAGAAATTCTTTCGAATGTAACAATTAAATTAATGTTGCTAATTCTAATCAATTTTTCTACTTAGAAAACGTGTTTACTTTGGATTAAATAAATACTTCAAATGAAATATAAAGAAGCCCAATGAAGCCCAATTTCTGATGTAAAAGTGATTCAGAATAAACACCAAGAATTCAAATTAAAACAAAAACGTTTTGGGTTTATTTTTTTTTTCTTTCAAAATATAATTTCTATTTACTTTCTTAAAACACTAAATATAACATAATATTATTAACTATATTCATCTTTATTATTTATTTATTTATTTATTTATTTATAATAATTATTTAGAAATAATTTATTTAAAGTTTTTATTTTATTTGTTAATTTTATTCAACAAAATTTGTAATTTTTGCTTATTTTTATTTATTTTATTTATTTATTGCAAATTAGCCAAAGCAGAATTAACACCCATATGATGCTGCATTATTTATTTTACTAAACATTGAAATTTATAAAAAATAAACAGAAAAAATAAAAATTACAAATTGAAGATTAAAATATTTATGGTAAACTAAATTAGAATAAGGATAATTGCTACAGTAAACACTAACAACATTTAACAACAACTATAAATTATTATATATTTTATTCTTAACTTTTATATATATAATTATAATTCAATCTTATGCCTCTAATGTCCAGATTGTGAGAGACACAATTTACATTTTAATATTTGTACAATCCTAAATTACGGTACTGTACCTATGTGCATTCTCTCTTATCTCTTATCATTAATGCAGGGCCTTCATATGTAACTAATAAATAATACATTACATAAATAACATTTAATACTAAAAATAGATTTTAATCCAATAAAAAAAATAAAAATTTAATCAAAAATAACAACAACAAAATTAATACTACAAATTATAATTACATTAAATAAAATATCACAATAGAACTAAACATCTCCTTAAAGTTCCATACAATTAACTAAACTATTTTAGCATATTGATTCATTCCCATAAATAATCTTGTCTAAATGGAAATTATTCAAACACAGTTTAAGTTCATTAATAAAGTATAATAAAGTTCCATATTATTCTTACACCAGACAAATATTATTTTCAATATTTGACAAATGAACTTATAAAAAATATCTAATACTGAAAATTGTATTAAATCAAAAATTAACTTTACTTTATCATTTCAAGTAAACAAGAAAAAGATAAGGACGAATCACAAATATCAAATATATGCCTTAAACAAATCATTCGAAATTTATTTGTTCAACAGAATTGTTCAGTTTATTTTTAAATTATTCAAAAGTGAATATAAAAATTTCAATTTCTTTTTTCTTCAATCAGAAATCAGAAGAATAATAAAAAACTGTAAGTAAAAAGAAATTATGAATAAAATTTCAATTATTTTACGGATTCCATTAAACGATAATTAACGCATATTTAGTGATCACGTTTCTCGTGAATTTCAAGAGTTTCAAATAATACGAAGAATGTTTTAGTGAAGAAATGATTTCGTTTCTATACAAAAGGAACTTCTTTGTTCCTTCAAGGGACTTCCGGTATAATCATTACAAAAAGTAGAAAAAAATTCTATCGTCATTTAATGATAATTTTAGAAATAAAATCTTGCACTAATTAAAAATTCTCAAAAATATATTTAGTTGAACTAAAGTACAAAGTTTAAATTTTCATTGGTAACGGATAGGAAGAATTAAGTTGAAATAATTATGGTCAAGGACAGTTTGCATTTATATTATATGATATGACTTTACTCAAGAGTGTATGTGTTGTGACGTAAGTATGCAGAATAAGAATATTTAAATTTAATTTACATTTATTGTTCATTTGATTTCTATTTTAAAGATTATAATTATTTTTCTGAAACCATTTATTGCATCGAGTGACCAATTTTTATCATTTTTATAATTCATTAAAATTAATTTAAAATAAAACATTTGATAATCAAAGTGAAAGTTTAACGAAAGACTGATTAAAAAATGGGCAATATTTTATCAGTACTTTTATTTATCTTCAATTTTAAAAGATTGAGGTAAAAAACTTTAATTGTTGTAATTTTGTGCATATTAGTTTCTGCTCAAGGTAATAAATAACCAAATAATTAAATTATTAAATCACCAAAAGGTCATCGATAATTAATTTTGAAATATGAATCATAAAGAAGAAAAACTAAATTTAAAGTAATTGGAAATTTTCATTGCGATTCTCACAAAATGTTTTCAGTTCGACACAAGATAAAATTCCAAATCAAAATATTGTTGTGCAATTTACCGTCATCTCATCACAACAAAATTTAATGAGAACAATACTGAACTTAAATCATTGCAATTATTGAAAGGCAGAATGACAGAAATGAAAGCCAAATATAAATTAGTAACAATTAAAGTTTTGAAAATTATTTAAATCAATAAAAAATGTTAATCAACAATACTGAATTAATTTTGTTTTACTTTACAGATGGCAACCGCTATTCAGAATACGAATAATTGGCAAAATGCAATGCGCACATTAAGTGAAAGCGCCACTTTTTTGTTTAACAATAAAACGATGTCTGATGTTACATTTGTGTTCAAGAATAAAAATTCAGTCAATGAATCAACAGAAGAAATTCACGCGCACAGCTGGATTTTATCGATGTTAAGTCCTGTGTTTTATAACAGCTTCAAAAATAATTTTGAGGTTTCAAAACATATTCCCGTTTCGGATTCATCATATGAAAGTTTTTTGGAATGTCTTCGATTTGTCTACAAAAGTGAATGCATTTTAACAACAGAAAATGCTTATGAAGTAATGAAAGTGGCTCACAAATATTCTCTGAATTTCTTGGAAGATGACTGTGCTGATTACTTAATGAAGTCCATTGCAGTAGACAATGTGTGCCCTCTACTAGATTATGCCATAACTAATGGACAGAATTCACTCCAGGAAAAATTAATTGAGTTTATTGCTCCACAAATTGCTCCCATTCTGCAGACAAATTCATTTCTAAACATAAAAAAAGAATCATTAGAAGCAATTTTAAATATTGAGAAAACAGGGCCAATTACTGAAGTAGAGATTTTTGAAGGTGTTATGAAATGGGCTGAAGAGAAATGTACTTCGACTCAGATGGTTGTGAATGGGTCCAATAAACGCCTGCAGTTGGGAGAACTTCTTAAAACCATTCGATTTCCTATGATGACTTCCTGTGAATTGGCTCAATGCTTTAAAAAAGAACAAGGACTTTTTACAGATGAGGAAAAAATTTCGCTTTTCACTTCGGCTGCGTTAAATGAGAATAACAAACTGGGATTCAGATCTGATGCTCGAGAATATTTAATTGAAGTGGATAAAATAACTGAAAATCAAATTGAGCTGTTTATTACTGGAAGGTCTGTTCGAAATTACATTGGTGATTCTAATATAAAATCAAAATTTACAGTCAATAAGATGATTTATCTTACTGGAGTCACAATTGCAAGACCATATGAAACTCAAAATGCAACTATTCAATTTATTAAGGAACGAAACATTATTTGGGTTGAAGAGAAATTTCACATCGTACAAAATACTTACGATACTCTTTATTTCACGAAACCATTATTACTAAAGCCGAATCAAGAATATATTGTTGACGTTCAATTTGACAATAAAAATTCACAATTTTGGTGTAGTGATAAAATACCAACACCGTGGTCTAAGACAAAAAATGGTGTTGAATTTAATTTTTCAGAATTAAGTCAATTAATGATGTGTTTTATTTTTAAGTCAATAGAATAAATGTAAAATCGTCCAGAATGATTGATATTTGAGTTTCTTAATGCATTAAATATAATTAAAAGTAAAATAAATATTTGAATATAGCAAAATGTTCCATTTAATTTTATTTAAGAGGAATCAGAATCCATGCGTAAAACATTCTCCTGTAAATCAGAAAAAATTGGAACACTTCATCTTCCATCCAACTTTACATTGTTTCTATATTATTATGCTTAACAACAGCTACTTACCTTCACTTAAACCACTAATCGAAATAAAGAAATTCTTTCGAATGTAACAATTAAATTTATGTTGCTAATTTTAATCAATTTTTCCACTTAGACAACGTGTTTACTTTGCATTAAATAAATACTTCAAATGAAATATAAAGAAGTCCAATGAAGCCCAATGTCTGATGCAAAAGTGATTCAGAATAAACACCAAGAATTCAAATTAAAACAAAAAGGTTTTGGGTTTATTCTTTTTTTTTTTCTTTTTGTTTCTTTCAAAATATAATTTCTATTTACTTTCTTAAAACACTAAATATAACATAATATTATTAACTATATTCATCTTTATTATTTATTTATTTATAATAATTATTTAGGAATAATTTATTTAAAGTTTTTCTTTGGTTATACAAATTATTAATTATTTATTTATTTATTAAAATAATTATTGTTATTATTATTTGTGAGAGAGAAAAAAGGAAAACATAAAAAGATTTTCTCCGATTAAAAAAATAAACGTTTGCAGAATAAAAGAGACAAAACTTTTACTATTTTTTTCTTTCTAATTTAATAAAGGAAGGATAAACTGGGTTGAATAAAAAAAAAATCAACAAGGTAATGTGTGTGTGTGAGGATGACTTACAAAAGAATTAACTTAACTTAACTTCTAAATATGTCCCCTCTTTTGGTTGTTACTCGCTTGTTTTGGACTCCGAAGTTAAAACTTTTTATTTTATTTTTTAATTTTATTCAACAAAATTTGTAATTTTTGCTTATTTTTATTTATTTTATTTATTTAATGCAAATTAGCCAAAGCAGAATTAACACCCATATGATGCTGCATTATTTATTTTACTAAACATTGAAATTTATAAAAAATAAACAGAAAAATTAAAAATTACAAATTGAAAATTAAAATATTTATGGTAAACTAAATTAGAATAAGGATAATTGCTACAGTAAATACTAACAACATTTAACAACAACTATAAATTATTACAAATTTTATTCTTAACTTATTTATATATAATTATAATTCAATCTTATGCCTCTGATGTCCAGATTGTGAGAGACCCAATTTACATTTTAATATTTGTACAATCCTAAATTACGGTACTGTATGTGCATTCTCTTTTATCTCTTATCATTAATGCAGGGCCTTTATATGTAACTAATAAATACTACATTACATAAATAACATTTAATAATAAAAATAGATTTTTTTCCAATAATAAAATAATAAAAATTTAATCAAAAATAACAACAACAAAATTAATACAACAAATTATAATTACATTAAATAAAATATCACTATAGAACTAAACATCTCCTTAAAGTACCATACAATTAACTAAACTATTTTAGCATATTGATTCATTCCCATAAATAATCTTGTCTAAATGGAAATTATTCAAACACAGTTTAAGTTCATTAATAAAGTATAATAAAGTTACATATTATTCTTACAGCAGACAAATATTATTTTCAATATTTGACAAATGAACTTATAAAAAATATCTAATACTGATAATTGTATTAAATCAAAAATTTACTTTACTTTATCATTTCAAGTAAACAAGAAAAAGATAAGGACTAATCACAAATATCAAATATATTCCCTAAACAAATCATTCGAAATTTATTTGTTCAACAGAATTGTTCAGTTTATTTTTAAATTATTCAAAATTGAATATAAAAATTTCAATTTCTTTTTTCTACAATTAGAAATCACAAGAAAAATAAAAAACTGTAAGTAAAAAGAAATTATGAATAAAATTTCAATTATTTTACGGATTTCATTAAACGATAATTAAGGAATTTAGTGATCACGTTTCTCGTGAATTTCAAGAGTTTCAAATAATACGAAGAATTTTTTAGGGAAGAAATGATTTCGTTTCCATACAAAAGGAACTTCTTTGTTCCTTCAAGGGACTTCCGGTATAATCATTACAAAAAGTAGAAAAAAATTCTGTCGTCATTTAATGATAATTTTAGAAATAAAATCATGCAATGCACTAATTAAAAATTCTCAAAAATATATTTAGTTGAACTAAAGTAAAAAGTTTAAATTTTCATTGGTAACGGATAGGAAGAATTGAGTTGAAATAATTATGGTCAAGGACATTTTGCATTTATGTTATATGATATGACTATACTCAAGAGTGAATGTGTTGTGACGTAGGTATGCAGAAGAAGAATATTTAAATTTAATTTACATTTATTGTTCATTTGATTTCGATTTTCAAGATTATAATTATTTTACTGAAACCATTTATTGCATCGAGTGACCAGTTTTTATCATTTTTATAAATCATTAGATAATCAAAGTGATAATTTTAACGAAAGACTGATTAAAAAATGGGCAATATTTTATCAGTACTTTTTGTTATCTTCAATTTTAAAAATAGATTTTAGATTTAGATTTATTTTCGATTTTTTGTTAAACTAGTACGTCAACCTAGTAAGATTATTTAGTAACTAGGAGACCTACTATTTTTTGAGGTGGGTTCCGCATCTACACATGCATTTTTAATTCGATTCAGCGTATTGCCAGCTCTTAAGAAAACATGCAGATTTCCTAAGAAGAATCGTTCGGTTTAAACCTTATCTTGCACACCAACCAGAGGTAAAATTCTTAAATTGTTGTAATTTTGTGCATATTAGTTTCTGCTCAAAGTAATAAATAACCAAATAATTAAATTATTAAATCACCAAGAGGTCATCGATAATTAATTTTGAAATATGATAAAAGTTAAATCTGAATCATAAAGATGGAAAATTAGATTTAATGTAATTGAAAATTTTTATCGGGATTCTCACAAAATCAAAATATTTTTGTGAATATTACCGTCATCTCATCTCAACAAAATTTAATGAGAACAATACTGAACTTAAACAATTGTAATTATTGAAACGACTTTTAAGGCAGAATGACAGAAATGAAAGCCAAATCTAAATTAAAAAACAATTAAAGTTTAGAAAATTATTTAAATCAATAAAAAATGTTAATCAATAAAACCGAATTAATTTTGTTTTACTTTACAGATGGCAACCGCTATTCAGAATACGAATAATTGGCAAATTGCAATGCGCACCTTAAGTGATAGCGCCACTTTTTTATTTAACAATAAAACGATGTCTGATGTTACATTTGTGTTCAAGAATAAAAATTCAGAATGTGAATCAACAGAAGAGATTCATGCGCATAGCTGGATTTTATCGATGTTAAGTCCTGTGTTTTATGACAGCTTCAAAGATAATTTTGAAGTTTCAACACAGATTCCGATTTCGGATTCATCATATGAAAGTTTTTTGGAATGTCTTCGATTTGTCTACAAGAGTGAATGCATTTTAACAACAGAAAATGCTTATGAAGTAATGAAAGTGGCTCACAAATATTCTCTGAATTTCTTGGAAGATGATTGTGCTGATTACTTAATGAAGTCCATTACAGTGGACACTGTGTGCCCTCTACTAGATAATGCAATAACTAATGGACAGAATTCACTCCAGGAAAAATTAATTGAGTTTATTGCTCCACAAATTGCTCCCATTCTTCAGACAAATTCATTTCTAAACATAAAAAAGGAATCATTAGAAGCAATTTTAAAGATTGAGAAAACAGGGCCAATTACTGAAGTAGAGATTTTTGATGGTGTTATGAAATGGGCTGCAGAGAAATGTACTTCGACTCAGATGGTTGTGAATGGGTCCAATAAACGCCTGCAGTTGGGAGAACTTCTTAAAACCATTCGATTTCCTATGATGACTTCCTGTGAATTGGCGCAATGCTTTGAAAAAGAACGAGGACTTTTTACAATTGAAGAAGAACATTCGCTCTTGATTTCGCTTGTGTTAAAGAAGAATAACGAACTGGGATTCAGATCTAATGCTCGAGAATATTTAATTGATTTGGATAAAATAACGGAAAATGAAATTGAGATGTATATGACTGGAAGTTCTGTTCGAAATTACGTTGGTGATTCTAACATAAGATCAAAATTTACAGTAAGTAAGATGATTTATCTTACTGGAATAAGAATTGCAGAGCCAACTAAAAAGCAAAATGCAACTATTCAATTTATTAAGGAACGAAACATTATTTGGGTTGAAGAGAAATTTCACATCGTAGAAAATACTTACGATATTCGTTATTTCACGAAACCATTATTACTAAAGCCGAATCAAGAATATATTGTTGACGTTCAATTTGACAATAAAAATTCACAATTTTGGTATAGTGATAAAATACCAACACCGTGGTCTAAGACAGAAGAAGGTGTTGAGTTTAATTTTTCAGAATTAAGTCCATTAATGTTGTGTTTTATTTTTAAGTCAATAGAATAAATGTAAAATCTTCCATAATGATTGATATTTGAATTTCTTAATGCATTAAATATAATTAAAACTAAAATAAATATTTGAATAACGCAAAATGTTTCATTTAATTAAAATTTAATTTTATTTAAGAGGAATCAGAATCCATGCGTAAAACATTCTCCTGTAAATCAGAAAAAATTCACACTTCATCTTCCATCCAACTTTACATTGTTTCTATATTATTATGGTTAACAACAGCTACTTACCTCCACTTAAACAACTTATCGAATTAAAGAAATTCTTTCGAATGTAACAATTAAATTAATGTTGCTAATTTTAATCAATTTTTCCACTTAGACAACGGGTTACTTTGCATTAAATAAATACTTAAAATGAAATATAAAGAAACCCAATGAAGCCCAATTTCTGATGTAAAAGTGATTCAGAATAAACACGAAGAATTCAAATTAAAACAAAAAGGTTTTGGGTTTATTCTTTCTTTTTTTTTTGTTTCTTTCAAACTATAATTTCTATTTACTTTCTTAAAACACTAATTATAACATAATATTATTAACTATATTCATCTTTATTATTTATTTATTTATAATAATTATTTAGAAATAATTTATTTAAAGTTTTTCTTTGGTTATACAAATTATGTATTATTTATGTATTTATTAAAATAATTATTGTTATTATTATTTGTGAGAGAAAAAAGGAAACATAAAAAGATTTTCTCCGAATAAAAATTAAACGTTTGCAGAATAAAGAAAGACAAAACTTTTACTATTATTTTCTTTCTAATTTAATAAAGGAGGAATAAACTGGGTTGAATAAAAAAAAATATCAACGAGATAATGTGTGTGTGTGAGAATGACTTATAAAAGAATTAACTTAACTTAGCTTCTAAATATGTCCCCTCTTTTGGTTGTTACTCGCTTGTTTTGGACTCCAAAGTTAAAACTTTTTATTTTATTTGTTAATTTTATTCAACAAAATTTGTAATTTTTGCTTCTTTTTATTTATTTTATTTATTTATTGCAAATTAGCCAAAGCAGAATTAACACCCATATGATTCTGCATTATTTATTTTACTAAACATTGAAATTTATAAAAAATAAACAGAAACATTAAAAATTAAAAATTACAAATTGAAAATTAAAATATTTATGGTAAACTAAATTAGAATAAGGATAATTGCTACAGTAAATACTAACTACATTTAACAACAACTATAAATTATTATATATTTTATTCTTAACTTATATATATAATTATAATTCAATCTTATGCCTCTGATGTCCAAATTGTGAGAGACACAATTTACATTTTAATATTTGTACAATCCTAAATTACGGTACTATATGTGCATTTTCTTTTATCTCTTATCATTAATGCAGGGCCTTTATATGTAACTAATAAATAATACATTACATTTTATCGATGTTAAGTCCTGTGTTTTATAACAGCTTCAAAAATAATTTTGAGGTTTCAAAACATATTCCCGTTTCGGATTCATCGTATGAAAGTTTTTTGGAATGTCTTCGATTTGTCTACAAAAGTGAATGCATTTTAACAACAGAAAATGCTTACGAAGTAATGAAAGTGGCTCAAAAATATTCTCTTAATTTCTTGGAAGGTGACTGTGTCGATTACTTGATGAAATCCTTTACGGTTGAAACTGTATACCCTCTACTAGATAATGCCATAACAAATGAACAGAATTCACTCCAAGAAAAATTAATTGAATTTATTGCTCCACAAATTGCTCCCATTCTGCAGACAAATTCATTTCTAAACATAAAAAAGGGATCGTTAGAAGCAATTTTAAATATTGAGAAAACAGGGCCAATTACTGAAGTAGAGATTTTTGATGGTGTTATGAAATGGGCTGCAGAGAAATGTACTTCGTCTCAGATAGTTGTGAATAGAACCAATAAACGCCGACAATTGGGAGAAATTCTTAAAACCATTCGATTTCCTACGATGACTTCTTCTGAATTGGCTCAATGCATTGAAAAAGAACAAGGACTTTTTACAATTGAAGAAGAACATTCGCTCTTGATTTCGCTTGTGTTAAAGAAGAATAACAAACTTGGATTCAGATCTGATGCTCGAGAATTTTTAATTGATTTTGATAAAATAACTGAAAATGAAATTAGGCTGTTTATTACTGGATTGTCTGTTCGAAATTACGTTGGTGATTCTAATATAAGATCAAAATTCACAGTAAGTAAGAAGATTTATCTTACTGGAGTAAAAACTGCAAGAGCAAATAAAACTCAAAATGCAACTATTCAATTTATTAAGGAACGAAACATTATTTGGTTTGAAGAGAAATTTCACATCGTACAAAATACTTTCGATACTCTTTATTTCACGAAACCATTATTACTAAAGCCGAATCAAGAATATATTGTTGACGTTCAATTTGACAATAAAAATTCACAATACTGACAAAATACCAACACCATGGTCTAATACAGAAAAAGGTGTTGAGTTTAATTTTTCAGAATTAAGTCCATTAATGAGGTATTTTTATTTTAAGTCAATACAATAAATGTAAAATCTTCCATTGATATTTGATTTATTTGCAGTATGAAATATAATTAAAAGTAAAATAAATATTTGAATACAATTAAGAGTTTCATTTAATTAGAATTTAATATTCTTTAACTAGAATCAGCACACAACGCTTTAAATTTTTTATACCAGCAACTTTGTTTCAAATTTAGTAGGTTTTTGAGCAAATTATAGAGAATTCTTCTAAAGTGAAGCAGAAATATTTGACCACTTGAATTATTTAGAAATAATTTATTTAATATTTTTCTTTGGTTCTATAAATTCTGTATTATATATTCATTAAAATAATTATTGTTATTATTATTAAAATTAGTTGCAAATAAAAAGCAATCTGGTTTTAATATTTTTCCACAATTATTTTATTGGTCGACATATCGGAAGTTTTTTGCTCCCTTAATCATGTGTGTGTATTACTATTATTACTTTATTTCATAAAAATTAATTTGTTTTTGAGAAATATTTATTAATATTGGTTGTTTTATTTTCTTTAAAGTTTTGCAAAAATGTTCGTGTTTGAATATGTTCGTGTTGTTGAATATGATTTGTGTTTTGTAAGTAAATTAATTAAATTGTTTCGAATTTTCGCTCTATCTAAATGATTGTGACGTAATTAAAACACTAAAAATTAAATTAAGTCATCGCAGATTACAAATATTTTTCTATTCGAAATAGAACAAGAATTCCATCATTATTCAAATTTGATTAAATATGTTGTTGAATGATAAAGAAAATTTGGTCATTGAAAAAGATTAATTAATAAAAACCCACCTTATGAAAATAGTGGATCTAATCCCCGTTTTGATGGCAATTAGTAGGAAAAGTGGGACAATAAAGAAGAGTTCACTTGTGAGTCAAGTACAAAGAGAAAAAAAAAAGATTATTTAAATCTTTTATTGAATTTAATTTATTCAAAATTATTTTGAACTTGAATATTTTTCATATTGCTAAATGCTGATATAATTTCTATTGAAAATTTTTAATTACCAAAAGAAATGAATAATTAACAAACGCTTTTTACTTTTCTTCATTTTTTTATCGATACCAACATTTTCATAAATAAACAAAACACACGAAATAATTAAATTTCTTTAGAAGTCGTGTAAATGAAATTAACATTTACTTACACCCTACCATTAGACATTAGATGATTAATATTTTTCAATTTAAATTAAAGTTTTTTATTTAAGGAAAAATTGATTGACTGAAAACCTTCTATGCCACAACTGAGACACGAAATAAATGTTTTCTTCTTTTCTCTTTCTTTGCTTTCTGGAGTTAATTCTAATTATTTATTACAATTATATTAATATTAATAGAAACGATAAAAACAATAATAATATATAAATAATAATTAAGTATAGTAATTAAAATAATTATAATAAATATTAATAGATAATATGATCAATAATTGAAAGGAAAAAAAAACTGAATAACACAAAAAACAAATAAAAATCTCTTTTAAACAAATATTAGAAATTTTTATTATCTTTTTATTTTTCATCAGTAACAAAAATAATAAAATGCAAAATACAAAAAAAAAAACAAAATGAAACAATCGGTTGAACTTTTTATTCTAAAATATTTTCCAACAAAAAATTATTGTTAATAAAATACTAAAAGTCTTAATAATTAAATAAGATAAAATAAAAAACAAAACAGATAAAAAAATTTACGCTGATGAAAAAAATTAAATCTTTAAGAAAAATAATAAACAAAAAAAGAAAGAAAAATTTAAAAGAAACAAATTAAAAAAAATTAATAAAAATCTCCGTCGTAAAATTTGTTTTTTTTTTTTCCAAATATTTTCACAATTCAAAACGAACAAATAAAAACTAATAAACAATTTAAAATCTTTTATTTCTGTTTCATTTTCATTATATTAACTAACAAAAGTATTCTATTAATTATTATTTATTATTATTATTAAAAAGTATAAAATGAAACTAAACACAAAATATTAAATATAAAGAGAGAATATGAATATTTTTAAATAATTTAATTTTTGAACAAAAGTTTTTGGAATAAAAACGGAAAAATAGTTTTTAAATAAAATATAATAAAAAGCTTTCAATTTCAAAACAAAACAGAGCCGTGTATTTTTCATATACAATAATTGTAAGAATTATCAATTATTAATAATTTATTTGTCAGATCAAAATATTTATGAACTTTATTATTATAAATAAAATAAATATTTACCAATACATTAAATTATAATTCCATGAACTTTATTTAAACAAAAAAAATGTAAATAATTATTAATAAAATATAAATAAAATTTACACAATAAGCAAAATAAATTCCAATTTCAATTTATTTCAATTTATTTAAAATTGATAAGGATACCGTGGATTAAATTATTATATTTAAAATGAGAACAAAATTTAAGATTTTACTAATAAAACGAAAAATATTTAAAAAAAAACAGTCAAGTGAAATTTTTTCCCAAAAGATGTCAGTTATTTTGACTTATTCGATGTTTTGAAATTATTTTATTTCTACTCTTATTTGGTATTTAGTTCATATTCTAGTTTTCCAGTGTCCAGTCGTATTCATATAAAACCATATCAACAAATAAATCGTCAGATTTGTTTTGAGAAAAATTATAATTTGGAAAGTAAGTTAATGAAGTTTTTTAATTAATAATGAATAATATATTTAATCACAATATTTCTCTTAATTTAATTCTAGTTTAATTCAAGATGGCTTCCGCTATTCAGAATACGAATAATTGGCAAATTGCCATGCGCACCTTAAGTGACAGCGCCACTTTTTTGTTTAACAATAAAACGATGTCTGATGTTACATTTGTGTTCAAGAATAGAAATTCAGAATGTGAATCAACAGAAGAGATTCATGCGCATAGTTGGATTTTATCGATGTTAAGTCCTGTGTTTTATAAAAGTTTTAAAGATAATTTTGAAGTTTTAACGAATATTCCCGTTTCGGATTCATCGTATGAAAGTTTCTTAGAATGTTTAAGATTTGTCTATAAGAGTGAATGTATTTTGACTCCTGGAAATGTGTACGATGTTATGAGAGTAGCCCAAAAATACGTTCTAAAATTTTTAGAAATTGATTGTGCCGATTACATAACGAAATCAATGACAGTGGAAACTGTTTGCCCTACATTAGATAATGCTTTAACAAATGGACAAAATGCACTCAAAGAAAAATTGATTCAGTTCATTGCTCCAAAAATTGCTCCCATTCTAAAAACAAATTCATTTCTAAACATTAAAAAGGAATCATTAGAAGCAATTTTAAATATTGAGAAAACAGGGCCAATTACTGAAGTAGAGATTTTTGAAGGTGCTATGAAATGGGCGGCAGAGAAATGTACTTCTACTCAGATGGTTGTGAATGGGTCTAATAAACGTCGTCAATTGGGTGAACTTTTTAAAACCATTGGATTTCCTACGATGAATTGTAGGGAATTAGCTCAATGCATTGAAAAAGAACAAGGACTTTTTACAATTGAAGAAGAAAATTCGCTTTTCACTTCGGCAGCGTTAAAGAAGAATAACAAACTGGGGTTCAGATCTGATGCCCGAGAATATTTAATTGAAGTGGATAAAATAACTGAAAATCAAATTGAGCTGTTTATTACTAGATGGTCTCTTCGAAATTACATTGGTGATTCTAATATAAGATCAAAATTCACAGTAAGTAAGATGATTTATCTTACTGGAGTACTAATTGCAATGCCAAAACAAACTCAAAATGCGACTATTCAATTTATTAATGAACGAAACATTATTTGGTTTGAAGAAAAGTTTCACATCGTAGAAAATAATTACGATGATCGTTCTTTCACGAAACCATTATTACTAAAGTCGAATCAAGAATATATTGTTGACGTTCAATTTGACAATAAAAATTCACAATTTTGGTGTAGTGATAAAATACCAACACCATGGTCTAAGACAGAAAAAGGTGTTGAGTTTAATTTTTCAGAATTAAGTCCATTAATGAGGTATTTTTTTTTTAAGTCAATAGAATAAATGTAAAATCTGCGATAATGATTGATATTTGATTTTTTTGCAGTCTGAAATATAATTAAAAGTAAAATAAATATTTGAATAAAATAAAGAGTTTCATTTAATTAGAATTTAATATTCTTTAACTAGAATCAGTACCCAACGCTTTAAATTTTTTATACCAGCAACTTTGTTTCAAATTTAGGTTTTTCAGCAAATTATAGAGAATTCTTCTAAAGTGAAGCAGAAATATTTGACCACTTGAATTATTTAGAAATAATTTATTTAATATTTTTCTTTGGTTCTATAAATTCTGTATTATTTATTTATTCATTAAAATAATTATTGTTTTCATTATTTAAATTAGTTGCAAATAAATATTGTCCTTAGAAATAAAAAGCATTCTGGTTTGAATATTTTTCCACAATTATTTTATTGGACGACGTATCGGAAGTTTTTTGCTCCCTTAATCATGTGTGTGTATTACTATTATTACTTTATTTCATAAAAATTAATTTTGTTTTTGAGAAATATTTATTAATTTTGTTGTTTAATTTTCTTTAAAGTTTTGCAAAAAAGTTCGTGTTTGAATTTGTTCGTGTTGTTGAATATGATTTGTGTTTTGTAAGTATAAATTAAATAAATTGTTTCGAATTTTCGCTCTATCTAAATGATAGTGACGTAATTAAAACACTAAAAATTAAATTAAGTCATCGCAGATTACAAATATTTTTCTATTCGAAATAGAACAAGAATACCATCATTAGTCAAATTTTAATAAATATGTTGTTGAATGAGAAAGAAAGATTGGGTCATTGAAAAAGATTAATTAATGAAAACCCACCTTATGAAAATAGTAGGTCTAATCCCCGTTTGGACGGCATTTAGTAGGAAAAGTGGAACAATAAAGAAAAGTTCATTTGTGAGTCAAGTACAAAGAGAGAAAAAAAAAGATTAATTAAATCTTTTATTGAATTTAATTTATTCAAAATTATTTTGAACTTGAATATTTTTCATATTGCTAAGTGCTGGATATAATTTTTATTGAAAATTCTTAATTACCAAAAGAAATGAATAATTAACAAACGCTTTTAACTTTTCTTCATTTTTTCATCGATACCAACATTTTCATAAATAAACAAAACACACGAAATAATTAAATTTCTTTAGAAGTCGTGTAAATGAAATTTACATTTACTTACTCCTTACAATTAGACATTAGATGATTAATATTTTTCAATTTAAATTAAAGTTTTTTATTTAAGGAAAAATTGATTGACTGAAAACCTTCTATGCCACAACTGAGACACGAAATAAATGTTTTCTTCTTTTCACTTTCTATGTTTTGTCTGGAGTTAATTCTAATTTTTTATCACAATTATATTAATATTAATATAAACGATAAAAACAATAATAATATATAAATAATAATTAAGTATAGTAATTAAAATAATTATAATAAATATTAATAGATAATATGATCAATAATTGAAAGGAAAAAAAAACTGAATAACACAAAAACAAATAAAAATCTCTTTTAAACAAATATTAGAAATTTTTATCATCTTTTTATTTTTCATCAGGAACCAAAATAATAAAATGCAAAATACAAAAAAACAAAATGAAACAATCGATTTAACTTTTTATTCTAAAATATTTTCCAACAAAAAATTATTGTTAATAAAATACTGAAAGTCTTAATAATTAAATAAGATAAAATAAAAAACAAAACAGATAAAAAAATTTACGCTGATGAAAACAAATTAAATCTTTAAGAAAAATAATAAACAAAAAAGGAAAGAAAAATTTAAAAGAAACAAATTAAAAAAAATTAATAAAAATCTCCGTCGCAAAATTAGTTTTTTTTTTGCCAAATATTTTCACAATTCAAAACGAACAAATAAAAAATAATAAACAATTTAAAATCTTTTATTTCTGCTTCATTTTCATTAAATATTAACTAACAAAAGTATTCTATTAATTATTATTTATTATTATTATTAAAAAGTATAAAATGAAACTAAACACAAAATATTAAATATAAAGAGAGAATATGAATATTTTTAAATAATTTAATTTTTGAACAAAAGTTTTTGGAATAAAAACGGAAAAATTGTTTTTAAATAAAATATAATAAAAAGCTTTCAATTTCAACAAAACAGAGCCGTGTATTTTTCATATACTAAAATTGTAAGAATTATCAATTATTAATGATTTATTTGTCAGATCAAAATATTTATGCACTTTATTATTATAAATAAAATAAATATTTACCAATACATTAAATTATAATTACATGAACTTTATTTAAACAAAAAAATGTAAATAATTATTAATAAAATATAAATAAAATTTACACAATCAACAAAATAAATTCCAATTTCAATTTATTTCAATTTATTTAAAATTGATAAGGATACCGGGGATTAAATTATTATATTTAAAATGAGAACAAAATTTAAGATTTTACTAATAAAACGAACAATATTAAAAAAAAAACAATCAAGTGCAATTATTTCTCAAAAGATGTCAGTTATTTTGATTTATTCGATGTTTCGACATTATTTTATTTCTTCTATTATTTGTTATTAAATTCATATTCAAGTTTTCCAGTGTCCAGTCGTATTCATATAAAACCATATCAACAAATAAAACGTCAGATTTGTTTTGAAAAAAATTATAATTTGGAAAGTAAGTTAATGAAGTTTTTTAATTAATAATAATATTTAATCACAATATTTCTCAGAATTTAATTCTAGTTTAATTGAAGATGGCATCCGCTATTCAGAATACGAATAATTGGCAAATTGCAATGCGCACATTAAGTGAAAGCGCCACTTTTTTGTTTAACAATAAAACGATGTCTGATGTTACATTTGTGTTCAAGAATAAAAATTCAGCCAATGAATCAACAGAAGAAATTCACGCGCATAGTTGGATTTTATCGATGTTAAGTCCTGTATTTTATAACAGTTTCAAAGATAACTTTGAGGTTTCAAAGCAGATTCCCGTTTCGGATTCATCGTATGAAAGTTTTTTGGAATGTCTTCGATTTGTCTACAAAAGTGAATGCATTTTAACAACAGAAAATGCTTATGAAGTAATGAAAGTGGCTCACAAATATTCTCTGAATTTCTTGGAAGATGACTGTACTGATTACTTGATGAAATCCTTTACGGTTGACACTGTGTGCCCTCTACTAGATAATGCAATAACTAATGGACAGAATTCACTCCAGGAAAAATTAATTGAGTTTATTGCTCCACAAATTGCTCCCATTCTGCAGACAAATTCATTTCTAAGCTTAAGAAAGGAATCATTAGAAGCAATATTAAATATTGAGAAAACAGGGACAATTACTGAAGTAGAGATTTTTGATGGTGTTATGAAATGGGCTGCAGAGAAATGTACTTCTACTGAGATGGTTGTAAATGGGTCCAATAAACGTCAGAAGTTGGGTGAACTTCTTAAAACCATTCGATTTCCTACGATGACTTCCTGTGAATTGGCTCAATGCATTGAAAAAGAACAAGGACTTTTTACAATTGAAGAAGAACATTCGCTCTTGTTTTCGATCGTGTTAAAGAAGAATAACAAACTTGGTTTCAGATCTGATGCTCGAGAATTTTTAATTGATTTGAATAAAATAACTGAAAATTATATTGGTCTGTTCATTGGATTGTTTTCTCTTCGAAATTACGTTGGTGATTCTAATATAAGATCAACATTCACAGTAAGTAAGATGATTTATCTTACTGGAGTAAAAATTGCAAGACCAAATAAAAATCAAAATGCAACTATTCAATTTATTGAGGAACGAAACATTATTTGGTTTGAAGAGAAATTTCACATCGTAGAAAATAATTTCGATATTCGTTATTTCACGAAACCATTATTTCTAAAGCCGAATCAAGAATATATTGTGGACGTTCAATTTGACAATAAAAATTCACAATTTTGGTATAGTGATAAAATACCAACACCGTGGTCTAAGACAGAAGAAGGTGTTGAGTTTAATTTTTCAGAATTAAGTCCATTAATGTTGTGTTTTATTTTTAAGTCAATAGAATAAATGTAAAATCTTCCATAATGATTGATATTTGAGTTTCTCAATGCATTAAATATAATTAAAACTAAAATAAATATTTGAATAAAGCAAAATGTTTCATTTAATTAATATTTAATATTATTTAAGAGGAATCAGAATCCATGCGTAAAACATTCTCCTGTAAATCAGAAAAAATTGGAACACTTGATCGTCCATCATACTTTACATTGCTTCTATATTATTATGCTTAACAACAGCTACTTACCTCCACTTAAACCACTAATCGAATTAAAGAAATTCTTTCGAATGTAACAATTAAATTAATGTTGCTAATTCTAATCAATTTTTCCACTTAGACAACTTTGCATTAAATAAATACTTCAAATGAAATAAAAAGAAGCCCAATGAAGCCCAATTTCTGATGCAAAAGTGATTCAGAATAAACACCAAGAATTCAAATTAAAACAAAAAGGTTTTAGGTTTATTCTTTCTTTTTTTTTTTTGTTTCTTTCAAAATATAATTTCTATTTACTTTCTTAAAACACTAAATATAACATAATATTGTTAACTATATTCATCTTTATTATTTATTTATTTATAATAATTATTTAGAAACAAACTAAAAGCACAATTTAAAAAAACTAAATCATATGAGCTGAAAAAAAAATCTTTAAAAACGTGTGGAATATTTAATTTTGAATGATTTGATGATGAATTTAAAGTTTGTCGTTATATAAACGAATAATATTTTATATAGTTATAGGTACAGATGTTTGAAAATTTTATTCCAAATTCTGATTAATTTTGAAAAAGAAACAATATAATATTTAACTGAATTATTATATTATTTATAATTATTATTTTTATATCATTATATTTTTGAATTTCGATTACATTATATGTAATATGTATTTATGTATTTATGTAATATGTATTTAAAAAAAAAAAATATTAAAACAAATTGAATTTTTTTTCGTTTTTTATTGTTTCTATAAATTCGATTTGCAACAAAAGCAATAAATAATTTTTAAAAACTAATTCATATAAAAAGCTCTCAATTTAAACAAAACAGAGCCGTATTTTCCATATAAACATACTTGAAAACGTCAACAATAAATCTAACGGTTATTTTACATTTTATTTTCAAATTATTTTTGCAGTGAGTTTTAGTTCTTTTTTTTGTTTAGATTTGATGACGTCACTTAATACAAAATGCACCGCATATAAAACATTTCGTTGAAAACTTGGAATAAAACACAAATTACTAAAGAAAGACAAATGAATTCAATTTTAATGTTCGATTTAATAATTAAATGCAATTAACTTTTTCTTATATTTTATAATTACAAAGTTTTTTTCTAAATCATAATAGTGAAAAAAAATGTCTATGGCCAAATCTTACATTTCGGCTTTTGAAAACCATTGGTTCACATTGAAAATTGTATTCCTGATTCTGATTAATTTTCAAAAAGAAACAATTTTCTTCTACACCAAAACACAAACCCAAAATATTTAATTGGCAAATTTTTAATATAAGTTCAAAGAAAACCGTTAATCTTATTTCGTGCCGTTCACTATTTGAACTATTTAAACATAATTTTATAAGAAATGAAAAAAAACTCAATTGTAAGAATTATCAATTATTATTGATTTAATTTTCAGATCAAAATATTTATGTACTTTGTTAAACAAAATAGATACATATTTACCAATACATAAATTATAATGATTATTTGAACTTTATTTAAATAAAAAATGTAAATACTTATTAATGAAATATAAATAAAATTTACACAATAAATTTAGTCGATTTTGGTTTAAAATTGATAAGGATACCGGGGATTAAATTATTTAAAATAAGAACAAAATTTTACAAAGAAAACGAAAAATATTTTAAAAAAAACAGTCAATTGCAATATATGCAATTTTTTCCCGAAAGATGTCAGTAAATGTTAGTTATTCTCACATTAGATTACATAACGAAATCAATGACAGTGAAAACTGTTTGCCCTACATTATTCCAGATCTAGTTTTCTATTGGAATTCATGCAAGAAACATATATGTATCAATAATTGAAACGTTAAATTTTTTAAATTTACATTCCAAAAAAAAATTATTATTTGGAAAGTGAGTTATTGAAGTTTTTTAATTAAAAATAAATACTATACTTAATTACAATATTTCTCTTAATTAAATTCTTAGTTCATTGAAGATGGCTTCCGCTATTCAAAATATTGAAAATTGGCAAATTGCAATGCGCACCTTAAGTGACAGCGCCACTTTTTTGTTTAATAATAAGATGATGTCTGATGTTACATTTGTGTTCAAGAATAAAAATTCAGACAATGAATCAACAGAAGAAATTCATGCGCATAGTTGGATTTTATCGATGTTAAGTCCTGTGTTTTATAAAAGTTTTAAAGATAATTTTGAAGTTTTAACGAATATTCCCGTTTCGGATTCATCGTATGAAAGTTTCTTAGAATGTTTAAGATTTGTCTATAAGAGTGAATGTATTTTGACTCCTGGAAATGTGTACGATGTTATGAGAGTAGCCCAAAAATACGCTCTAAAATTTTTAGAAATTGATTGTGCCGATTACATAACGAAATCAATGACAGTGGAAACTGTTTGCCCTACATTAGATAATGCTTTAACAAATGGACAAAATGCACTCAAAGAAAAATTGATTCAGTTCATTGCTCCAAAAATTGCTCCCATTCTAAAAACAAATTCATTTCTAAACATTAAAAAGGAATCATTAGAAGCAATTTTAAATATTGAGAAAACAGGGCCAATTACTGAAGTAGAGATTTTTGAAGGTGCTATGAAATGGGCGGCAGAGAAATGTACTTCTACTCAGATGGTTGTGAATGGGTCTAATAAACGTCGTCAATTGGGTGAACTTCTTAAAACCATTCGATTTCCTACCATGACTTGTAGGGAATTAGCTCAATGCATTGAAAAAGAACAAGGACTTTTTACAGATGAGGAAAAAATTTCGCTTTTCACTTCGGCCGCGTTAAATAAGAATAACAAACTTGGTTACAGATCTGATGCTCGAGAATTTTTAATTGATTTGGATACAATAACTAAAAATTCGAAATGTTCGGAATTTCTTTGGTGATTCTAATATAAGATCAAAATTCAGAGTAAGTAAGAAGGTTTATCTGAATGGAGTAAGAATTGCAGTGCCAAATAAAACTCAAAATGCAACTATTCAATTTATTAAGGAACACAACATTATTTGGTTTGAAGAGAAATTTCACATCGTAGAAAATAATTTCGATATTCGTTATTTCACGAAACCATTATTACTAAAGCCGAATCAAGAATATATTGTTGACGTTCAATTTGACAATAAAAATTCACAATTTGTGCACAATGATAAAGTACCAACACCATGGTCTAATACAAAAAATGGTGTTGAATTTAATTTTTCAGAATTAAGTCCATTAATGAGGTTATTTTTTTTTAAGTCAATAGAATAAATGTAAAATCTTCCATAATGATTGATATTTGAGTTTCTTACTGCATTAAATATAATTAAAACTAAAATAAATATTTGAATAAACGAAAAAGTTTCATTTAATTAAAATTTAATTTTATTTAAGAGGAATCATAATCCATGCGTAAAACATTCTCCTGTAAATCAGAAAAAATTGGAACACTTAATCTTCCATGCAACTTTACATTGTTTCTATATTATTATGCTTAACAACAGCTACTTACCTCCACTTAAACCACTAATCGAATTAAAAAAATTCTTTCGAATGTAACAATTGAATTAATGTTGCTAATTCTAATCAATTTTTTAAACTTAGACTACGTGTTTACTTTGCATTAAATAAATACTTAAAATGAAATATAAAGAAGCCCACTGAAGCCAAATTTCTGATGTTAGAGTGATTCAGAATAAACACCAAGAATTTAAATTAAAACAAAAAAGTTTTGGGTTTATTCTTTCTTTTTTTTTTGTTTCTTTCAAAATATAATTTCTATTTACTTTCTTAAAACACTAAATATAACATAATATTATTAACTATATTCATCTTTATTATTTATTTATTTATTTATAATAATTATTTAGAAATAATTTATTTAAAGAAATTATTCAAACACAGTTTAAGTTCATTAATAAAGTATAATAAAGTTAAATATTCTTACAGCAGACAAATATTATTTTCAATATTTGACAAATGAACTTATAAAAAATATCTAATACTGATAATTGTATTAAATCAAAAATTAACTTTACTTTATCATTTCAAGTATACAAGAAAAAGATAAGGACTAATCACAAATATCAAATATATGCCTTAAACAAATCATTCGAAATTTATTTGTTCAACAGAATTGTTCAGTTTATTTTTAAATTATTCAAAAGTGAATATAAAAATTTCAATTTCTTTTTTCTTCAATCAGAAAATCACAAGAAAAATAAGAAACTGTAAGTAAAAAGGAAATTATGAATAAAATTTCAATTATTTTACGGATTCCATTAAACTATAATAATTTAGTGATCACGCTTCTCGTGAATTTCAAGAGTTTCAAATTATACGAAGAATTTTTTAGGGAAGAAATGATTTCGTTTCCATACAAAAGGAACTTCTTTGCTCCATCAAGGGACTTCCGGTATAATCATTACAAAAAGTAGAAAAAAACTCTATCGTCATTTAATGTTAATTTTAGAAATAAAATCTTGCACTAATTAAAAATTCTCAAAAATATATTTAGTTGAACTAAAGTAAAAAGTTTAAATTTTCATTGGTAACGGATAGGAAGAATTAAGTTGAAATAATTATGGTCAAGGACATCTTGCGTTTATATTATATGATATGACTATACTCAAGAGTGTATGTGTTGTGACGTAAGTATGCAGAAGAAGAATATTTAAATTTAATTTACATTTATTGTTCATTTGATTTCTATTTTCAAAATTATAATTATTTTTCTGAAACCATTTATCGAGTGACCAGTTTTTATCATTTTTATAAATCATTAAAATTAATTTAAAATAAAACATTAGATAATCAAAGTGAAAATTTAAAGAAAGACTGATTAAAAAATGGGCAATATTTTATCAGTACTTTTTGTTATCTTCAATTTTAAAAGATTAAGGTAAAAATTTAAATTGTTGTAATTTTGTGCATATTAGTTTCTGCTCCAGGTAATAAATAACCAAATAATTAAATTATTAAATCACCAAAAGGTCAGCGATAATTAATTTTGAAATATGAAAAAAGTTAAATATGAATCATATAGAAGAAAAACTAAATTTAAAGCAATTGGAAATTTTCATTGCGATTCTCACAAAATGTTTTCAGTTCGACACAAGATAAAATTCCAAATCAAAATATTGTTGTGCAATTTACCGTCATCTCATAACAACAAAATATAATAAGAACAATACTGAACTTAAACCATTGCAATTATTGAAAGGCAGAATGACAGAAATGAAAGCCAAATAAAAATTAGTAACAATTAAAGTTTAGAAAATTATTTAAATCAATAAAAAATGTTAATCAACAAAACCGAATTAATTTTGTTTTACTTTACAGATGGCAACCGCTATTCAGAATACGAATAATTGGCAAATTGCAATGCGCACCTTAAGTGATAGCGCCACTTTTTTATTTAACAATAAAACGATGTCTGATGTTACATTTGTGTTCAAGAATAAAAATTCAGCCAATGAATCAACAGAAGAAATTCATGCGCATAGTTGGATTTTATCGATGTTAAGTCCTGTGTTTTATAACAGCTTCAAAGATAACTTTGAGGTTTCAAAACATATTCCCGTTTCGGATTCATCGTATGAAAGTTTTTTGGAATGTCTTCGATTTGTCTACAAAAGTGAATGCATTTTAACAACAGAAAATGCTTATGAAGTAATGAAAGTGGCTCACAAATATTCTCTGAATTTCTTGGTAGATGACTGTGCTGATTACTTGATGAAATCCTTTACGGTTGGCACTGTGTGCCCTCTACTAGATAATGCAATAACTAATGGCCAGAATTCACTCCAAGAAAAATTAATTGAGTTTATTGCTCCACAAATTGCTCCCATTCTTCAGACAAATTCATTTCTAAGCATTAAAAAGGAATCATTAGAAGCAATTTTAAATATTGAGAAAACAGGGCCAATTACTGAAGTACAGATTTTTGATGGTGTTATGAAATGGGCTGCAGAGAAATGTACTTCGACTCAGATGGTTGTGAATGGGTCCAATAAACGTCAGAAGTTGGGTGAACTTCTTAAAACCATTCGATTTCCTGCGATGACTTCATGTGAATTGGCTCAATGCATTGAAAAAGAACAAGGACTTTTTACAGATGAAGAAAAAATTTCGCTTTTAATTTCGATCGCGTTAAATAAGAATAATAAACTTGGTTTCAGATCTGATGCTCGAGAATTTGTAATTGATTTGAATAAAATAACTGAAAATCAAATTGAGCTGTTTATTACTGAATGGTCTCTTCGAAATTATGTTGGTGATTCTAATATAAGATCAACATTCACAGTAAGTAAGCTGATTTATCTTACTGGAGTACTAATTGCAAAACCAGATAAAACTCAAAATGCAACTATTCAATTTATTAAGGAACGAAACATTATTTGGTTTGGAGAGAAATTTCACATTGTAGGAAATAGTAACGGTATTCGTTATTTCACGAAACCATTATTACTAAAGCCGAATCTGGAATATATTGTTGACGTTCAATTTGACAATAAAAATTCACAATTTTGGTATTGTGATAAAATACCAACACCGTGGTCTAAGACAGAAGAAGGTGTTGAGTTTAATTTTTCAGAATTAAGTCCATTAATGTTGTGTTTTATTTTTAAGTCAATAGAATAAATGTAAAATCTTCCATAATGATTGATATTTGAGTTTCTTACTGCATTAAATATAATTAAAACTTAAATAAGTATTTGAATAAAGCAAAATGTTTCATTTAATTAATATTTAATATTATTTAAGAGGAATCAGAATTCATGCGTAAAACATTCTCCTGCAAATCAGAAAAATTTGGAACACTTCATCTTCCATCCAACTTTACATTGTTTCTATATTATTATGGTTAACAACAACTACTCACCTCCACTTAAATCACTAATCGAAATAAAGAAATTCTTTCGAATGTAACAATTAAATTAATGTTGCTAATTCTAATCAATTTTTCCACTTAGACAACTTTGCATTAAATAAATACTTCAAATGAAATATAAAGAAGCCCAATGAAGCCCAATTTCTGATGTAAAAGTGATTCAAAATAAACACCAAGAATTCAAATTAAAACAAAATGGGTTTGGGTTTATTTTTTTTTTTTTTTGTTTCTTTCAAAATATAATTTCTATTTACTTTCTTAAAACAATAAATATAACATAATATTATTAACTATATTCATCTTTATTATTTATTTATTTATAATAATTATTTAGAAATAATTTATTTAAAGTTTTTCTTTGGTTATACAAATTATGAATTATTTATTTATTTATTAAAATAATTATTGTTATTATTATTTGTGAGTGAGAAAAAAGGAAAACATAAAAAGATTTTCTCCGATTAAAAAAATAAACGTTTGATAAAGTGCAGAATGAAAGAGACAAAATATTTACTACTTTTTTTTCTTTCTAATTTAATAAAAAAGAAAATAAATTGAATTGAATACAACACAATAAAAACAAGACAATGTGTGTGTGTGGACTGACAGAGAATGTGAATGTATCCCGCTCTTTTGTGTTGTAAAAAAAATTCATTTTTGATTCAATCAACTTTATCATTGGCTTCTTTTTATTAGTTGTGATTCATTCCCATAATAATCTTACAGAAATGGAAATTATTCGAACAGAGTTAAGTTCATCAATAAAATTGTGAGAAAATACAAATAAACTGTGATAATTGAATTAAAATTTTGTTTCATTCATTCATACAATAATTTTGTTAAATATTGTTTTATTTTTGTTTGTTTTTTGATTTATTATAAAGTTTATTAAGAAATAATTAAAAAAATCAATAAATTATATAAATTTCTCTATATACAAAAATGTGTGTGTGTGTGTGAGTGCGTATGTGCTTTTCTTAAGTGCAATTTTTTTCGGTTAAAAATTCTAATTACTTTCATTTGTTATTATTTTTTTTATTAAATAAAATTAAATTATTTTTCTCCATATTTTCATTCTATTTGCTTATGTTACAAATTTTCTTTTAGAAAAGGGTAAACATAATTGTGCAATAATTAATACAATAATATTGGTAGACGCGTGTACACAAAAAAAGAACACAAAAATTATTTAATAAAAACGAAAAACATAAAATAAAATAAAAGAATTTAAATAAACGTAAAATTATCTGAAATTAACGATAAAAAAATACAACAGAGAGAAAGATTTTATTAAAAGTAGAGTCCGATTAAAAGAATAAATAAAATATAATTATTGATTCAACAGATTTTGGCAATTTTTCACTTGATAAATTTTTTTTTTTTGTTAAAAGGAACGGGACCTTCCGATGTCTGATAGAATGCTCACAAAAGTTATTGTAATGTTCCTTTAAATGCTTATTTTATTTTTTTTATTTTATTTTAATGTTTATTCTTAATGCTAGGATCTAAGAAATTTTGATTTTCTATAGTTTTCTGGCGAATTGTTTGAGCTTTTGGTTAATCAGAAATTAATGTTTAAGGTAGATTATGAAAGTTTGGACTTTTAATATTTTATTAATGATTTATTTGTCAGATCAAAATATTTATGAACTTTATTATTATAAATAAAATAAATATTTACCAATACATTAAATTATAATTACATGAACTTTATTTAAACAAAAAAAAATGTAAATAATTATTAATAAAATATAAATAAAATTTACACAATAAACAGAATAAATTCCAATTTAAATTTATTCGATTTATTTAAAATTGATAAGGATACCGGGGATTAAATTATTATATTTAAAATGAGAACAAACATTTAAGATTTTACTAATAAAACGAAAAATATTTAAAAAAAACAGTCAAGTGCAAAGTTTTCCCAAAAGATGTCAGTTATTTCGACTTATTCGATGTTTCGACATTATTTTATTTCTTCTCTTATTTGTTATTAAGTTCATATTCAAGTTTTCCAGTGTCCAGTCGAATTCATATAAAACCATATCAACAAATAAAACGTCAGATTTGTTTTGAAAAATATTATAATTTGGAAAGTAAGTTAATGAAGTTTTGTAATTAATAATAATTACTATATTTAATTACAATATTTCTCGTAATTAAATTCTTAGTTCATTGAAGATGGCTTCTGCTATTCAGAATACGAATAATTGGCAAATTGCCATGCGCACCTTAAGTGAAAGCGCCACTTTTTTGTTTAACAATAAAACGATGTCCGATGTTACATTTGTGTTCAAGAATAAAAATTCAGCCAATGAATCAACAGAAGAGATTCATGCGCATAGTTGGATTTTATCGATGTTAAGTCCTGTGTTTTATAACAGCTTCAAAAATAATTTTGAGGTTTCAAAACATATTCCCGTTTCGGATTCATCGTATGAAAGTTTTTTGGAATGTCTTCGATTTGTCTACAAAAGTGAATGCATTTTAACAACAGAAAATGCTTTTGAAGTAATGAAAGTGGCTCAAAAATATTCTCTGAAATTCTTGGAAGGTGACTGTGCTGATTACTTGATGAAAACCATTACGGTGGACAATGTGTGCCCTCTATTAGATAATGCCATATCAACTGGAGAGAATTCTCTCCAAGAAAAATTAATTGAGTTTATTGCTCCACAAATTGCTCCCATTCTTCAGACAAATTCATTTCTAAATATAAAAAAGGAATCATTAGAAGCAATTTTAAATATTGAGAAAACAGGGCCAATTACTGAAGTAGAGATTTTTGATGGTGTTATGAAATGGGCTGCAGAGAAATGTACTTCGACTCAGATGGTTGTAAATGGGTCCAATAAACGCCTGCATTTGGGTGAACTTCTTAAAACCATTAGATTTCCTACGATGAATTCTTTTGAATTGGCTCAATGTTTTGAAGAAGAAGACGAACTTTTTACAGATGAAGAAAAAATTTCGCTTTTCACTTCGGCCGCGTTAAATAAGAATAACAAACTGGGATTCCGATCTGATGCCCGACAATATTTAATTGATTATGATAAAATAACGGAAAATGAAATTGAGATGTATATGACTGGAAGTTCTGTTCGAAATTACGTTGGTGATTCTAACATAAGATCAAAATTTACAGTAAGTAAGATGATTTATCTTACTGGAGTAAGAATTGCAGAGCCAATTAAAACTCAAAATGCAACTATTCAATTTGTTAAGGAACGAAACATTATTTGGTTTGAAGAGAAATTTCACATCGTAGAAAATAATTACGATATTAGTTATTTCCTGAAACCATTATTTCTAAAGCCGAATCAAGAATATATTGTTGACGTTCAATTTGACAATAAAAGTTCACAATTTTGGTATAGTGATAAAATACCAACACCGTGGTCTAAGACAGAAGAAGGTGTTGAGTTTAATTTTTCAGAATTAAGTCCATTAATGTTGAGTTTTATTTTTAAGTCAATAGAATAAATGTAAAATCTTCCATAATGTTTAATATTTAAGTTTCTTAATGCGTTAAATATAATTAAAACTAAAATAAATATTTGAATAAAGCAAAATGTTTCATTTAATTAATATTTAATATTATTTAAGAGGAATCAGAATTCATGCGTAAAACATTCTCCTGCAAATCAGAAAAAATTGGAACATTTCATTACTTACATTGTTTCTATATTATTATGGTTAACAACAACTACTCACCTCCACTTAAACCACTAATCGAATTAAAGAAATTCTTTCGAATGTAACAATTAAATTAATGTTGCTAATTTTAATCAATTTTTCCACTTAGACAACGGGTTTGCTTTGCATTAAATAAATACTTAAAATGAAATATAAAGCAGCCTAATTTCTGATGTAACAGTGATTCAGAATAAACACCAAATAGAAACCAAATAACAACAAAATGGGTTTGGGTTTATTTTTTTTTTTTTTTTGTTTCTTTCAAAATATAATTTCTATTTACTTTCTTAAAACACTAAATATAACATAATATTATTAACTATATTCATCTTTATTATTTATTTATTTATAATAATTAGTTAGAAATAATTTATTTAAAGTTTTTCTTTGGTTATACAAATTATGTATTATTTATTTATTTATTAAAATAATTATTGTTATTATTATTTGTGAGAGAGAAAAAAGGAAACATAAAAAGATTTTCTCCGATTAAAATATAAACGTTTGCAGAATGAAAGAGACAAAACTTTAATATATTTTTTTCTTTCTAATTTAATAAAGGAGGAATAAACTGGATTGAATAAAAAAATACATCAACGAGATAATGTGTGTGTGTGAGGATGACTTACAAAAGAATTAACTTAACTTAGCTTCTAAATATGTCCACTCTTTTGGTTGTTACTCGCTTGTTTTGGACTCCAAAGTTAAAACTTTGTATTTTATTTTTTTATTTTATTCAACAAAATTTGTAATTTTTGATTCTTTTAATTTACTTTATTTATTTATTGTAAATTAGCCAAAGCAGAATTAACACCCATATGATGCTGCATTATTTATTTTACTAAACATTGAAATTTATTCAAAAATAATCAGAAACATTAAAAATTAAAAACTTCAAATTTAAAATTAAAATATTTATGGTAAACTAAATTAGAATAAGGATAATTGCTACAGTAAATACTAACGACATTTAACAACAACTATAAATTATTATATATTTTATTCTTAACTTATTTAAATATAATTATAATTCAATCTTATGCCTCTGATGTCCAGATTGTGAGAGACACAATTTACATTTTATTATTTGTGCAATCCTAAATTACGGTACTCTCTCAATCTGTGCATTGTGCATTCTCTCTTATCTCTTATCATTAATGCAGGGCCTTTATATGTAACTAATAAATAATACATTACATAAATAACATTTAATAATAAAAATAGATTTAAATCCAATAAAAAAATAATAAAAATTTAATCAAAAAATAACAACAACAAAATTAATACAACAAATTATAATTACGTTAAATAAAATATCACTATAGAACTAAACATCTCCTTAAAGTTCCATACAATTAACTAAACTATTTTAGCATATTGATTCATTCCCATATAATAATCTTGTCTAAATGGAAATTATTCAAACACAGTTTAAGTTCATTAATAAAGTATAATAAAGTTCCATATTATTCTTACAGCAGACAAATATTATTTTCAATATTTGACAAATGAACTTATAAAAAATATCTAATACTGATAATTGTATTAAATCAAAAATTTACTTTACTTTAATCATTTCAAGCATAGAAGAAAAAGATAAGGACTAATCACAAATATCAAATATATTCCCTAAACAAATCATTCGAAATTTATTTGTTCAACAGAATTGTTCAGTTTATTTTTAAATTATTCAAAATTGAATATAAAAATTTCAATTTCTTTTTTCTACAATTAGAAATCACAAGAAAAATAAAAAACTGTAAGTAAAAAGAAATTATGAATAAAATTTCAATTATTTTACGGATTTCATTAAACGATAATTAAGGAATTTAGTGATCACGTTTCTCGTGAATTTCAAGAGTTTCAAATAATACGAAGAATTTTTTAGGGAAGAAATGATTTCGTTTCCATACAAAAGGAACTTCTTTGTTCCTTCAAGGGACTTCCGGTATAATCATTACAAAAAGTAGAAAAAAATTCTGTCGTCATTTAATGATAATTTTAGAAATAAAATCATGCAATGCACTAATTAAAAATTCTCAAAAATATATTTAGTTGAACTAAAGTAAAAAGTTTAAATTTTCATTGGTAACGGATAGGAAGAATTGAGTTGAAATAATTATGGTCAAGGACATTTTGCATTTATGTTATATGATATGACTATACTCAAGAGTGAATGTGTTGTGACGTAGGTATGCAGAAGAAGAATATTTAAATTTAATTTACATTTATTGTTCATTTGATTTCGATTTTCAAGATTATAATTATTTTACTGAAACCATTTATTGCATCGAGTGACCAGTTTTTATCATTTTTATAAATCATTAGATAATCAAAGTGATAATTTTAACGAAAGACTGATTAAAAAATGGGCAATATTTTATCAGTACTTTTTGTTATCTTCAATTTTAAAAATAGATTTTAGATTTAGATTTATTTTCGATTTTTTGTTAAACTAGTACGTCAACCTAGTAAGATTATTTAGTAACTAGGAGACCTACTATTTTTTGAGGTGGGTTCCGCATCTACACATGCATTTTTAATTCGATTCAGCGTATTGCCAGCTCTTAAGAAAACATGCAGATTTCCTAAGAAGAATCGTTCGGTTTAAACCTTATCTTGCACACCAACCAGAGGTAAAATTCTTAAATTGTTGTAATTTTGTGCATATTAGTTTCTGCTCAAAGTAATAAATAACCAAATAATTAAATTATTAAATCACCAAGAGGTCATCGATAATTAATTTTGAAATATGATAAAAGTTAAATCTGAATCATAAAGATGGAAAATTAGATTTAATGTAATTGAAAATTTTTATCGGGATTCTCACAAAATCAAAATATTTTTGTGAATATTACCGTCATCTCATCTCAACAAAATTTAATGAGAACAATACTGAACTTAAACAATTGTAATTATTGAAACGACTTTTAAGGCAGAATGACAGAAATGAAAGCCAAATCTAAATTAAAAAACAATTAAAGTTTAGAAAATTATTTAAATCAATAAAAAATGTTAATCAATAAAACCGAATTAATTTTGTTTTACTTTACAGATGGCAACCGCTATTCAGAATACGAATAATTGGCAAATTGCAATGCGCACCTTAAGTGATAGCGCCACTTTTTTATTTAACAATAAAACGATGTCTGATGTTACATTTGTGTTCAAGAATAAAAATTCAGAATGTGAATCAACAGAAGAGATTCATGCGCATAGCTGGATTTTATCGATGTTAAGTCCTGTGTTTTATGACAGCTTCAAAGATAATTTTGAAGTTTCAACACAGATTCCGATTTCGGATTCATCATATGAAAGTTTTTTGGAATGTCTTCGATTTGTCTACAAGAGTGAATGCATTTTAACAACAGAAAATGCTTATGAAGTAATGAAAGTGGCTCACAAATATTCTCTGAATTTCTTGGAAGATGATTGTGCTGATTACTTAATGAAGTCCATTACAGTGGACACTGTGTGCCCTCTACTAGATAATGCAATAACTAATGGACAGAATTCACTCCAGGAAAAATTAATTGAGTTTATTGCTCCACAAATTGCTCCCATTCTTCAGACAAATTCATTTCTAAACATAAAAAAGGAATCATTAGAAGCAATTTTAAAGATTGAGAAAACAGGGCCAATTACTGAAGTAGAGATTTTTGATGGTGTTATGAAATGGGCTGCAGAGAAATGTACTTCGACTCAGATGGTTGTGAATGGGTCCAATAAACGCCTGCAGTTGGGAGAACTTCTTAAAACCATTCGATTTCCTATGATGACTTCCTGTGAATTGGCGCAATGCTTTGAAAAAGAACGAGGACTTTTTACAATTGAAGAAGAACATTCGCTCTTGATTTCGCTTGTGTTAAAGAAGAATAACGAACTGGGATTCAGATCTAATGCTCGAGAATATTTAATTGATTTGGATAAAATAACGGAAAATGAAATTGAGATGTATATGACTGGAAGTTCTGTTCGAAATTACGTTGGTGATTCTAACATAAGATCAAAATTTACAGTAAGTAAGATGATTTATCTTACTGGAATAAGAATTGCAGAGCCAACTAAAAAGCAAAATGCAACTATTCAATTTATTAAGGAACGAAACATTATTTGGGTTGAAGAGAAATTTCACATCGTAGAAAATACTTACGATATTCGTTATTTCACGAAACCATTATTACTAAAGCCGAATCAAGAATATATTGTTGACGTTCAATTTGACAATAAAAATTCACAATTTTGGTATAGTGATAAAATACCAACACCGTGGTCTAAGACAGAAGAAGGTGTTGAGTTTAATTTTTCAGAATTAAGTCCATTAATGTTGTGTTTTATTTTTAAGTCAATAGAATAAATGTAAAATCTTCCATAATGATTGATATTTGAATTTCTTAATGCATTAAATATAATTAAAACTAAAATAAATATTTGAATAACGCAAAATGTTTCATTTAATTAAAATTTAATTTTATTTAAGAGGAATCAGAATCCATGCGTAAAACATTCTCCTGTAAATCAGAAAAAATTCACACTTCATCTTCCATCCAACTTTACATTGTTTCTATATTATTATGGTTAACAACAGCTACTTACCTCCACTTAAACAACTTATCGAATTAAAGAAATTCTTTCGAATGTAACAATTAAATTAATGTTGCTAATTTTAATCAATTTTTCCACTTAGACAACGGGTTACTTTGCATTAAATAAATACTTAAAATGAAATATAAAGAAACCCAATGAAGCCCAATTTCTGATGTAAAAGTGATTCAGAATAAACACGAAGAATTCAAATTAAAACAAAAAGGTTTTGGGTTTATTCTTTCTTTTTTTTTTGTTTCTTTCAAACTATAATTTCTATTTACTTTCTTAAAACACTAATTATAACATAATATTATTAACTATATTCATCTTTATTATTTATTTATTTATAATAATTATTTAGAAATAATTTATTTAAAGTTTTTCTTTGGTTATACAAATTATGTATTATTTATGTATTTATTAAAATAATTATTGTTATTATTATTTGTGAGAGAAAAAAGGAAACATAAAAAGATTTTCTCCGAATAAAAATTAAACGTTTGCAGAATAAAGAAAGACAAAACTTTTACTATTATTTTCTTTCTAATTTAATAAAGGAGGAATAAACTGGGTTGAATAAAAAAAAATATCAACGAGATAATGTGTGTGTGTGAGAATGACTTATAAAAGAATTAACTTAACTTAGCTTCTAAATATGTCCCCTCTTTTGGTTGTTACTCGCTTGTTTTGGACTCCAAAGTTAAAACTTTTTATTTTATTTGTTAATTTTATTCAACAAAATTTGTAATTTTTGCTTCTTTTTATTTATTTTATTTATTTATTGCAAATTAGCCAAAGCAGAATTAACACCCATATGATTCTGCATTATTTATTTTACTAAACATTGAAATTTATAAAAAATAAACAGAAACATTAAAAATTAAAAATTACAAATTGAAAATTAAAATATTTATGGTAAACTAAATTAGAATAAGGATAATTGCTACAGTAAATACTAACTACATTTAACAACAACTATAAATTATTATATATTTTATTCTTAACTTATATATATAATTATAATTCAATCTTATGCCTCTGATGTCCAAATTGTGAGAGACACAATTTACATTTTAATATTTGTACAATCCTAAATTACGGTACTATATGTGCATTTTCTTTTATCTCTTATCATTAATGCAGGGCCTTTATATGTAACTAATAAATAATACATTACATTTTATCGATGTTAAGTCCTGTGTTTTATAACAGCTTCAAAAATAATTTCGAGGTTTCAAAACAGATTCCCGTTTCGGATTCATCGTATGAAAGTTTTTTGGAATGTCTTCGATTTGTCTACAAAAGTGAATGCATTTTAACAACAGAAAATGCTTACGAAGTAATGAAAGTGGCTCAAAAATATTCTCTTAATTTCTTGGAAGGTGACTGTGTCGATTACTTGATGAAATCCTTTACGGTTGAAACTGTATACCCTCTACTAGATAATGCCATAACAAATGAACAGAATTCACTCCAAGAAAAATTAATTGAATTTATTGCTCCACAAATTGCTCCCATTCTGCAGACAAATTCATTTCTAAACATAAAAAAGGGATCGTTAGAAGCAATTTTAAATATTGAGAAAACAGGGCCAATTACTGAAGTAGAGATTTTTGATGGTGTTATGAAATGGGCTGCAGAGAAATGTACTTCGTCTCAGATAGTTGTGAATAGAACCAATAAACGCCGACAATTGGGAGAAATTCTTAAAACCATTCGATTTCCTACGATGACTTCTTCTGAATTGGCTCAATGCATTGAAAAAGAACAAGGACTTTTTACAATTGAAGAAGAACATTCGCTCTTGATTTCGCTTGTGTTAAAGAAGAATAACAAACTTGGATTCAGATCTGATGCTCGAGAATTTTTAATTGATTTTGATAAAATAACTGAAAATGAAATTAGGCTGTTTATTACTGGATTGTCTGTTCGAAATTACGTTGGTGATTCTAATATAAGATCAAAATTCACAGTAAGTAAGAAGATTTATCTTACTGGAGTAAAAACTGCAAGAGCAAATAAAACTCAAAATGCAACTATTCAATTTATTAAGGAACGAAACATTATTTGGTTTGAAGAGAAATTTCACATCGTACAAAATACTTTCGATACTCTTTATTTCACGAAACCATTATTACTAAAGCCGAATCAAGAATATATTGTTGACGTTCAATTTGACAATAAAAATTCACAATTTGCGCACTATCATAAAGTATTAACACCGTGGTCTAATACAGAAAAAGGTGTTGAGTTTAATTTTTCAGAATTAAGTCCATTAATGAGGTATTTTTATTTTAAGTCAATACAATAAATGTAAAATCTTCCATTGATATTTGATTTATTTGCAGTATGAAATATAATTAAAAGTAAAATAAATATTTGAATACAATTAAGAGTTTCATTTAATTAGAATTTAATATTCTTTAACTAGAATCAGCACACAACGCTTTAAATTTTTTATACCAGCAACTTTGTTTCAAATTTAGTAGGTTTTTGAGCAAATTATAGAGAATTCTTCTAAAGTGAAGCAGAAATATTTGACCACTTGAATTATTTAGAAATAATTTATTTAATATTTTTCTTTGGTTCTATAAATTCTGTATTATATATTCATTAAAATAATTATTGTTATTATTATTAAAATTAGTTGCAAATAAAAAGCAATCTGGTTTTAATATTTTTCCACAATTATTTTATTGGTCGACATATCGGAAGTTTTTTGCTCCCTTAATCATGTGTGTGTATTACTATTATTACTTTATTTCATAAAAATTAATTTGTTTTTGAGAAATATTTATTAATATTGGTTGTTTTATTTTCTTTAAAGTTTTGCAAAAATGTTCGTGTTTGAATATGTTCGTGTTGTTGAATATGATTTGTGTTTTGTAAGTAAATTAATTAAATTGTTTCGAATTTTCGCTCTATCTAAATGATTGTGACGTAATTAAAACACTAAAAATTAAATTAAGTCATCGCAGATTACAAATATTTTTCTATTCGAAATAGAACAAGAATTCCATCATTATTCAAATTTGATTAAATATGTTGTTGAATGATAAAGAAAATTTGGTCATTGAAAAAGATTAATTAATAAAAACCCACCTTATGAAAATAGTGGATCTAATCCCCGTTTTGATGGCAATTAGTAGGAAAAGTGGGACAATAAAGAAGAGTTCACTTGTGAGTCAAGTACAAAGAGAAAAAAAAAAGATTATTTAAATCTTTTATTGAATTTAATTTATTCAAAATTATTTTGAACTTGAATATTTTTCATATTGCTAAATGCTGATATAATTTCTATTGAAAATTTTTAATTACCAAAAGAAATGAATAATTAACAAACGCTTTTTACTTTTCTTCATTTTTTTATCGATACCAACATTTTCATAAATAAACAAAACACACGAAATAATTAAATTTCTTTAGAAGTCGTGTAAATGAAATTAACATTTACTTACACCCTACCATTAGACATTAGATGATTAATATTTTTCAATTTAAATTAAAGTTTTTTATTTAAGGAAAAATTGATTGACTGAAAACCTTCTATGCCACAACTGAGACACGAAATAAATGTTTTCTTCTTTTCTCTTTCTTTGCTTTCTGGAGTTAATTCTAATTATTTATTACAATTATATTAATATTAATAGAAACGATAAAAACAATAATAATATATAAATAATAATTAAGTATAGTAATTAAAATAATTATAATAAATATTAATAGATAATATGATCAATAATTGAAAGGAAAAAAAAAACTGAATAACACAAAAAACAAATAAAAATCTCTTTTAAACAAATATTAGAAATTTTTATTATCTTTTTATTTTTCATCAGTAACAAAAATAATAAAATGCAAAATACAAAAAAAAAAACAAAATGAAACAATCGGTTGAACTTTTTATTCTAAAATATTTTCCAACAAAAAATTATTGTTAATAAAATACTAAAAGTCTTAATAATTAAATAAGATAAAATAAAAAACAAAACAGATAAAAAAATTTACGCTGATGAAAAAAATTAAATCTTTAAGAAAAATAATAAACAAAAAAAGAAAGAAAAATTTAAAAGAAACAAATTAAAAAAAATTAATAAAAATCTCCGTCGTAAAATTTGTTTTTTTTTTTTCCAAATATTTTCACAATTCAAAACGAACAAATAAAAACTAATAAACAATTTAAAATCTTTTATTTCTGTTTCATTTTCATTATATTAACTAACAAAAGTATTCTATTAATTATTATTTATTATTATTATTAAAAAGTATAAAATGAAACTAAACACAAAATATTAAATATAAAGAGAGAATATGAATATTTTTAAATAATTTAATTTTTGAACAAAAGTTTTTGGAATAAAAACGGAAAAATAGTTTTTAAATAAAATATAATAAAAAGCTTTCAATTTCAAAACAAAACAGAGCCGTGTATTTTTCATATACAATAATTGTAAGAATTATCAATTATTAATAATTTATTTGTCAGATCAAAATATTTATGAACTTTATTATTATAAATAAAATAAATATTTACCAATACATTAAATTATAATTCCATGAACTTTATTTAAACAAAAAAAATGTAAATAATTATTAATAAAATATAAATAAAATTTACACAATAAGCAAAATAAATTCCAATTTCAATTTATTTCAATTTATTTAAAATTGATAAGGATACCGTGGATTAAATTATTATATTTAAAATGAGAACAAAATTTAAGATTTTACTAATAAAACGAAAAATATTTAAAAAAAAACAGTCAAGTGAAATTTTTTCCCAAAAGATGTCAGTTATTTTGACTTATTCGATGTTTTGAAATTATTTTATTTCTACTCTTATTTGGTATTTAGTTCATATTCTAGTTTTCCAGTGTCCAGTCGTATTCATATAAAACCATATCAACAAATAAATCGTCAGATTTGTTTTGAGAAAAATTATAATTTGGAAAGTAAGTTAATGAAGTTTTTTAATTAATAATGAATAATATATTTAATCACAATATTTCTCTTAATTTAATTCTAGTTTAATTCAAGATGGCTTCCGCTATTCAGAATACGAATAATTGGCAAATTGCCATGCGCACCTTAAGTGACAGCGCCACTTTTTTGTTTAACAATAAAACGATGTCTGATGTTACATTTGTGTTCAAGAATAGAAATTCAGAATGTGAATCAACAGAAGAGATTCATGCGCATAGTTGGATTTTATCGATGTTAAGTCCTGTGTTTTATAAAAGTTTTAAAGATAATTTTGAAGTTTTAACGAATATTCCCGTTTCGGATTCATCGTATGAAAGTTTCTTAGAATGTTTAAGATTTGTCTATAAGAGTGAATGTATTTTGACTCCTGGAAATGTGTACGATGTTATGAGAGTAGCCCAAAAATACGTTCTAAAATTTTTAGAAATTGATTGTGCCGATTACATAACGAAATCAATGACAGTGGAAACTGTTTGCCCTACATTAGATAATGCTTTAACAAATGGACAAAATGCACTCAAAGAAAAATTGATTCAGTTCATTGCTCCAAAAATTGCTCCCATTCTAAAAACAAATTCATTTCTAAACATTAAAAAGGAATCATTAGAAGCAATTTTAAATATTGAGAAAACAGGGCCAATTACTGAAGTAGAGATTTTTGAAGGTGCTATGAAATGGGCGGCAGAGAAATGTACTTCTACTCAGATGGTTGTGAATGGGTCTAATAAACGTCGTCAATTGGGTGAACTTTTTAAAACCATTGGATTTCCTACGATGAATTGTAGGGAATTAGCTCAATGCATTGAAAAAGAACAAGGACTTTTTACAATTGAAGAAGAAAATTCGCTTTTCACTTCGGCAGCGTTAAAGAAGAATAACAAACTGGGGTTCAGATCTGATGCCCGAGAATATTTAATTGAAGTGGATAAAATAACTGAAAATCAAATTGAGCTGTTTATTACTAGATGGTCTCTTCGAAATTACATTGGTGATTCTAATATAAGATCAAAATTCACAGTAAGTAAGATGATTTATCTTACTGGAGTACTAATTGCAATGCCAAAACAAACTCAAAATGCGACTATTCAATTTATTAATGAACGAAACATTATTTGGTTTGAAGAAAAGTTTCACATCGTAGAAAATAATTACGATGATCGTTCTTTCACGAAACCATTATTACTAAAGTCGAATCAAGAATATATTGTTGACGTTCAATTTGACAATAAAAATTCACAATTTTGGTGTAGTGATAAAATACCAACACCATGGTCTAAGACAGAAAAAGGTGTTGAGTTTAATTTTTCAGAATTAAGTCCATTAATGAGGTATTTTTTTTTTAAGTCAATAGAATAAATGTAAAATCTGCGATAATGATTGATATTTGATTTTTTTGCAGTCTGAAATATAATTAAAAGTAAAATAAATATTTGAATAAAATAAAGAGTTTCATTTAATTAGAATTTAATATTCTTTAACTAGAATCAGTACCCAACGCTTTAAATTTTTTATACCAGCAACTTTGTTTCAAATTTAGGTTTTTCAGCAAATTATAGAGAATTCTTCTAAAGTGAAGCAGAAATATTTGACCACTTGAATTATTTAGAAATAATTTATTTAATATTTTTCTTTGGTTCTATAAATTCTGTATTATTTATTTATTCATTAAAATAATTATTGTTTTCATTATTTAAATTAGTTGCAAATAAATATTGTCCTTAGAAATAAAAAGCATTCTGGTTTGAATATTTTTCCACAATTATTTTATTGGACGACGTATCGGAAGTTTTTTGCTCCCTTAATCATGTGTGTGTATTACTATTATTACTTTATTTCATAAAAATTAATTTTGTTTTTGAGAAATATTTATTAATTTTGTTGTTTAATTTTCTTTAAAGTTTTGCAAAAAAGTTCGTGTTTGAATTTGTTCGTGTTGTTGAATATGATTTGTGTTTTGTAAGTATAAATTAAATAAATTGTTTCGAATTTTCGCTCTATCTAAATGATAGTGACGTAATTAAAACACTAAAAATTAAATTAAGTCATCGCAGATTACAAATATTTTTCTATTCGAAATAGAACAAGAATACCATCATTAGTCAAATTTTAATAAATATGTTGTTGAATGAGAAAGAAAGATTGGGTCATTGAAAAAGATTAATTAATGAAAACCCACCTTATGAAAATAGTAGGTCTAATCCCCGTTTGGACGGCATTTAGTAGGAAAAGTGGAACAATAAAGAAAAGTTCATTTGTGAGTCAAGTACAAAGAGAGAAAAAAAAAGATTAATTAAATCTTTTATTGAATTTAATTTATTCAAAATTATTTTGAACTTGAATATTTTTCATATTGCTAAGTGCTGGATATAATTTTTATTGAAAATTCTTAATTACCAAAAGAAATGAATAATTAACAAACGCTTTTAACTTTTCTTCATTTTTTCATCGATACCAACATTTTCATAAATAAACAAAACACACGAAATAATTAAATTTCTTTAGAAGTCGTGTAAATGAAATTTACATTTACTTACTCCTTACAATTAGACATTAGATGATTAATATTTTTCAATTTAAATTAAAGTTTTTTATTTAAGGAAAAATTGATTGACTGAAAACCTTCTATGCCACAACTGAGACACGAAATAAATGTTTTCTTCTTTTCACTTTCTATGTTTTGTCTGGAGTTAATTCTAATTTTTTATCACAATTATATTAATATTAATATAAACGATAAAAACAATAATAATATATAAATAATAATTAAGTATAGTAATTAAAATAATTATAATAAATATTAATAGATAATATGATCAATAATTGAAAGGAAAAAAAAAACTGAATAACACAAAAAACAAATAAAAATCTCTTTTAAACAAATATTAGAAATTTTTATCATCTTTTTATTTTTCATCAGGAACCAAAATAATAAAATGCAAAATACAAAAAAACAAAATGAAACAATCGATTTAACTTTTTATTCTAAAATATTTTCCAACAAAAAATTATTGTTAATAAAATACTGAAAGTCTTAATAATTAAATAAGATAAAATAAAAAACAAAACAGATAAAAAAATTTACGCTGATGAAAACAAATTAAATCTTTAAGAAAAATAATAAACAAAAAAGGAAAGAAAAATTTAAAAGAAACAAATTAAAAAAAATTAATAAAAATCTCCGTCGCAAAATTAGTTTTTTTTTTGCCAAATATTTTCACAATTCAAAACGAACAAATAAAAAATAATAAACAATTTAAAATCTTTTATTTCTGCTTCATTTTCATTAAATATTAACTAACAAAAGTATTCTATTAATTATTATTTATTATTATTATTAAAAAGTATAAAATGAAACTAAACACAAAATATTAAATATAAAGAGAGAATATGAATATTTTTAAATAATTTAATTTTTGAACAAAAGTTTTTGGAATAAAAACGGAAAAATTGTTTTTAAATAAAATATAATAAAAAGCTTTCAATTTCAACAAAACAGAGCCGTGTATTTTTCATATACTAAAATTGTAAGAATTATCAATTATTAATGATTTATTTGTCAGATCAAAATATTTATGCACTTTATTATTATAAATAAAATAAATATTTACCAATACATTAAATTATAATTCCATGAACTTTATTTAAACAAAAAAATGTAAATAATTATTAATAAAATATAAATAAAATTTACACAATCAACAAAATAAATTCCAATTTCAATTTATTTCAATTTATTTAAAATTGATAAGGATACCGGGGATTAAATTATTATATTTAAAATGAGAACAAAATTTAAGATTTTACTAATAAAACGAACAATATTAAAAAAAAAACAATCAAGTGCAATTATTTCTCAAAAGATGTCAGTTATTTTGATTTATTCGATGTTTCGACATTATTTTATTTCTTCTATTATTTGTTATTAAATTCATATTCAAGTTTTCCAGTGTCCAGTCGTATTCATATAAAACCATATCAACAAATAAAACGTCAGATTTGTTTTGAAAAAAATTATAATTTGGAAAGTAAGTTAATGAAGTTTTTTAATTAATAATAATATTTAATCACAATATTTCTCAGAATTTAATTCTAGTTTAATTGAAGATGGCATCCGCTATTCAGAATACGAATAATTGGCAAATTGCAATGCGCACATTAAGTGAAAGCGCCACTTTTTTGTTTAACAATAAAACGATGTCTGATGTTACATTTGTGTTCAAGAATAAAAATTCAGCCAATGAATCAACAGAAGAAATTCACGCGCATAGTTGGATTTTATCGATGTTAAGTCCTGTATTTTATAACAGTTTCAAAGATAACTTTGAGGTTTCAAAGCAGATTCCCGTTTCGGATTCATCGTATGAAAGTTTTTTGGAATGTCTTCGATTTGTCTACAAAAGTGAATGCATTTTAACAACAGAAAATGCTTATGAAGTAATGAAAGTGGCTCACAAATATTCTCTGAATTTCTTGGAAGATGACTGTACTGATTACTTGATGAAATCCTTTACGGTTGACACTGTGTGCCCTCTACTAGATAATGCAATAACTAATGGACAGAATTCACTCCAGGAAAAATTAATTGAGTTTATTGCTCCACAAATTGCTCCCATTCTGCAGACAAATTCATTTCTAAGCTTAAGAAAGGAATCATTAGAAGCAATATTAAATATTGAGAAAACAGGGACAATTACTGAAGTAGAGATTTTTGATGGTGTTATGAAATGGGCTGCAGAGAAATGTACTTCTACTGAGATGGTTGTAAATGGGTCCAATAAACGTCAGAAGTTGGGTGAACTTCTTAAAACCATTCGATTTCCTACGATGACTTCCTGTGAATTGGCTCAATGCATTGAAAAAGAACAAGGACTTTTTACAATTGAAGAAGAACATTCGCTCTTGTTTTCGATCGTGTTAAAGAAGAATAACAAACTTGGTTTCAGATCTGATGCTCGAGAATTTTTAATTGATTTGAATAAAATAACTGAAAATTATATTGGTCTGTTCATTGGATTGTTTTCTCTTCGAAATTACGTTGGTGATTCTAATATAAGATCAACATTCACAGTAAGTAAGATGATTTATCTTACTGGAGTAAAAATTGCAAGACCAAATAAAAATCAAAATGCAACTATTCAATTTATTGAGGAACGAAACATTATTTGGTTTGAAGAGAAATTTCACATCGTAGAAAATAATTTCGATATTCGTTATTTCACGAAACCATTATTTCTAAAGCCGAATCAAGAATATATTGTGGACGTTCAATTTGACAATAAAAATTCACAATTTTGGTATAGTGATAAAATACCAACACCGTGGTCTAAGACAGAAGAAGGTGTTGAGTTTAATTTTTCAGAATTAAGTCCATTAATGTTGTGTTTTATTTTTAAGTCAATAGAATAAATGTAAAATCTTCCATAATGATTGATATTTGAGTTTCTCAATGCATTAAATATAATTAAAACTAAAATAAATATTTGAATAAAGCAAAATGTTTCATTTAATTAATATTTAATATTATTTAAGAGGAATCAGAATCCATGCGTAAAACATTCTCCTGTAAATCAGAAAAAATTGGAACACTTGATCGTCCATCATACTTTACATTGCTTCTATATTATTATGCTTAACAACAGCTACTTACCTCCACTTAAACCACTAATCGAATTAAAGAAATTCTTTCGAATGTAACAATTAAATTAATGTTGCTAATTCTAATCAATTTTTCCACTTAGACAACTTTGCATTAAATAAATACTTCAAATGAAATAAAAAGAAGCCCAATGAAGCCCAATTTCTGATGCAAAAGTGATTCAGAATAAACACCAAGAATTCAAATTAAAACAAAAAGGTTTTAGGTTTATTCTTTCTTTTTTTTTTTTGTTTCTTTCAAAATATAATTTCTATTTACTTTCTTAAAACACTAAATATAACATAATATTGTTAACTATATTCATCTTTATTATTTATTTATTTATAATAATTATTTAGAAACAAACTAAAAGCACAATTTAAAAAAACTAAATCATATGAGCTGAAAAAAAAATCTTTAAAAACGTGTGGAATATTTAATTTTGAATGATTTGATGATGAATTTAAAGTTTGTCGTTATATAAACGAATAATATTTTATATAGTTATAGGTACAGATGTTTGAAAATTTTATTCCAAATTCTGATTAATTTTGAAAAAGAAACAATATAATATTTAACTGAATTATTATATTATTTATAATTATTATTTTTATATCATTATATTTTTGAATTTCGATTACATTATATGTAATATGTATTTATGTATTTATGTAATATGTATTTAAAAAAAAAAAATATTAAAACAAATTGAATTTTTTTTCGTTTTTTATTGTTTCTATAAATTCGATTTGCAACAAAAGCAATAAATAATTTTTAAAAACTAATTCATATAAAAAGCTCTCAATTTAAACAAAACAGAGCCGTATTTTCCATATAAACATACTTGAAAACGTCAACAATAAATCTAACGGTTATTTTACATTTTATTTTCAAATTATTTTTGCAGTGAGTTTTAGTTCTTTTTTTTGTTTAGATTTGATGACGTCACTTAATACAAAATGCACCGCATATAAAACATTTCGTTGAAAACTTGGAATAAAACACAAATTACTAAAGAAAGACAAATGAATTCAATTTTAATGTTCGATTTAATAATTAAATGCAATTAACTTTTTCTTATATTTTATAATTACAAAGTTTTTTTCTAAATCATAATAGTGAAAAAAAATGTCTATGGCCAAATCTTACATTTCGGCTTTTGAAAACCATTGGTTCACATTGAAAATTGTATTCCTGATTCTGATTAATTTTCAAAAAGAAACAATTTTCTTCTACACCAAAACACAAACCCAAAATATTTAATTGGCAAATTTTTAATATAAGTTCAAAGAAAACCGTTAATCTTATTTCGTGCCGTTCACTATTTGAACTATTTAAACATAATTTTATAAGAAATGAAAAAAAACTCAATTGTAAGAATTATCAATTATTATTGATTTAATTTTCAGATCAAAATATTTATGTACTTTGTTAAACAAAATAGATACATATTTACCAATACATAAATTATAATGATTATTTGAACTTTATTTAAATAAAAAATGTAAATACTTATTAATGAAATATAAATAAAATTTACACAATAAATTTAGTCGATTTTGGTTTAAAATTGATAAGGATACCGGGGATTAAATTATTTAAAATAAGAACAAAATTTTACAAAGAAAACGAAAAATATTTTAAAAAAAACAGTCAATTGCAATATATGCAATTTTTTCCCGAAAGATGTCAGTAAATGTTAGTTATTCTCACATTAGATTACATAACGAAATCAATGACAGTGAAAACTGTTTGCCCTACATTATTCCAGATCTAGTTTTCTATTGGAATTCATGCAAGAAACATATATGTATCAATAATTGAAACGTTAAATTTTTTAAATTTACATTCCAAAAAAAAATTATTATTTGGAAAGTGAGTTATTGAAGTTTTTTAATTAAAAATAAATACTATACTTAATTACAATATTTCTCTTAATTAAATTCTTAGTTCATTGAAGATGGCTTCCGCTATTCAAAATATTGAAAATTGGCAAATTGCAATGCGCACCTTAAGTGACAGCGCCACTTTTTTGTTTAATAATAAGATGATGTCTGATGTTACATTTGTGTTCAAGAATAAAAATTCAGACAATGAATCAACAGAAGAAATTCATGCGCATAGTTGGATTTTATCGATGTTAAGTCCTGTGTTTTATAAAAGTTTTAAAGATAATTTTGAAGTTTTAACGAATATTCCCGTTTCGGATTCATCGTATGAAAGTTTCTTAGAATGTTTAAGATTTGTCTATAAGAGTGAATGTATTTTGACTCCTGGAAATGTGTACGATGTTATGAGAGTAGCCCAAAAATACGCTCTAAAATTTTTAGAAATTGATTGTGCCGATTACATAACGAAATCAATGACAGTGGAAACTGTTTGCCCTACATTAGATAATGCTTTAACAAATGGACAAAATGCACTCAAAGAAAAATTGATTCAGTTCATTGCTCCAAAAATTGCTCCCATTCTAAAAACAAATTCATTTCTAAACATTAAAAAGGAATCATTAGAAGCAATTTTAAATATTGAGAAAACAGGGCCAATTACTGAAGTAGAGATTTTTGAAGGTGCTATGAAATGGGCGGCAGAGAAATGTACTTCTACTCAGATGGTTGTGAATGGGTCTAATAAACGTCGTCAATTGGGTGAACTTCTTAAAACCATTCGATTTCCTACCATGACTTGTAGGGAATTAGCTCAATGCATTGAAAAAGAACAAGGACTTTTTACAGATGAGGAAAAAATTTCGCTTTTCACTTCGGCCGCGTTAAATAAGAATAACAAACTTGGTTACAGATCTGATGCTCGAGAATTTTTAATTGATTTGGATACAATAACTAAAAATTCGAAATGTTCGGAATTTCTTTGGTGATTCTAATATAAGATCAAAATTCAGAGTAAGTAAGAAGGTTTATCTGAATGGAGTAAGAATTGCAGTGCCAAATAAAACTCAAAATGCAACTATTCAATTTATTAAGGAACACAACATTATTTGGTTTGAAGAGAAATTTCACATCGTAGAAAATAATTTCGATATTCGTTATTTCACGAAACCATTATTACTAAAGCCGAATCAAGAATATATTGTTGACGTTCAATTTGACAATAAAAATTCACAATTTGTGCACAATGATAAAGTACCAACACCATGGTCTAATACAAAAAATGGTGTTGAATTTAATTTTTCAGAATTAAGTCCATTAATGAGGTTATTTTTTTTTAAGTCAATAGAATAAATGTAAAATCTTCCATAATGATTGATATTTGAGTTTCTTACTGCATTAAATATAATTAAAACTAAAATAAATATTTGAATAAACGAAAAAGTTTCATTTAATTAAAATTTAATTTTATTTAAGAGGAATCATAATCCATGCGTAAAACATTCTCCTGTAAATCAGAAAAAATTGGAACACTTAATCTTCCATGCAACTTTACATTGTTTCTATATTATTATGCTTAACAACAGCTACTTACCTCCACTTAAACCACTAATCGAATTAAAAAAATTCTTTCGAATGTAACAATTGAATTAATGTTGCTAATTCTAATCAATTTTTTAAACTTAGACTACGTGTTTACTTTGCATTAAATAAATACTTAAAATGAAATATAAAGAAGCCCACTGAAGCCAAATTTCTGATGTTAGAGTGATTCAGAATAAACACCAAGAATTTAAATTAAAACAAAAAAGTTTTGGGTTTATTCTTTCTTTTTTTTTTGTTTCTTTCAAAATATAATTTCTATTTACTTTCTTAAAACACTAAATATAACATAATATTATTAACTATATTCATCTTTATTATTTATTTATTTATTTATAATAATTATTTAGAAATAATTTATTTAAAGAAATTATTCAAACACAGTTTAAGTTCATTAATAAAGTATAATAAAGTTAAATATTCTTACAGCAGACAAATATTATTTTCAATATTTGACAAATGAACTTATAAAAAATATCTAATACTGATAATTGTATTAAATCAAAAATTAACTTTACTTTATCATTTCAAGTATACAAGAAAAAGATAAGGACTAATCACAAATATCAAATATATGCCTTAAACAAATCATTCGAAATTTATTTGTTCAACAGAATTGTTCAGTTTATTTTTAAATTATTCAAAAGTGAATATAAAAATTTCAATTTCTTTTTTCTTCAATCAGAAAATCACAAGAAAAATAAGAAACTGTAAGTAAAAAGGAAATTATGAATAAAATTTCAATTATTTTACGGATTCCATTAAACTATAATAATTTAGTGATCACGCTTCTCGTGAATTTCAAGAGTTTCAAATTATACGAAGAATTTTTTAGGGAAGAAATGATTTCGTTTCCATACAAAAGGAACTTCTTTGCTCCATCAAGGGACTTCCGGTATAATCATTACAAAAAGTAGAAAAAAACTCTATCGTCATTTAATGTTAATTTTAGAAATAAAATCTTGCACTAATTAAAAATTCTCAAAAATATATTTAGTTGAACTAAAGTAAAAAGTTTAAATTTTCATTGGTAACGGATAGGAAGAATTAAGTTGAAATAATTATGGTCAAGGACATCTTGCGTTTATATTATATGATATGACTATACTCAAGAGTGTATGTGTTGTGACGTAAGTATGCAGAAGAAGAATATTTAAATTTAATTTACATTTATTGTTCATTTGATTTCTATTTTCAAAATTATAATTATTTTTCTGAAACCATTTATCGAGTGACCAGTTTTTATCATTTTTATAAATCATTAAAATTAATTTAAAATAAAACATTAGATAATCAAAGTGAAAATTTAAAGAAAGACTGATTAAAAAATGGGCAATATTTTATCAGTACTTTTTGTTATCTTCAATTTTAAAAGATTAAGGTAAAAATTTAAATTGTTGTAATTTTGTGCATATTAGTTTCTGCTCCAGGTAATAAATAACCAAATAATTAAATTATTAAATCACCAAAAGGTCAGCGATAATTAATTTTGAAATATGAAAAAAGTTAAATATGAATCATATAGAAGAAAAACTAAATTTAAAGCAATTGGAAATTTTCATTGCGATTCTCACAAAATGTTTTCAGTTCGACACAAGATAAAATTCCAAATCAAAATATTGTTGTGCAATTTACCGTCATCTCATAACAACAAAATATAATAAGAACAATACTGAACTTAAACCATTGCAATTATTGAAAGGCAGAATGACAGAAATGAAAGCCAAATAAAAATTAGTAACAATTAAAGTTTAGAAAATTATTTAAATCAATAAAAAATGTTAATCAACAAAACCGAATTAATTTTGTTTTACTTTACAGATGGCAACCGCTATTCAGAATACGAATAATTGGCAAATTGCAATGCGCACCTTAAGTGATAGCGCCACTTTTTTATTTAACAATAAAACGATGTCTGATGTTACATTTGTGTTCAAGAATAAAAATTCAGCCAATGAATCAACAGAAGAAATTCATGCGCATAGTTGGATTTTATCGATGTTAAGTCCTGTGTTTTATAACAGCTTCAAAGATAACTTTGAGGTTTCAAAACATATTCCCGTTTCGGATTCATCGTATGAAAGTTTTTTGGAATGTCTTCGATTTGTCTACAAAAGTGAATGCATTTTAACAACAGAAAATGCTTATGAAGTAATGAAAGTGGCTCACAAATATTCTCTGAATTTCTTGGTAGATGACTGTGCTGATTACTTGATGAAATCCTTTACGGTTGGCACTGTGTGCCCTCTACTAGATAATGCAATAACTAATGGCCAGAATTCACTCCAAGAAAAATTAATTGAGTTTATTGCTCCACAAATTGCTCCCATTCTTCAGACAAATTCATTTCTAAGCATTAAAAAGGAATCATTAGAAGCAATTTTAAATATTGAGAAAACAGGGCCAATTACTGAAGTACAGATTTTTGATGGTGTTATGAAATGGGCTGCAGAGAAATGTACTTCGACTCAGATGGTTGTGAATGGGTCCAATAAACGTCAGAAGTTGGGTGAACTTCTTAAAACCATTCGATTTCCTGCGATGACTTCATGTGAATTGGCTCAATGCATTGAAAAAGAACAAGGACTTTTTACAGATGAAGAAAAAATTTCGCTTTTAATTTCGATCGCGTTAAATAAGAATAATAAACTTGGTTTCAGATCTGATGCTCGAGAATTTGTAATTGATTTGAATAAAATAACTGAAAATCAAATTGAGCTGTTTATTACTGAATGGTCTCTTCGAAATTATGTTGGTGATTCTAATATAAGATCAACATTCACAGTAAGTAAGCTGATTTATCTTACTGGAGTACTAATTGCAAAACCAGATAAAACTCAAAATGCAACTATTCAATTTATTAAGGAACGAAACATTATTTGGTTTGGAGAGAAATTTCACATTGTAGGAAATAGTAACGGTATTCGTTATTTCACGAAACCATTATTACTAAAGCCGAATCTGGAATATATTGTTGACGTTCAATTTGACAATAAAAATTCACAATTTTGGTATTGTGATAAAATACCAACACCGTGGTCTAAGACAGAAGAAGGTGTTGAGTTTAATTTTTCAGAATTAAGTCCATTAATGTTGTGTTTTATTTTTAAGTCAATAGAATAAATGTAAAATCTTCCATAATGATTGATATTTGAGTTTCTTACTGCATTAAATATAATTAAAACTTAAATAAGTATTTGAATAAAGCAAAATGTTTCATTTAATTAATATTTAATATTATTTAAGAGGAATCAGAATTCATGCGTAAAACATTCTCCTGCAAATCAGAAAAATTTGGAACACTTCATCTTCCATCCAACTTTACATTGTTTCTATATTATTATGGTTAACAACAACTACTCACCTCCACTTAAATCACTAATCGAAATAAAGAAATTCTTTCGAATGTAACAATTAAATTAATGTTGCTAATTCTAATCAATTTTTCCACTTAGACAACTTTGCATTAAATAAATACTTCAAATGAAATATAAAGAAGCCCAATGAAGCCCAATTTCTGATGTAAAAGTGATTCAAAATAAACACCAAGAATTCAAATTAAAACAAAATGGGTTTGGGTTTATTTTTTTTTTTTTTTGTTTCTTTCAAAATATAATTTCTATTTACTTTCTTAAAACAATAAATATAACATAATATTATTAACTATATTCATCTTTATTATATATTTATTTATAATAATTATTTAGAAATAATTTATTTAAAGTTTTTCTTTGGTTATACAAATTATGAATTATTTATTTATTTATTAAAATAATTATTGTTATTATTATTTGTGAGTGAGAAAAAAGGAAAACATAAAAAGATTTTCTCCGATTAAAAAAATAAACGTTTGATAAAGTGCAGAATGAAAGAGACAAAATATTTACTACTTTTTTTTCTTTCTAATTTAATAAAAAAGAAAATAAATTGAATTGAATACAACACAATAAAAACAAGACAATGTGTGTGTGTGGACTGACAGAGAATGTGAATGTATTGTATTGTGTTGTAAAAAAAATTCATTTTTGATTCAATCAACTTTATCATTGGCTTCTTTTTATTAGTTGTGATTCATTCCCATAATAATCTTACAGAAATGGAAATTATTCGAACAGAGTTAAGTTCATCAATAAAATTGTGAGAAAATACAAATAAACTGTGATAATTGAATTAAAATTTTGTTTCATTCATTCATACAATAATTTTGTTAAATATTGTTTTATTTTTGTTTGTTTTTTGATTTATTATAAAGTTTATTAAGAAATAATTAAAAAAATCAATAAATTATATAAATTTCTCTATATACAAAAATGTGTGTGTGTGTGTGAGTGCGTATGTGCTTTTCTTAAGTGCAATTTTTTTCGGTTAAAAATTCTAATTACTTTCATTTGTTATTATTTTTTTTATTAAATAAAATTAAATTATTTTTCTCCATATTTTCATTCTATTTGCTTATGTTACAAATTTTCTTTTAGAAAAGGGTAAACATAATTGTGCAATAATTAATACAATAATATTGGTAGACGCGTGTACACAAAAAAAGAACACAAAAATTATTTAATAAAAACGAAAAACATAAAATAAAATAAAAGAATTTAAATAAACGTAAAATTATCTGAAATTAACGATAAAAAAATACAACAGAGAGAAAGATTTTATTAAAAGTAGAGTCCGATTAAAAGAATAAATAAAATATAATTATTGATTCAACAGATTTTGGCAATTTTTCACTTGATAAATTTTTTTTTTTTGTTAAAAGGAACGGGACCTTCCGATGTCTGATAGAATGCTCACAAAAGTTATTGTAATGTTCCTTTAAATGCTTATTTTATTTTTTTTATTTTATTTTAATGTTTATTCTTAATGCTAGGATCTAAGAAATTTTGATTTTCTATAGTTTTCTGGCGAATTGTTTGAGCTTTTGGTTAATCAGAAATTAATGTTTAAGGTAGATTATGAAAGTTTGGACTTTTAATATTTTATTAATGATTTATTTGTCAGATCAAAATATTTATGAACTTTATTATTATAAATAAAATAAATATTTACCAATACATTAAATTATAATTACATGAACTTTATTTAAACAAAAAAAAATGTAAATAATTATTAATAAAATATAAATAAAATTTACACAATAAACAGAATAAATTCCAATTTAAATTTATTCGATTTATTTAAAATTGATAAGGATACCGGGGATTAAATTATTATATTTAAAATGAGAACAAACATTTAAGATTTTACTAATAAAACGAAAAATATTTAAAAAAAACAGTCAAGTGCAAAGTTTTCCCAAAAGATGTCAGTTATTTCGACTTATTCGATGTTTCGACATTATTTTATTTCTTCTCTTATTTGTTATTAAGTTCATATTCAAGTTTTCCAGTGTCCAGTCGAATTCATATAAAACCATATCAACAAATAAAACGTCAGATTTGTTTTGAAAAATATTATAATTTGGAAAGTAAGTTAATGAAGTTTTGTAATTAATAATAATTACTATATTTAATTACAATATTTCTCGTAATTAAATTCTTAGTTCATTGAAGATGGCTTCTGCTATTCAGAATACGAATAATTGGCAAATTGCCATGCGCACCTTAAGTGAAAGCGCCACTTTTTTGTTTAACAATAAAACGATGTCCGATGTTACATTTGTGTTCAAGAATAAAAATTCAGCCAATGAATCAACAGAAGAGATTCATGCGCATAGTTGGATTTTATCGATGTTAAGTCCTGTGTTTTATAACAGCTTCAAAAATAATTTTGAGGTTTCAAAACATATTCCCGTTTCGGATTCATCGTATGAAAGTTTTTTGGAATGTCTTCGATTTGTCTACAAAAGTGAATGCATTTTAACAACAGAAAATGCTTTTGAAGTAATGAAAGTGGCTCAAAAATATTCTCTGAAATTCTTGGAAGGTGACTGTGCTGATTACTTGATGAAAACCATTACGGTGGACAATGTGTGCCCTCTATTAGATAATGCCATATCAACTGGAGAGAATTCTCTCCAAGAAAAATTAATTGAGTTTATTGCTCCACAAATTGCTCCCATTCTTCAGACAAATTCATTTCTAAATATAAAAAAGGAATCATTAGAAGCAATTTTAAATATTGAGAAAACAGGGCCAATTACTGAAGTAGAGATTTTTGATGGTGTTATGAAATGGGCTGCAGAGAAATGTACTTCGACTCAGATGGTTGTAAATGGGTCCAATAAACGCCTGCATTTGGGTGAACTTCTTAAAACCATTAGATTTCCTACGATGAATTCTTTTGAATTGGCTCAATGTTTTGAAGAAGAAGACGAACTTTTTACAGATGAAGAAAAAATTTCGCTTTTCACTTCGGCCGCGTTAAATAAGAATAACAAACTGGGATTCCGATCTGATGCCCGACAATATTTAATTGATTATGATAAAATAACGGAAAATGAAATTGAGATGTATATGACTGGAAGTTCTGTTCGAAATTACGTTGGTGATTCTAACATAAGATCAAAATTTACAGTAAGTAAGATGATTTATCTTACTGGAGTAAGAATTGCAGAGCCAATTAAAACTCAAAATGCAACTATTCAATTTGTTAAGGAACGAAACATTATTTGGTTTGAAGAGAAATTTCACATCGTAGAAAATAATTACGATATTAGTTATTTCCTGAAACCATTATTTCTAAAGCCGAATCAAGAATATATTGTTGACGTTCAATTTGACAATAAAAGTTCACAATTTTGGTATAGTGATAAAATACCAACACCGTGGTCTAAGACAGAAGAAGGTGTTGAGTTTAATTTTTCAGAATTAAGTCCATTAATGTTGAGTTTTATTTTTAAGTCAATAGAATAAATGTAAAATCTTCCATAATGTTTAATATTTAAGTTTCTTAATGCGTTAAATATAATTAAAACTAAAATAAATATTTGAATAAAGCAAAATGTTTCATTTAATTAATATTTAATATTATTTAAGAGGAATCAGAATTCATGCGTAAAACATTCTCCTGCAAATCAGAAAAAATTGGAACATTTCATTACTTACATTGTTTCTATATTATTATGGTTAACAACAACTACTCACCTCCACTTAAACCACTAATCGAATTAAAGAAATTCTTTCGAATGTAACAATTAAATTAATGTTGCTAATTTTAATCAATTTTTCCACTTAGACAACGGGTTTGCTTTGCATTAAATAAATACTTAAAATGAAATATAAAGCAGCCTAATTTCTGATGTAACAGTGATTCAGAATAAACACCAAATAGAAACCAAATAACAACAAAATGGGTTTGGGTTTATTTTTTTTTTTTTTTTGTTTCTTTCAAAATATAATTTCTATTTACTTTCTTAAAACACTAAATATAACATAATATTATTAACTATATTCATCTTTATTATTTATTTATTTATAATAATTAGTTAGAAATAATTTATTTAAAGTTTTTCTTTGGTTATACAAATTATGTATTATTTATTTATTTATTAAAATAATTATTGTTATTATTATTTGTGAGAGAGAAAAAAGGAAACATAAAAAGATTTTCTCCGATTAAAATATAAACGTTTGCAGAATGAAAGAGACAAAACTTTAATATATTTTTTTCTTTCTAATTTAATAAAGGAGGAATAAACTGGATTGAATAAAAAAATACATCAACGAGATAATGTGTGTGTGTGAGGATGACTTACAAAAGAATTAACTTAACTTAGCTTCTAAATATGTCCACTCTTTTGGTTGTTACTCGCTTGTTTTGGACTCCAAAGTTAAAACTTTGTATTTTATTTTTTTATTTTATTCAACAAAATTTGTAATTTTTGATTCTTTTAATTTACTTTATTTATTTATTGTAAATTAGCCAAAGCAGAATTAACACCCATATGATGCTGCATTATTTATTTTACTAAACATTGAAATTTATTCAAAAATAATCAGAAACATTAAAAATTAAAAACTTCAAATTTAAAATTAAAATATTTATGGTAAACTAAATTAGAATAAGGATAATTGCTACAGTAAATACTAACGACATTTAACAACAACTATAAATTATTATATATTTTATTCTTAACTTATTTATATATAATTATAATTCAATCTTATGCCTCTGATGTCCAGATTGTGAGAGACACAATTTACATTTTATTATTTGTGCAATCCTAAATTACGGTACTCTCTCAATCTGTGCATTGTGCATTCTCTCTTATCTCTTATCATTAATGCAGGGCCTTTATATGTAACTAATAAATAATACATTACATAAATAACATTTAATAATAAAAATAGATTTAAATCCAATAAAAAAATAATAAAAATTTAATCAAAAAATAACAACAACAAAATTAATACAACAAATTATAATTACGTTAAATAAAATATCACTATAGAACTAAACATCTCCTTAAAGTTCCATACAATTAACTAAACTATTTTAGCATATTGATTCATTCCCATATAATAATCTTGTCTAAATGGAAATTATTCAAACACAGTTTAAGTTCATTAATAAAGTATAATAAAGTTCCATATTATTCTTACAGCAGACAAATATTATTTTCAATATTTGACAAATGAACTTATAAAAAATATCTAATACTGATAATTGTATTAAATCAAAAATTTACTTTACTTTAATCATTTCAAGCATAGAAGAAAAAGATAAGGACTAATCACAAATATCAAATATATTCCCTAAACAAATCATTCGAAATTTATTTGTTCAACAGAATTGTTCAGTTTATTTTTAAATTATTCAAAATTGAATATAAAAATTTCAATTTCTTTTTTCTACAATTAGAAATCACAAGAAAAATAAAAAACTGTAAGTAAAAAGAAATTATGAATAAAATTTCAATTATTTTACGGATTTCATTAAACGATAATAATTTCGTGATCACGTTTCTCGTGAATTTCAAGAGTTTCAAATAATACGAAGAATTTTTTAGGGAAGAAATGATTTCGTTTCCATACAAAAGGAACTTCTTTGTTCCTTCAAGGGACTTCCGGTATAATCATTACAAATATAGAAAAAAAATCTGTCGTCATTTAATGATAATTTTAGAAATAAAATCATGCAATGCACTAATTAAAAATTCTCAAAAATATATTTAGTTGAACTAAAGTACAAAGTTTAAATTTTCATTGGTAACGGATAGGAAGAATTAAGTTGAAATAATTATGTTCAAGGACATTTTGCGTTTATGTTATATGATATGGCTTTACTCAAGAGTGAATATGTTGTGACGTAAGTATGCAGAAGAAGAATATTTAAATTTAATTTACGCATTTATTGTTCATTTGATTTCTATATTCAAGATTATAATAATTTTTCTGAAACCATTTATTTCATCGAGTGACAAGTTTTTATCATTTTTATAATTCATTAAAATTAATTTAAAATAAAACATTAGATAATCAAAGTGATAATTTTAACGAAAGACTGATTAAAAAATGGGCAATATTTTATCAGTACTTTTTGTCATCTTCAATTTGAAAAATAGAAAAAGTAATTTAAAGATTGAGGTAAAAAACTTTAATTGTTGTAATTTTGTGCATATTAGTTTCTGCTCCAGGTAATAAATAACCAAATAATTAAATTATCAAATCACCAAGTGGTCATCGATAATTAATTTTGAAATATGAAAAAAGTTAAATTTGAATCATAAAGAAGAAAAATTAAATTTAATGTAATTGGAAATTTTTATCGGGATTCTAACAAAATGTTTTCAGTTCGACACAAGATAAAATTCCAAATCAAAATATTGTTGTGCAATTTACCGTCATCTCATAACAACAAAATTTAATGAGAACAATACTGAACTTAAACCATGGCAATTATTGAAACGACTTTTAAGGCAGAATAACAGAAATGAAAGCCAAATCTACATTAGTAACAATTAAAGTTTAGAAAATTATTTAAATCAATAAAAAATGTTAATCAACAAAACTGAATTAATTTTGTTTTACTTTACAGATGGCAACCGCTATTCAGAATACGAATAATTGGCAAATTACAATGTGCACCTTAAGTGATAGTGCTAATTTTTTATTTAACAATAAAACGATGTCTGATGTTACATTTGTGTTTAAGAATAGAAATTCAGAATGTGAATCAACAGAAGAAATTCACGCGCACAGCTGGATTTTATCGATGTTAAGTCCTGTGTTTTATGACAGCTTCAAAGATAACTTTGAGGTTTCAAAACATATTCCCGTTTCGGATTCATCGTATGAAAGTTTTTTGGAATGTCTTCGATTTGTCTACAAAAGTGAATGCATTTTAACAACAGAAAATGCTTATGAAGTAATGAAAGTGGCTCACAAATATTCTCTGAATTTCTTGGAAGGTGACTGTGCTGATTACTTAATGAAGTCCATTGCAGTAGACAATGTGTGCCCTCTACTAGATTATGCCATAACTAATGGACAGAATTCACTCCAAGAAAAATTAATTGAATTTATTGCTCCCAAAATTGCTCCCATTCTTCAGACAAATTCATTTCTAAATATAAAAAAGGAATCATTAGAAGCAATCTTAAATATTGAGAAAACAGGGCCAATTACTGACTTAGAGATTTTTGATGGTGTTATGAAATGGGCTGCAGAGAAATGTACTTCTACTCAGATGGTTGTGAATGGGTCCAATAAACGCCTGCATTTGGGAGAACTTCTTAAAACCATTCGATTTCCTACGATGACTTCTTGTGAATTGGCTCAATGCATTGAAAAAGAACAAGGACTTTTTACAGATGTAGAAAAAATTTCGCTTTTAATTTCGACCGTGTTAAATAAGAATAACAAACTTGGTTTCAGATCTGATGCTCGAGAATATTTAATTGATTTGGATAAAATAACTGAAAATCAAATGTATCTGCTTATTACTGGAGATTATTTTATTCAAAATTACGTTGGTGATTCTAATATAATATCAAAGTTCAGAGTAAGTAAGAAGATTTATCTTACTGGAGTAAGAATTGCAGTACCAAATAAAACTCAAAATGCAACTATTCAATTTATTAAGGAACGAAACATTATTTGGTTTGAAGACCAGTTTCACATCGTAGAAAATAATTTCGATATTCGTTATTTCACGAAACCATTATTTCTAAAGCCGAATCAAGAATATATTGTTGACGTTCAATTTGACAATAAAAATTCACAATTTGTGCACGGTGATAAAATACCAACACCATGGTCTAATACAATAAATGGTGTTGAGTTTAATTTTTCAGAATTAAGTCCATTAATGATGTGTTTTTATTTTAAGTCAATAGAATAAATGTAAAATCGTCCAGAATGATTGATATTTGAGTTTCTTAATGCATTAAATATAATTAAAACTAAAATAAATATTTGAATAAAGCAAAATGTTTCATTTAATTAAAATTCAATTTTATTTAAGAGAAATCAGAATCCATGCGTAAAACATTCTCCTGTAAATCAGAAAAATTGGAACACTTCATCTTTTCCATCCAACTTTACATTATTTCTATATTATTATGGTTAACAACAACTACTCACCTCCACATAGACCACTAATCGAAATAAAGAAATTCTTTCGAATGTAACAATTAAATTAATGTTGCTAATTTTAATCAATTTTTCCACTTAGACAACGTGTTTACTTTGCATTAAATAAATACTTCAAATGAAATATAAAGAAGCCCAATGAAGCCCAATTTCTGATGCAAAAGTGATTCAGAATAAACACCAAGAATTCAAATTAAAACAAAAAGGTTTTGGGTTTATTCTTTTTTTTTTCTTTTTTTTTCTTTCAAAATATAATTTCTATTTACTTTCTTAAAACACTAAATATAACATAATATTATTAACTATATTCATCTTTATTATTTATTTCTTTATATTAATTATTTAGAAATAATTTATTTAAAGTTTTTCTTTGGTTATACAAATTATGTATTATTTATTTATTTATTAAAATAATTATTGTTATTATTATTTGTGAGAGAGAAAAAAGGAAAACATAAAAAGATTTTCTCCGATTTTAAAAATAAACGTTTGATAAAGTGCAGAATGAAAGAGACAAAATATTTACTACGTTTTTTTTCTTTCTAATTTAATAAAAAAGAAAATAAATTGAATTGAATACAACACAATAAAAACAAGACAATGTGTGTGCGCGGACTGACAGAAGAATCTGAATGTATCCCGCTCAAAAAAATCCATTTTTGATTCAACCAACTTTATCATTGGCTTCTTTTTATTTGTTGTGATTCATTCCCATAATAATCTTACAGAAATGGAAATTATTCGAACAGAGTTAAGTTCATCAATAAAGTTGTGAGAAAATACAAATTAACTGTGATAATTGAATTAAAATTTTGTTTCATTCATTCATACAATAATTTTGTTAAATATTGTTTTATTTTTGTTTGTTTTTTGATTTATTATAAAGTTTATTAAGAAATAATTAAAAAAATCAATAAATTATATAAATTTCTCTATATACAAAAATGTGTGTGTGTGTGTGTGTGTGTGAGTGCGTATGTGCTTTTCTTAAGTGCAATTTTTTTCGGTTAAAAATTCTAATTACTTTCATTTGTTATTATTTTTTTTATTAAATAAAATTAAAGTATTTTTCTCCATATTTTCATTCTATTTGCTTATGTTACAAATTTTCTTTTAGAAAAGGGTAAACATAATTGTGCAATAATTAATACAATAATATTGGTAGACGCGTGTACACAAAAAAAAAACACAAAAATTTATTAATAAAAACGAAAAACATAAAATAAAATAAATGAATTTAAATAAACGTAAAATTATCTGAAATTAACGATAAAAAAATTCAACAGAGAGAAAGATTTTATTAAAAGTAGAGTCCGATTAAAAGAATAAATAAAATATAATTATTGATTCAACAGATTTTGGCAATTTTTCACTATATAAAATTTTTTTTTTGTTAAAAGGAACGGGACCTTCCGATGTCTGATAGAATGCTCTACCAAGTATTCACAAAAGTTATTGTAATGTTCCTTTAAATGCTTATTTTATTTTTTTTTTTTATTTTAATGTTTATTCTTAAGGCTAGGATCCAAGAAATTTTGATTTTCTATAGTTTTCTGGCGAATTGTTTGAGCTTTTGGTTAATCAGAAATTAATGTTTAAGGTAGATTATGAAAGTTTGGACTTTTATTATAAAATCACTGGGAATATTTTTCAATAACATTTTTTTAATTGTATTTTTAATTACAAAGTTTGGAAATTCGCTATTTTGACGAAACATATTCAGACTAATTTTTTGTCAACAAATATTTTATTATCCGATAAATTAAATCACTGAAAGGAATTTTTTTTTTAATTATTTTACATCTTTTGATTTTTTGAAAATGGTCCATTTTCATGAGAAATTTATTGTGTTTCTAATTTATTATTAAAATTTGAACTTTCCTTTATAATAATTAATTATAAATTGAATTAGTTGATGTAATTTTTATAAAGTTATTAACTATTTAAAAGTTATTGTTTTTTATGTTTCTTTAACCTGGAAGAGAATAAATTGAAAAAGCGGGTTTTGAGTATTTTTCTAATAAACTAGAATTAATTAATGATTTTTCTGTGTTTTTAAATATTTTTTAAAAAATCTGTTGAATATTTGGCGTCCATATCCATTTTGGCAAATTTCAAAATCAGAACAAATGTGTCTCTATTGAGATCTCAATTAATAATTGTTTTTATTTATTTTTATTTTATTGTACTCGATCCCTTTACTTTTTTTATTTATCCTACTCACACCTAAATATAATAATTATTATTATTATTATTATTTCCTATACAACACAACAATTGTACCTTAAGAATATACACTTTTTGAATAAATTAAGTTAATTTAGATTTGTAAAATAAGTTGTTTGTAAATTTTAATAAAAAAAAATTGATGAAATTTAGGATAATACAACCAAATAGAATCCTAGATGTGTTTTTTTAATTTAATATCGACTAGTACTAAATAAAAAAACCAAATATTCCCACCCTAAACAGTTTTATTTTTGAATTCCTTATGCAATACACCCAATTAGATAACAACCGAATCCAAATTAGAATTTGAACACAATAATATAAATCCATTGGAAATTAATAACAGCCAACACTGAAGTTTTCAAAAACAAAACACCATAGTACAAAAATAACACAATAATATTCAATCAAAATTATCAAAATTAATTAAAAGACTTCCCTCACATCGTATTAAAATCGTATTTATATTTTTACTCAAAATATCACGGTTGAATTGTCCCCCTCAATTATTTTTCCTGCTGACATTTTAAATAATAAAATATAAATTAAATGTTTTTGTTTCGTTACGTCATTTAAGTATATAGACTTTTTGTTCGACTAATTTGATGGATTTTATTGCTTCCAAAATTTTTATAAAATTATAAATTCCCCTACTTTCAATAAAAAATGTTAATTTTTAATTTTTATTGGCTAAAGTATTGGACTTTTAAGAACGAATCTTGTAGTTCTTCATCATCCTGGAAAAGTGAAATAAAAATGTATATGGCAAAATCTTACATATTCAGCTTTTGAAAACTATTGGTTCAAATTCAAAAATTTATTCCAAATTCAGATTAATTTTGAAAAAGAAACAATTTTACACCCAAACACCACAAAACACAAACCCAACAGAATAAATTGGCAAATATTTAATATAAGTTAAAAGAAAATCGTTATTTTTCCTTCCCATCAAAAAAAATGAAATTTTGAATGTTTTTTGTAAGACTGAGATTTGATCCAATCTTCATTTAAATTTTAAAATTAAAAATGTTAAACAAAAAGTTATGAAATCGTGCCGTTTACTTTTTGACTGCTTTTAAAAACATAATTTTAAAGGAAATGAAAGAAAACTCAAATGTAAGATTAATCAATTATTAATGATTTATTTGTCAAATCAAAATAGTTATGCACTTTATTATTATAAATAAAATACATATTTACCAATACATTAAATTATAATTACATGAACTTTATTTAAACAAAAAAATGTAAATAATTATTAATAAAATATAAATAAAATTTACACAAAATAAATTCCAATTTCAATTTATTTCAATTTATTTAGAATTGATAAGGATACCGGGGATTAAATTATTATATTTAAAATGAGAACAAAATTAAAGATTTTACTAATAAAACGAAAAATATTTAAAAAAAACCGTCAAGTGCAATTTTTTCCCAAAAGATGTCAGTTATTTTGCCTCATCGATGTTTCGACATTATTTTATTTCTTCTCTTATTTGTTATTAAATTCATATTCCAGTTTTCCAGTGTCCAGTCGTATTCATATAAAACCATATCAACAAATAAAACGTCAGATTTGTTTTGAAAAAAATTATAATTTGGAAAGTAAGTCATTGAAGTTTTTTAATTAATAATAATATTGTATCACAATATTTCTCTTAATTAAATTCTATTTTAATTGAAGATGGCATCCGCTATTCAGAATACGAATAATTGGCAAATTGCAATGCGCACCTTAAGTGATAGTGCTAATTTTTTATTTAACAATAAAACAATGTCTGATGTTACATTTGTGTTCAAGAATAAAAATTCAGCCAATGAATCAACAGAAGAAATTCACGCGCATAGTTGGATTTTATCGATGTTAAGTCCTGTATTTTATAACAGCTTCAAGAATAATTTTGAGGTTTCAAAACAGATTCCCGTTTCGGATTCATCGTATGAAAGTTTTTTGGAATGCCTTCGATTTGTCTACAAAAGTGAATGCATTTTAACAACAGAAAATGCTTATGAAGTAATGAAAGTGGCTCAGAAATATTCTCTGAATTTCTTGGAAGATGATTGTGCTGATTACTTAATGAAGTCCATTACAGTGGACACTGTGTGCCCTCTACTAGATAATGCAATAACTAATGGAGAGAATTCACTCCAAGAAAAATTAATTGAGTTTATTGCTCCACAAATTGCTCCCATTCTGCAGACAAATTCATTTATAAACATAAAAAAGGGATCGTTAGAAGCAATTTTAAATATTGAGAAAACAGGGCCAATTACTGAAGTAGAGATTTTTGATGGTGTTATGAAATGGGCTGCAGAGAAATGTACTTCGACTCAGATGGTTGTGAATGGGTCCAATAAACGTCAGAAGTTGGGTGAACTTCTTAAAACCATTCGATTTCCTACGATGACTTCTTCTGAATTGGCTCAATGCATTGAAAAAGAACCAGGACTTTTTACAATTGAAGAAGAACATTCGCTCTTGTTTTCGACCGTGTTAAAGAAGAATAACAAACTGGGATTCAGATCTGATGCTCGAGAATATTTAATTGATTTGGATAATATAACTGAAACTGTAATTTTGTTGTCTTTTCTTACTGGATTGTCTTTTCGAAATTACGTTGGTGATTCTAATATAAGATCAACATTCACAGTAAGTAAGATGATTTATCTTACTGGAGTAAGAATTGCAAAACCAATTAAAACTCAAAATGCAACTATTCAATTTGTTAAGGAACGAAACATTATTTGGTTTGAAGAGAAATTTCACATCGTAGAAAATTATTACGATATTCGTTATTTCACGAAACCATTATTACTAAAGCCGAATCAAGAATATATTGTGGACGTTCAATTTGACAATAAAAATTCACTATTTGAGCACTATGATAAAATACCAACACCATGGTCTAAGACAAAAAATGGTGTTGAATTTAATTTTTCAGAATTAAGTCCATTAATGAGGATATTTATTTTTAAGTCAATAGAATAAATGTAAAATCTTCCATAATGATTGATATTTGTTTTTTTTGCAGTATGAAATATAATTAAAAGTAAAATAAATATTTGAATAAAATAAAGAGTTTCATTTAATTAGAATTTAATATTCTTTAAATAGAATCAGCACACAACGCTTTAAATTTTTTATACGAGCAGCTTTGTTACAAATTTAGTAGATTTTTCAGCAAATTATAGAGAATTCATCTAAAGTGAAGCAGAAATATTTGACCACTTGAATTATTTAAAAATAATTTATTTAATATTTTTCTTTTGTTCTATAAATTCTGTATTATTTATTTATTCATTAAAATAATTATTGTTATTATTATTTAAATTAGTTGCACATAAATATTGTCCTTAGAAATAAAAAGCATTCTGGTGTTAATATTTTTCCACAATTATTTTATTGGACGACGTATTGGAAGTTCTCCCTTAATCATGTGTGTGTATTACTATTATTACTTTATTTCATAAAGATTAATTTGTTTTTGAGAAATATTTAAATATTTTGTTGTTTTATTATCTTTATAGTTTTGCAAAAAAGTTCTTGTTTGAATATGTTCGTGTTGTTGAATATGATTTGTGTTTTGTAAGTATAAATTAATTAAATTGTTTCGAATTTTCGCTCTATCTAAATGATTGTGACGTAATTAAAACACTAAAAATTAAATTAAATCATCGCAGATTACAAATATTTTTCTATTCGAAATAGAACCAGAATTCCATCATTATTCAAATTTTGATAAATATGTTGTTGAATGATAAAGAAAGATTAGGTCATTGAAAAAGATTAATTAATGAAAACCCACCTTATGAAAATAGTAGTTCTAATCCCCATTTTGACGGCATTTCGTAGGAAAAGTGGGACAATAAAGAAAAGTTCACTTGTGAGTCAAGTACAAAGAGAGAAAAAAATCTTTTTTTGAATTTAATTTATTAAAAATTATTTTGAACTTGAATATTTTTCATATTGCTAAATGCTGGATATAATTTTTATTGAAAATTCTTAATTACCAAAAGAAATGAATAATTAACAAACGCTTTTAACTTTTTTTCATTTTTTCATCGATAGATACCAACATTTTCATAAATAAACAAAACACACGAAATAATTAAATTTCTTTAGAAGTCGTGTAAATGAAATTAACATTTACTTACTCCCTACCATTAGACATTAGATGATTAATATTTTTCAATTTAAATTAAAGTTTTTTATTTAAGGAAAAATTGATTGACTGAAAACCTTCTATGCCACAACTGAGACACGAAATAATGTTTTCTTCTTTTCTCTTTTTTTGTTTTCTGGAGTTAATTCTAATTTTTTTATTACAATTATATTAATATTAATATAAACGATAAAAACAATAATAATATATAAATAATAATTAAGTATAGTAATTAAAATAATTATAATAAATAATAATAGATAATATTATCTATAATTGAAAGGGAAAAAAAACTGAATAACACAAAAAACAAATAAAAATCTCTTTTAAACAAATATCAGAAATTTTCATCATCTTTTTATTTTTCATCAGGAACAAAAATAATAAAATGCAAAATACAAAAAAAAAACAAATTGAAACAATCGGTTTAACTTTTTATTCTAAAATATTTTCCAACAAAAAATTATTGTTAATAAAATACTGAAAGTCTTAATAATTAAATAAGATAAAATAAAAAACAAAACAGATAAAAAAATATACACTGATGAAAACAAATTAAAGATTTAAGAAAAATATTAAACAAAAAAGGAAAGAAAAATTTAAAAGAAACAAATTGAAAAAAATTAATAAAAATCTCCGTCGCAAAATTAGTTTTTTTTTTTCAAATATTTTCACAATTCAAAACGAACAAATAAAAAATAATAAACAATTTAAAATCTTTTATTTCTGTTTCATTTTCATTATAATTAATTAAAAAAAGTATTCTATTAATTATTATTTATTATTATTATTAAAAAGTATAAAATGAAACTAAACACAAAATATTAAATATAAAGAGAGAATATGAATTTTTTTTAATAAATTTAATTTTTAAACAAAAGTTTTTCGAATAAAAACGGAAAAATAGTTTTTAAATAAAATATAATAAAAAGCTTTCAATTTCAACAAAACAGAGCCGTGTATTTTTCATATACTATAATTGTAACAATTATCAATTATTAATGATTTATTTATCAGATCAAAATATTTATGCACTTTATTATTATAAATAAAATAAATATTTACCAAATATATTAAATTATAATTACATGAACTTTATTTAAACAAAAAAAATGTAAATAATTATTAATAAAATATAAATAAAATTTAAACAATAAACAAAATAAATTCCAATTTCAATTTATTTAAAATTGATAAGGATACCGTGGATTAAATTATTATATTTAAAATGAGAACAAAATTTAAGATTTTACTAATAAAACGAACAATATTAAAAAAAAAACAATCAAGTGCAATTATTTCTCAAAAGATGTCAGTTATTTTGACTTATTCGATGTTACGACATTATTTTATTTCTTCTATTATTTGTTATTAAGTTCATATTCAAGTTTTCCAGTGTCCAGTCGTATTCATATAAAACCATATCAACAAATAAAACGTCAGATTTGTTTTGAGAAAAATTATAATTTGGAAAGTAAGTCATTGAAGTTTTTTAATTAATAATGACTTCTATAATTAATCACAATATTTCTCTGAATTTAATTCTAGTTTAATTGAAGATGGCATCCGCTATTCAGAATACGAATAATTGGCAAATTGCAATGCGCACATTAAGTGAAAGCGCCACTTTTTTGTTTAACAATAAAACGATGTCTGATGTTACATTTGTGTTCAAGAATAAAAATTCAGCCAATGAATCAACAGAAGAAATTCACGCGCATAGTTGGATTTTATCGATGTTAAGTCCTGTGTTTTATAACAGCTTCAAAAATAATTTTGAGGTTTCAAAACATATTCCCGTTTCGGATTCATCGTATGAAAGTTTTTTGGAATGTCTTCGATTTGTCTACAAGAGTGAATGCATTTTAACAACAGAAAATGCTTATGAAGTAATGAAAGTGGCTCACAAATATTCTCTGAATTTCTTGGAAGGTGACTGTGCTGATTACTTAATGAAGTCCATTGTAGTAGACAATGTGTGCCTGCTACTAGATTATGCCATAACTAATGGACAGAATTCACTCCAGGAAAAATTAATTGAGTTTATTGCTCCACAAATTGCTCCAATTCTGCAGACAAATTCATTTCTAAACATAAAAAAGGAATCATTAGAAGCAATATTAAATATTGAGAAAACAGGGACAATTACTGAAGTAGAGATTTTTGATGGTGTTATGAAATGGGCGGCAGAGAAATGTACTTCTACTCAGATGGTTGTGAATGGGTCCAATAAACGGCAGAAGTTGGGTGAACTTCTAAAAACCATTCGATTTCCTACCATGACTTCCTGTGAATTGGCTCAATGCATTGAAAAAGAACAAGGACTTTTTACAATTGAAGAAGAAAATTCGCTTTTCACTTCGGCTGCGTTAAAGAAGAATAGCAAACTGGGATTCAGATCTGATGCTCGAGAATTTTTAATTGATTTGGATAAAATAACTGAAAATCAAATTCAGCTGGTTATTAAAGGATGGTGTTCTGCTAATATTGGTTTTTCTGTTCGAAATTACATTGGTGATTCTAATATAAGATCGAAATTCACAGTAAGTAAGAAGATTTATCTTACTGGAGTAAAAATTGCAGGACCAAAAAAAACTCAAAATGCAACTATTCAATTTATTAAAGAACGAAACATTATTTGGTTTGAAGAGAAGTTTCACATCGTAGAAAAAAATTACAATAAACTTTATTTCACGAAACCATTATTACTAAAGCCGAATCAAGAATATATTGTTGACGTTCAATTTGACAATAAAAATTCACAATTTGCGCACTATAATAAATTACCAACACCATGGTCTAACACAGAAGAAGGTGTTGAGTTTAATTTTTCAGAATTAAGTCCATTAATGTTTTGTTTTATTTTTAAGTCAATAGAATAAACGTAAAATCTTCCATAATGATTGATATTTGAATTTCTTAATGCATTAAATATAATTAAAACTAAAATAAATATTTGAATAAAGCAAAATGTTTCATTTAATTAATATTTAATATTATTTAAGAGGAATCAGAATTCATGCGTAAAACATTCTCCTGTAAATCAGAAAAAATTGGAACACTTCATCTTCCATTCAACTTTACATTGTTTCTATATTCTTATGCTTAACAACAGCTACTTACCTCCACTTAAACCACTAATCGAATTAAAGAAATTCTTTCGAATGTAACAATTAAATTAATGTTGCTAATTCTAATCAATTTTTCTACTTAGACAACGTGTTTACTTTGCATTAAATAAATATACTTCAAATGAAATATAAAGAAGCCCAATGTCTGATGCAAAAGTGATTCAGAATAAACACCAAGAATTCAAATTAAAACAAAAAGGTTTTGGGTTTATTCTTTTTTTTTTTTTTGTTTCTTTCAAAATATAATTTCTATTTACTTTCTTTAAAACATTAAATATAACATAATATTATTAACTATATTCATCTTTATTATTTATTTATTTATAATAATTATTTAGAAATAATTTATTTAAAGTTTTTCTTTGGTTATACAAATTGTGTATTATTTATTTATTTATTAAAATAATTATTGTTATTATTATTTGTGAGAGAGAAAATTGGAAAACATAAAAAGATTTACTCCGATTAAAAAAATAAACGTTTGCAGAATAAAAGACACAAAACTTTTACAATTTTTTTCTTTTTAATTTAATAAAGGAGGAATAAATTGGGTTGAATAACAAAAAATATCAACGAGAGAATGTGTGTGTGTGTGAGGATGACTTACAAAAGAATTAACTTAACTTAGCTCCTAAATATGTCCACTCTTTTGGTTGTTACTCGCTTGTTTTGGACTCCAAAGTTAAAACTTTTTATTTTATTTGTTAATTTTATTCAACAAAATTTGTAATTTTTGCTTATTTTTATTTATTTTATTTATTTATTGTAAATTAGCCAAAGCAGAATTAACACCCATATGATGCTGCATTATTTATTTTACTAAACATTGAAATTTATAAAAAATAAACAGAAACATTAAAAATTCCAAATTAAAAATTGAAAATTAAAATATTTATGGTAAACTAAATTAGAATAAGGATAATTGCTACAGTAAATACTAACTACATTTAACAACAACTATAAATTATTATATATTTTATTCTTAACTTATATATATATAATTATAATTCAATCTTATGCCTCTGATGTCCAGATTGTGAGAGAAACAATTTACATTCTAATATTTGTACAATCCTAAATTACGGTGCTGTATGTGCATTCTCTCTTATCTCTTATCATTAATGCAGGGCCTTTATATGTAACTAATAAATAATACATTACATAAATAACATTTAATAATAAAAATATATTTTTGTCCAATAATAAAATAATAAAAATTTAATCAAAAATAACAACAACAAAATTAATACAACAAATTATAATTACATTAAATAAAATATCACTATAGAACTAAACATCTCCTTAAAGTTCCATACAATTAACTAAACTATTTTAGCATATTGATTCATTCCCATTAATAATCTTGTCTAAATGGAAATTATTCAAACACAGTTTAAGTTCATTAATAAAGTATAATAAAGTTACATATTATTCTTACACCAGACAAATATTATTTTCAATATTTGATAAATGAACTTATAAAAAATATCTAATACTAAAAATTGTATTAAATCAAAAATTTACTTTACTTTATCATTTCAAGTATACAAGAAAAAGATAAGGACTAATCACAAATATCAAATATATGCCTTAAACAAATCATTCGAAATTTATTTGTTCAACAGAATTGTTCAGTTTATTTTTAAATTATTCAAAAGTGAATATAAAAATTTCAATTTCTTTTTTCTACAATTAGAAATCACAAGAAAAATAAAAAACTGTAAGTAAAAAGGAAATTATGAATAAAATTTCAATTAATTTACGGATTTCATTAAACGATAATAAACGCATTTAGTGATCACGTTTCTCGTGAATTTCAAGAGTTTCAAATAATACGAAGAATTTTTTAGGGAAGAAATGATTTCGTTTCCATACAAAAGGAACTTCTTTGTTCCTTCAAGGGACTTCCGGTATAATCATTACAAAAAGTAGAAAAAAATTCTATCGTCATTTAATGATAATTTTAGAAATAAAATCTTGCACTAATTAAAAATTCTCAAAAATATATTTAGTTGAACTAAAGTAAAAAGTTTAAATTTTCATTGGTAACGGATAGGAAGAATTAAGTTGAAATAATTATGGTCAAGGACATTTTGCGTTTATGTTATATGATATGACTATACTCAAGAGTGTCTGTGTTGTGACGTAGGTACGCAGAAGAAGAATATTTAAATTTAATTTACATTTATTGTTCATTTGATTTCGATTTTCAAGATTATAATTATTTTTCTGAAACCATTTTATTGCATCGAGTGACAAGTTTTTATCATTTTTATAAATCATTAAAATTAATTTAAAATAAAACATTAGATAATCAAAGTGAAAATTTAAAGAAAGACTGATTTAAAAATGGGCAATATTTTATCAGTACTTTTTGTTATCTTCAATTATAAAAATAGAAAAATTAATTTAAAGATTGAGGTAGAAAACTTTAATTGTTGTAATTTTGTGCATATTAGTTTCTGCTCCAGGGAATAAATAACCAAATAATTAAATTATTAAATCTCCAAAAGGTCATCGATAATTAATTTTGAAATATGAATCATAAAGAAGAAAAACTAAATTTAAAGTAATTGGAAATTTTCATTGCGATTCTCACAAAATGTTTTCAGTTCGACACAAGATAAAATTCCAAATCAAAATATTGTTGTGCAATTTACCGTCATCTCATCACAACAAAATTTAATGAGAACAATACTGAACTTAAATCATTGCAATTATTGAAAGGCAGAATGACAGAAATGAAAGCCAAATATAAATTAGTAACAATTAAAGTTTAGAAAATTATTTAAATCAATAAAAAATGTTAATCAACAAAACTGAATTAATTTTGTTTTACTTTACAGATGGCAACCGCTATTCAGAATACGAATAATTGGCAAATTGCAATGCACAACTTAAGTGATAGTGCCACTTTTTTATTTAACAATAAAACGATGTCTGATGTTACATTTGTGTTTGAGAATAGAAATTCAGAATGTGAATCAACCGAAGAGATTCATGCGCACAGCTGGATTTTATCGATGTTAAGTCCTGTGTTTTATAACAGCTTCAAAAATAACTTTGAGGTTTCAAAACATATTCCCGTTTCGGATTCATCGTATGAAAGTTTTTTGGAATGTCTTCGATTTGTCTACAAAAGTGAATGCATTTTAACAACAGAAAATGCTTATGAAGTAATGAAAGTGGCTCACAAATATTCTCTGAATTTCTTGGTAGATGACTGTGCTGATTACTTGATGAAATCCTTTACGGTTGGCACTGTGTGCCCTCTACTAGATAATGCAATAACTAATGGACAGAACTCACTCCAAGAAAAATTACTTGAGTTTATTGCTCCACAAATTGCTCTCATTCTGCAGACAAATTCATTTCTAAACATAAAAAAGGAATCATTAGAAGCAATTTTAAAGATTGAGAAAACAGGGCCAATTACTAGAGATTTTTGATGGTGTTATGAAATGGGCTGCAGAGAAATGTACTTCTACTCAGATGGTTGTAAATGGGTCCAATAAACGTCAGAAGTTGGGTGAACTTCTTAAAACCATTCGATTTCCTGCGATGACTTCATGTGAATTGGCTCAATGCTTTGAAAAAGAACAAGGACTTTTTACAATTGAAGAAGAACATTCGCTCTTGATTTCGTCTGCTTGCAATCAAAATAGCAATCTTGGATTCAGATCTGATTCTAGAAAATATTTAATTGATTTAAATAAAATGTTTCAAAATTTTATTGAGTTACATATTTGTAGTGGATGCCGATTTCAAAATTATGTTGGTGATTCTAATATAAGATCAAAATTTACAGTAAGTAAGACGATTTATATTACTGGAGTAAAAATTGCAAGACCAAAAAAAACTCAAAATGCAACTATTCAATTTATTGAGGAACGAGACATTATTTGGTTTGAAGAGAAATTTCACATCGTACGAAATAATTTCGATATACGTTATTTCAAGACACCATTATTTCTAAAGCCGAATCAAGAATATATTGTTGACGTTCAATTTGACAATAAAAATTCACAATTTGCGCACTATCATAAAGTACTAACACCGTGGTCTAAGACAGTAGAAGGTGTTGAGTTTAATTTTTCAGAATTAAGTCCATTAATGAGGATATTTATTTTTAAGTCAATAGAATAAATGTAAAATCCTCCATTGATATTTGATTTATTTGCAGTATGAAATATAATTAAAAGTAAAATAAATATTTGAATAAAATAAAGAGTTTCATTTAATTAGAATTTAATATTCTTTAACTAGAATCAGTACCCAACGCTTTAAATTTTTTATACCATCAACTTTGTTTCAAATTTAGTAGCTTTTTCAGTAAATTATAGAGAATTCTTCTCAAGTGAAGCAGAAATATTTGACCACTTGAATTATTTAGAAATAATTTATTTAATATTTTTCTTTGGTTCTATAAATTCTGTATTATTTATTTATTCATTAAAATAATTATTGTTGTTATTATTTAAATTAGTTGCAAACAAATATTGTCCTTAGAAATAAAAAGCATTCTGGTTTTAATATTTTTCCACAATTATTTTATTGGACGACGTATCGGAAGTTTTTTGCTCCCTTAACCATGTGTGTGTATTACTATTATTACTTTATTTCATACAAATTAATTTGTTTTTGAGAAATATTTATTAATTTTGTTGTTTTATTTTCTTTAAAGTTTTGCAATAAAGTTCGTGTTTGAATATGTTCGTGTTGTTGAATATGATTTGTGTTTTGTAAGTATAAATTAATTAAATTGTTTCGAATTTTCGCTCTATCTAAATGAAAGTGACGTAATTAAAACACTAAAAATTAAATTAAGTCATCGCAGATTACAAATATTTTTCTATTCGAAATAGAACCAGAATTCCATCATTATTCAAATTATAATAAATATGTTGTTGAATGAGAAAGAAAAATTTGGAAATTGAGAAAGATTAATTAATATAAACCCGCATTATGAAAATGGTGGGTCTAATTCCCATTTTGTCGGCATTTATTAGGAAAAGTGGGACAATAAAGAAAAGTTCACTTGTGAGTCAAGTACAAAGAGAGAAAAAAAAGATTAATTAAATCTTTTATTGAATTTAATTTATTCAAAATTATTTTGAACTTGAATATTTTTCAAATGGCTAAATGCTGATATAATTTTTATTGAATATTCTTAATTACCAAAAGAAATGAATAATTAACAAACGCTTTTTGCTTTACTTCATTTTTTCATCGATACCAACATTTTCATAAATAAACAAAAAACACGAAATAATTAAACTTCTTTAGAAGTCGTGTAAATGAAATTAATATTTACTTACTCCTTACAATTAGACATTAGATGATTAATATTTTTCAATTTAAATTAAAGTTTTTTATTTAAGGAAAAATTGATTGACTGAAAACCTTCTATGCCAAAATTGAGACACGAAATAAATGTTTTCTTCTTTTCTCTTTCTTTGTATTCTGGAGTTAATTCTAATTATTTATTACAATTATATTAATATTGACATAAACGATAAAAACAATAATAATATATAAATAATAATTAAGTATAGTAATTAAAGTAATTCTAATAAATAATAATAGATAATATTATCAATAATTGAAAGGAAAAAAAACTGAATAACACAAAAACAAATAAAAATCTCTTTTAAACAAATATAAGAAATTTTTATCATCTTTTTATTTTTCATCAGGAACAAAAATAATAAAATGCAAAATACAAAAAAAAACAAAATGAAACAATCGGTTTAACTTTTTATTCTAAAATATTTTCAACAAAAAATTATTGTTAATAAAATACTAAAAGTCTTAATAATTAAATAAGATAAAATAAAAAACAAAATAGATAAAAAAATATACACTGATGAAAACAAATTAAATCTTTAAGAAAAATATAAAACAAAAAAGGAAAGAAAAATTTAAAAGAAACAAATTAAAAAAAATTAATAAAAATCTCCGTCGCAAAATTAGTTTTTTTTTTGCCAAATATTTTCACAATTCAAAACGAACAAATAATAAATAATAAACAATTTAAAATCTTTTATTTCTGTTTCATTTTCATTAAATATTAACTAACAAAAGTATTCTATTAATTATTATTTATTATTATTATTAAAAAGCATAAAATGAAACTAAACACAAAATATTAAAAATAAGAGAATATGAATTGTTTTTAATAAATTTAATTTTTAAACAAAAGTTTTGCGTATAAAAACGGAAAAATAGTTTTTAAATAAAATATAATAAAAAGCTTTCAATTTCAACAAATCAGAGCCGTGTTATTTTTCATATACTATAATTGTAAGAATTATCAATTATTAATGATTTATTTGTCAAATCAAAATATTTATGATCTTTATTATTATAAATAAAATAAATATTTACCAAATACATTAAATTATAATTACATTTATTTAAACAAAAAAATCTAAATAATTATTAATAAAATATAAATAAAATTTACACAATAAACAGAATAAATTCCAATTTAAATTTATTCAATTTATTTAAAATTGATAAGGATACCGGGGATTAAATTATTATATTTAAAATGAGAACAAAATTTAAGATTTTACTAATAAAACGAAAAATATTTAAAAAAAACAGTCAAGTGCAATTATTTCCCAAAAGATGTCAGTTATTTTGACTTATTCGATGTTTTGACATTATTTAATTTCTTCTCTTATTTGTGATTTAGTTCATATTCAAGTGTCCCGTCGTATTCATATAAAACCATATCAACAAATAAAACGTCAGATTTGTTTTGAAAAAAATTATAATTTGGAAAGTAAGTTAATGAAGTTTTGTAATTAATAATAATTACTTTATTTAATCACAATATTTCTCTTAATTAAAATCTCAGTTCATTGAAAATGGCTTCTGCTCTTCAGAATACGAATAATTGGCAAATTGCAATGCGCACCTTAAGTGAAAGCGCCACTTTTTTGTTTAACAATAAAACGATGTCTGATGTTACATTTGTGTTCAAGAATAAAAATTCAGCCAATGAATCAACAGAAGAAATTCACGCGCATAGTTGGATTTTATCGATGTTAAGTCCTGTGTTTTATAACAGCTTCAAAGATAACTTTGAGGTTTCAAAGCAGATTCCCGTTTCGGATTCATCATATGAAAGTTTTTTGGAATGTCTTCGATTTGTCTACAAAAGTGAATGCATTTTGACAACAGAAAATGCTTATGAAGTAATGAAAATGGCTCAAAAATATTCTCTTAATTTCTTGGAAGGTGACTGTGCCGATTACTTAATGAAATCTATTACAGTGGACACCGTTTGTCATACATTAGATAATGCCTTAACAAATGGAGAGAATTCACTCCAAGAAAAATTAATTGAGTTTATTGCTCCACAAATTGCGCCCATTCTTCAGACAAATTCATTTCTAAGCATTAAAAAGGAATCATTAGAAGCAATTTTAAATATTGAGAAAACAGGACCAATTACTGAAGTAGAGATTTTTGATGGTATTATGAAATGGGCTGCAGAGAAATGTACTTCTACTCAGATGGTTGTGAATGGGTCTAATAAACGTCGTCAATTGGGTGAACTTTTTAAAACCATTCGATTTCCTACGATGACTTCTTCTGAATTGGCTTAATGCTTTGAAAAAGAACAAGGACTTTTCACAAATGAAGAAGAACATTCGCTTTTAATTTCGACCGCGTTAAAGAAGACTAACAAACTGGGATTCAGATCTGATGCTCGAGAATATTTAATTCATTTGGATAAAATAACTGAAAATAGAATTGGGCTGTGTATTACTGGATTCTCTTCAAAATTATGTTGGTGATTCTAATATAAGATCAAAATTTACAGTAAGTAGGATGATTTATCTTACTGGAGTAAGAATTGCAATACCAGATAAAACTCAAAATGCAACTATTCAATTTATTAAGGAACGAAACATTATTTGGTTTGAAGAGAAGTTTCACATCGTAGAAAATAATTCCGATATTCGATATTTCACGAAACCATTATTACTAAAGTCGAAACAAGAATATATTGTTGACGTTCAATTTGACAATAAAAATTCACAATTTGCGCACTATCATAAAGTACTAACACCGTGGTCTAAGACAGAAAAAGGTGTTGAGTTTAATTTTTCAGAATTAAGTCCATTAATGAGGATATTTATTTTTAAGTCAATAGAATAAATGTAAAATCTGCGATAATGATTGATATTTGATTTTTTTGCAGTCTGAAATATAATTAAAAGTAAAATAAATATTTGAATAAAATAAAGAGTTTTATTTAATTAGAATTTAATATTCTTTAACTAGAATCAGTACCCAACGCTTTAAATTTTTTATACCAGCAACTTTGTTTCAAATTTAGTAGCTTTTTCAGCAAATTATAGAGAATTCTTCTAATGTGAAGCAGAAATATTTGACCACTTGAATTATTTAGATATAATTTATTTAATATTTTTCTTTTGTTCTATAAATTCTGGATTATTTATTTATTCATTAAAATAATTATTGTTATTATTATTTAAATTAGTTGCAAACAAATATTGTCCTTAGAAATAAAAAGCATTCTGGTTTTAATATTTTTCCACAATTATTTTATTGGACGACGTATCGGAAGTTTTTTGCTCCCTTAATCATGTGTGTGTATTACTATTATTACTTTATTTCATAAAAATTAATTTGTTTTTGAGAAATATTTGTTAATTTTGTTGTTTTATTTTCTTTATATTTTTGCAATAAAGTTCGTGTTTGAATATGTTCGTGTTGTTGAATATGATTTGTGTTTTGTAAGTATAAATTAATTAAATTGTTTCGAATTTTCGCTCTATCTAAATGATTGTGACGTAATTAAAACACTAAAAATTAAATTAAGTCATCGCAGATTACAAATATTTTTCTATTCGAAATAGAACCAGAATTCCATCATTATTCAAATTATAATAAATTTGTTGTTGAATGAGAAAGAAAAATTTGGTCATTGAAAAAGATTAATTAATGAAAACCCACCTTATGAAAATAGTTGGTCTAATCCCCATTTTGACGGCATTTAGTAGGAAAAGTGGAACAATAAAGAAAAGTTCATTTGTGAGTCAAGTACAAAGAGAGAAAAAAAAAGATTAATTAAATCTTTTATTGAATTTAATTTATTCAAAATTATTTTGAACTTGAATATTTTTCAAATGGCTAAATGCTGATATAATTTTTATTGAAAATTCTTAATTACTAAATGAAATGAATAATTAACAAACGCTTTTAACTTTTCTTCATTTTTTTCATCGATACCAACATTTTCATAAATAAACAAAACACACGAAATAATTAAACTTCTTTAGAAGTCGTGTAAATGAAATTAACATTTACTTACTCCTTACCATTAGACATTAGATGATTAATATTTTTCAATTTAAATTAAAGTTTTTTATTTAAGGAAAAATTGATTGACTGAAAACCTTCTATGCCACAACTGAGACACGAAATAAATGTTATCTTCTTTTCTCTTTCTTTGTTTTCTGGAGTTAATTCAAATTTTTTTATTACAATTATATTAATATTAATATAAACGATAAAAACAATAAAAATATATAAATAATAATTAAGTATAGTAATTAAAATAATTCTAATAAATATTAATAGATAATATTATCAATAATTGAAAGGAAAAAAAAACTGAATAACATAAAAACAAATAAAAATCTCTTTTAAACAAATATAAGAAATTTTTATCATCTTTTTATTTTTCATCAGTAACAAAAATAATAAAATGCAAAATACAAAAAAAAAACAAAATGAAACAATCGGTTTAACTTTTTATTCTAAAATATTTTCCAACAAAAAATTATTGTTAATTAAATACTAAAAGTCTTAATAATTAAATAAGATAAAAAAAAAACAAAACAGATAAAAAAAAATGCACTGATGAAAACAAATTTAATCTTTAATAAAAATAATAAACAAAAAAGGAAAGAAAAATTTAAAAGAAACAAATTTAAAAAAAATTAATAAAAATCTCCGTCGCAAAATTAGTTTTTTTTTTTCCAATTATTTTCACAATTCAAAACGAACAAATAAAAAATAATAAACAATTTAAAATCTTTTATTTCTGCTTCATTTTCATTAAATATTAACTAACAAAAGTATTCTATTAATTATTATTTATTATTATTATTAAAAAGTATAAAATGAAACTAAACACAAAATATTAAATATAAAGAGAGAATATGAATATTTTTAAATAATTTAATTTTTGAACAAAAGTTTTTGGAATAAAAACGGAAAAATAGTTTTTAAATAAAATATAATAAAAAGCTTTCAATTTCAAAACAAAACAGAGCCGTGTATTTTTCATATACAATAATTGTAAGAATTATCAATTATTAATAATTTATTTGTCAGATCAAAATATTTATGAACTTTATTATTATAAATAAAATAAATATTTACCAATACATTAAATTATAATTCCATGAACTTTATTTAAACAAAAAAATGTAAATAATTATTAATAAAATATAAATAAAATTTACACAATAAGCAAAAAAAATTCCAATTTAAATTTATTCAATTTATTTAAAATTGATAAGGATACCGGGGATTAAATTATTATATTTAAAATGAGAACAAAATTTAAGATTTTACTAATAAAACGAAAAATATTTAAAAAAAAACAGTCAAGTGAAATTTTTTCCCAAAAGATGTCAGTTATTTTGACTTATTCGATGTTTTGAAATTATTTTATTTCTACTCTTATTTGGTATTTAGTTCATATTCTAGTTTTCCAGTGTCCAGTCGTATTCATATAAAACCATATCAACAAATAAATCGTCAGATTTGTTTTGAGAAAAATTATAATTTGGAAAGTAAGTTAATGAAGTTTTTTAATTAATAATGAATAATATATTTAATCACAATATTTCTCTTAATTTAATTCTAGTTTAATTCAAGATGGCTTCCGCTATTCAGAATACGAATAATTGGCAAATTGCCATGCGCACCTTAAGTGACAGCGCCACTTTTTTGTTTAACAATAAAACGATGTCTGATGTTACATTTGTGTTCAAGAATAGAAATTCAGAATGTGAATCAACAGAAGAGATTCATGCGCATAGTTGGATTTTATCGATGTTAAGTCCTGTGTTTTATAAAAGTTTTAAAGATAATTTTGAAGTTTTAACGAATATTCCCGTTTCGGATTCATCGTATGAAAGTTTCTTAGAATGTTTAAGATTTGTCTATAAGAGTGAATGTATTTTGACTCCTGGAAATGTGTACGATGTTATGAGAGTAGCCCAAAAATACGCTCTAAAATTTTTAGAAATTGATTGTGCCGATTACATAACGAAATCAATGACAGTGGAAACTGTTTGCCCTACATTAGATAATGCTTTAACAAATGGACAAAATGCACTCAAAGAAAAATTGATTCAGTTCATTGCTCCAAAAATTGCTCCCATTCTAAAAACAAATTCATTTCTAAACATTAAAAAGGAATCATTAGAAGCAATTTTAAATATTGAGAAAACAGGGCCAATTACTGAAGTAGAGATTTTTGATGGTGTTATGAAATGGGCGGCAGAGAAATGTACTTCTACTCAGATGGTTGTGAATGGGTCCAATAAACGGCAGAAGTTGGGTGAACTTTTTAAAACCATTGGATTTCCTACGATGAATTGTAGGGAATTAGCTCAATGCATTGAAAAAGAACAAGGACTTTTTACAATTGAAGAAGAAAATTCGCTTTTCACTTCGGCAGCGTTAAAGAAGAATAACAAACTGGGGTTCAGATCTGATGCCCGAGAATATTTAATTGAAGTGGATAAAATAACTGAAAATCAAATTGAGCTGTTTATTACTAGATGGTCTCTTCGAAATTACATTGGTGATTCTAATATAAGATCAAAATTCACAGTAAGTAAGATGATTTATCTTACTGGAGTACTAATTGCAATGCCAAAACAAACTCAAAATGCGACTATTCAATTTATTAATGAACGAAACATTATTTGGTTTGAAGAAAAGTTTCACATCGTAGAAAATAATTACGATGATCGTTCTTTCACGAAACCATTATTACTAAAGTCGAATCAAGAATATATTGTTGACGTTCAATTTGACAATAAAAATTCACAATTTTGGTGTAGTGATAAAATACCAACACCATGGTCTAAGACAGAAAAAGGTGTTGAGTTTAATTTTTCAGAATTAAGTCCATTAATGAGGTATTTTTTTTTTAAGTCAATAGAATAAATGTAAAATCTGCGATAATGATTGATATTTGATTTTTTTGCAGTCTGAAATATAATTAAAAGTAAAATAAATATTTGAATAAAATAAAGAGTTTCATTTAATTAGAATTTAATATTCTTTAACTAGAATCAGTACCCAACGCTTTAAATTTTTTATACCAGCAACTTTGTTTCAAATTTAGGTTTTTCAGCAAATTATAGAGAATTCTTCTAAAGTGAAGCAGAAATATTTGACCACTTGAATTATTTAGAAATAATTTATTTAATATTTTTCTTTGGTTCTATAAATTCTGTATTATTTATTTATTCATTAAAATAATTATTGTTTTCATTATTTAAATTAGTTGCAAATAAATATTGTCCTTAGAAATAAAAAGCATTCTGGTTTGAATATTTTTCCACAATTATTTTATTGGACGACGTATCGGAAGTTTATTGCTCCCTTAATCATGTGTGTGTATTACTATTATTACTTTATTTCATAAAAATTAATTTATTTTTGAGAAATATTTATTAATTTTGGTTGTTTGATTTTCTTTAAAGTTTTGCAAAAAAGTTCGTGTTTTTGAATATGTTCGTGTCGTTGAATATGATTTGTGTTTTGTAAGTAAATTAATTAAATTGTTTCGAATTTTCGCTCTATCTGAATGATAGTGACGTAATTAAAACACTAAAAATTAAATTAAGTCATCGCAGATTACAAATATTTTTCTATTCGAAATAGAACAAGAATACCATCATTAGTCAAATTTTAATAAATATGTTGTTGAATGAGAAAGAAAGATTGGGTCATTGAAAAAGATTAATTAATGAAAACCCACCTTATGAAAATAGTAGGTCTAATCCCCGTTTGGACGGCATTTAGTAGGAAAAGTGGAACAATAAAGAAAAGTTCATTTGTGAGTCAAGTACAAAGAGAGAAAAAAAAAGATTAATTAAATCTTTTATTGAATTTAATTTATTCAAAATTATTTTGAACTTGAATATTTTTCAAATGGCTAAATGCTGATATAATTTTTATTGAAAATTCTTAATTACCAAAAGAACTGAATAATTAACAAACGCTTTTAACTTTTCTTCATTTTTTCATCGATACCAACATTTTCATAAATAAACAAAACACACGAAATAATTAAATTTCTTTAGAAGTCGTGTAAATGAAATTAACATTTACTTACTCCTTACCATTAGACATTAGATGATTAATATTTTTCAATTTAAATTAAAGATTTTTATTTAAGGAAAAATTGATTGACTGAAAACCTTCTATGCCACAACTGAGACACGAAATAATGTTTTCTTCTTTTCACTTTCTATGTTTTGTCTGGAGTTAATTCTAATTTTTTTATTACAATTATATTATTATTAATATAAACGATAAAAACAATAAAAATATATAAATAATAATTAAGTATAGTAATTAAAATAATTCTAATAAATATTAATAGATAATATTATCAATAATTGAAAGGAAAAAAAACTGAATAACACAAAAACAAATAAAAATCTCTTTTAAACAAATATTAGAAATTTTAATCATCTTTTTATTTTTCATCAGGAACAAAAATAATAAAATGCAAAATACAAAAAACAAAATGAAACAATTGGTTGAACTTTTTATTCTAAACTATTTTTCAACAAAAAATTATTGTTAATAAAATACTAAAAGTCTTAATAATTAAATAAGATAAAATAAAAAACAAAACAGATAAAAAAATATACACTGATGAAAACAAATTAAATCTTTAAGAAAAATAATAAACAAAAAAGGAAAGAAAAATTTAAAAGAAACAAATTAAAAAAAATTAATTAAAATCTCCTTCGCAAAATTAGTTTTTTTTTTGCCAAATATTTTCACAATTCAAAACGAACAAATAATAAACAATTTAAAATCTTTTATTTCTGTTTCATTTTCATTATAATTAACTAACAAAAGTATTCTATTAATTATTATTTATTATTATTATTAAAAAGTATAAAATGAAACTAAACACAAAATATTAAATATAAAGAGCGAATATGAATATTTTTAATAAATTTAATTTTTAAACAAAAGCTTTTCGAATAAAAACGGATAAATTGTTTTTAAATAAAATATAATAAAAAGCTTTCAATTTCAACAAAACAGAGCCGTGTATTTTTCATATACAATAATTGTAAGAATTATCAATTATTAATAATTTATTTGTCAGATCAAAATATTTATGAACTTTATTATTATAAATAAAATAAATATTTACCAATACATTAAATTATAATTACATGAACTTTATTTAAACAAAAAAAACTAAATAATTATTAATAAAATATAAATAAAATTTACACAATAAACAGAATAAATTCCAATTTAATTTTATTCAATTTATTTAAAATTGATAAGGATACCGGGGATTAAATTATTATATTTAATATTAGAACAAAATTTAAGTTTTTACTAACAAAACGAAAAATATTTAAAAAAAACAGTCAAGTGCAATTTCTTCCCAATAGATGTCAGTTATTTTGACTTATTCGATGTTTTGACATTATTTTATTTCTTCTCTTATTTGGTATTTAGTTCATATTCCAGTTTTCCAGTGTCCAGTCGTATTGATATAAAACCGTATCAACAAATAAAACGTCAGATTTTTTTGAAAAAAATTATAATTTGGGAAGTAAGTTAATGAAGTTTTGTAATTAACAATAGGTACTATATTTAATTACAATATTTCTTTGAATTTAATTCTAGTTTAATTGAAGATGGCTTCTGCTATTCAGAATACGAATAATTGGCAAATTGCAATGCGCACCTTAAGTGAAAGCGCCACTTTTTTGTTTAACAATAAAACGATGTCTGATGTTACATTTGTGTTCAAGAATAAAAATTCAGCCAATGAATCAACAGAAGAAATTCACGCGCATAGTTGGATTTTATCGATGTTAAGTCCTGTGTTTTATAACAGCTTCAAAGATAACTTTGAGGTTTCAAAGCAGATTCCCGTTTCGGATTCATCATATGAAAGTTTTTTGGAATGTCTTCGATTTGTCTACAAAAGTGAATGCATTTTAACAACAGAAAATGCTTATGAAGTAATGAAAGTGGCTCAAAAATATTCTCTTAATTTTTTGGAAGCGGATTGTGCTGATTACTTGATGAAATCCATTACGGTGGACAATGTGTGCCCTCTATTAGATAATGCCATAACAAATGGAGAGAATTCACTCCAAGAAAAATTAATTGAGTTTATTGCTCCACAAATTGCTCCCATTCTGCAGACAAATTCATTTATAAACATAAAAAAGGGATCGTTAGAAGCAATTTTAAATATTGAGAAAACAGGGCCAATTACTGAAGTAGAGATTTTTGATGGTGTTATGAAATGGGCTGCAGAGAAATGTATTTCTACTCAGATGGTTGTGAATGGGTCCAATAAACGCCTGCAATTGGGAGAACTTCTTACAACCATTCGATTTCCTACGATGACTTCTTCTGAATTGGCTCAATGCTTTGAAAAAGAAGACGGACTTTTTACAGAAGAAGAAAAAATTTCGCTTTTTACTTCAGCCGCGTTAAATACAAATAACAAACTCGGATTCAAATCTGATGCCCGAGAATTTTTAATTGATTTGGATAAAATAACTGAAAATGAAATTAGGCTGTTTATTACTGGAGGGTGGTCTGTTCTGAATTACGTTGGTGATTCTAATATAAGATCAAAATTCAGAGTAAGTAAGATGATTTATCTTACTGGAGTAAGAATTGCAATACCAAAAAAAACTCAAAATGCAACTATTCAATTTATTAAGGAACGAAACATTATTTGGTTTGAAGAGAAGTTTCACATCGTAGAAAATAATTTCGATATTCGTTATTTCACGAAACCATTATTACTAAAGCCGAATCAAGAATATATTGTTGACGTTCAATTTGACAATAAAAATTCACGATTTGAGCACTATGATAAAGTACCAGCACCATGGTCTAAGACAAATAATGGTGTTGAGTTTAATTTTTCAGAATTAAGTCCATTAATGATGTTTTTTTATTTTAAGTCAATAGAATAAATGTAAAATCGTCCAGAATGATTGATATTTGAGTTTCTTAATGCATTAAATATAATTAAAAGTAAAATAAATATTTGAATAAAACAAAATGTTTCATTTAATTAATATTTAATATTATTTAAGAGGAATCAGAATCCATGCGTAAAACATTCTCCTCTAAATCAGAGAAAAATTGGAACACTTCATCTTCCATCCAACTTTACATTGTTTCTATATTATTATGCTTAACAACAGCTACTTACCTCCACTTAAAGCACTAATCGAATTAAAGAAATTCTTTCGAATGTAACAATTAAATTAATGTTGCTAATTCTAATCAATTTTTCCACTTATACAACGTGTTTACTTTGCATTAAATAAATGCTTCAAATGAAATATAAAGTAGCCCAATTTCTGATGTAAAAGTGATTCAGAATAAACACCAAGAATTCAAATTAAAACAAAAAGGTTTTGGGTTTATTCTTTCTTTTATTTTGTTTCTTTCAAAATATAATTTCTATTTACTTTCTTAAAACACTAAATATAACATAATATTATTAACTATATTCATCTTTATTATTTATTTATTTATAATAATTATTTAGAAATAATTTATTTAAAGTTTTTCTTTGGTTATACAAATTATGTATTATTTATTTATTTATTAAAATAATTATTGTTATTATTATTTGTGAGAGAGAAAAAAGGAAACATAAAAAGATTTTCTCCGATTAAAAAAATAAACGTTGCAAGAATAAAAGAGACAAAACTTTACTATATTTTTTTCTTTCTAATTTAATAAAGGAGGAATAAACTGGGTTGAATAAAAAAAAATATCAACGAGATAATGTGTGTGTGTGAGGATGACTTACAAAAGAATTAACTTAACTTAGCTTCTAAATATGTCCCCTCTTTTGGTTGTTACTCGCTTATTTTGGACTCCAAAGTTAAAACTTTTTATTTTATTTGTTAATTTTATTCAACAAAATTTGTAATTTTTGCTTCTTTTTATTTATTTTATTTATTTATTGTAAATTAGCCAAAGCAGAATTAACACCCATATGATGCTGCATTATTTATTTTACTAAACATTGAAATTTATAAAAAATAAACAGAAACATTAAAAATTCCAAATTAAAAATTGAAAATTAAAATATTTATGGTAAACTAAATTAGAATAAGGATAATTGCTACAGTAAATACTAACAACATTTAACAACAACTATAAATTATTATATATTTTATTCTTAACTTATATATATATAATTATAATTCAATCTTATGCCTTTGATGTCCAGATTGTGAGAGACACAATTTACATTTTAATATTTGTACAATCCTAAATTACAGTACTGTATGTGCATTCTCTCTTATCTCTTATCATTAATGCAGGGCCTTCATATGTAACTAATAAATAATACATTACATAAATAACATTTAATAATAAAAACAGATTTTAATCCAATAAAAATTTAATCAAAATTTAAACTAAAATAACAACAACAAAATTAATACAACAAATTATAATTACATTAAATAAAATATCACTATAGAACTAAACATCTCCTTAAAGTTCCATACAATTAACTAAACTATTTTAGCATATTGATTCATTCCCATAAATAATCTTGTCTAAATGGAAATTATTCAAACACAGTTTAAGTTCATTAATGAAGTATAATAAAGTTACATATTATTCTTTCAGCAGCCTAATATTATTTTCAATATTTGACAAATGAACTTATAAAAAATATCTAATACTGATAATTGTATTAAATCAAAAATTTACTTTACTTTATCATTTCAAGTATACCAGAAAAAGATAAGGACTAATCACAAATATCAAATATATGGCATAAACAAATCATTCAAAATTTATTTGTTCAACAGAATTGTTCAGTTTATTTTTAAGTTATTCAAAATTGAATATAAAAATTTCAATTTCTTTTTTCTTCAATCAGAAATCACAAGAAAAATAAGAAACTGTAAGTAAAAAGAAATTATGAATAAAATTTCAATTATTTTACGGATTCCATTAAACGATAATTAACGCACTTAGTGATCACGTTTCTCGTGAATTTCAAGAGTTTCAAATAATACGAAGAATTTTTTAGGGAAGAAATGATTTCGTTTCCATACAAAAGGAACTTCTTTGTTCCTTCAAGGGACTTCCGGTATAATCATTACAAAAAGTAGAAATAAAATTTTAGAAATAAAATCATGCAATGCACTAATTAAAAATTCTCAAAAATATATTTAGTTGAACTAAAGTGCAAAGTTTAAATTTTCATTGGTAACGGATAGGAAGAATTAAGTTGAAATAATTATGGTCAAGGACATTTTGCGTTTATGTTATATGATATGACTTTACTCAAGAGTGAATATGTTGTGACGTAAGTATGCAGAAGAAAAATATTTAAATTTAATTTATTGTTCATTTGATTTCTATATTCAAGATTATAATTATTTTTCTGAAACCATTTATCCAGTGACCAATTTTTATCATTTTTATAATTCATTAAAATTAATTTAAAATAAAACATTAGATAATCAAAGTGAAAATTTAACGAAAGACTGATTAATAAAATGGGCAAAATTTTATCAGTACTTTTTGTTATCTTCAATTTTAAAAATAGAAAAAGAAATTTAAAGATTGAGGTAAAAAACTTAAATTGTTGTAATTTTGTGCATATTAGTTTCTGCTCAAGGTAATAAATAACCAAATAATTAAATTATTAAATCACCAAGTGGTCATCGATAATTAATTTTGAGATATGAAAAAAGTTAAACCTGAATCATAAAGAAGAAAAATTAAATTCAAAATAATTGGAAATTTTTATCGGGATTCTCACAAAATGTTTTCAGTTCGACACAAGACAAAATTCCAAATCAAAATATTTTTGTGCAATTTACCGTCATCTCATCACAACAAAATTTAATGAGAACAATACTGAACTTAAACCATTGTAATTATTGAAACGACTTTTAAGGCAGAATAAAAGAAATGAAAGCCAAATATAAATTAGTAACAATTAAAGTTTAGAAAATTATTTAAATCAATAAAAAATGTTAATCAACAAAACTGAATTAATTTTATTTTACTTTACAGATGGCAACCGCTATTCAGAATACGAATAATTGGCAATTTGCAATGCGCACATTAAGTGAAAGCGCCACATTTTTATTTAACAATAAAACGATGTCTGATGTTACATTTGTGTTCAAGAATAAAAATTCAGCCAATGAATCAACAGAAGAAATTCACGCGCATAGTTGGATTTTATCGATGTTAAGTCCTGTATTTTATAACAGCTTCAAGAATAATTTTGAGGTTTCAAAACAGATTCCCGTTTCGGATTCATCGTATGAAAGTTTTTTGGAATGCCTTCGATTTGTCTACAAAAGTGAATGCATTTTAACAACAGAAAATGCTTATGAAGTAATGAAAGTGGCTCACAAATATTCTCTGAATTTCTTGGAAGGTGACTGTGCTGATTACTTAATGAAGTCCATTGCAGTAGACAATGTGTGCCCTCTACTAGATTATGCCATAACTAATGGACAGAATTCACTCCAAGAAAAATTAATTGAGTTTATTGCTCCACAAATTGCTCCCATTCTTCAGACAAATTCATTTTTAAACATAAAAAAGGGATCGTTAGAAGCAATTTTAAATATTGAGAAAACAGGGCCAATTACTGAAGTAGAGATTTTTGATGGTGTTATGAAATGGGCTGCAGAGAAATGTACTTCGACTCAGATGGTTGTGAATGGGTCCAATAAACGCCTGCAGTTGGGAGAACTTCTTAAAACCATTCGATTTCCTATGATGACTTCCTGTGAATTGGCGCAATGCTTTAAAAAAGAACAAGGACTTTTTACAGATGAGGAAAAAATTTCGCTTTTCACTTCGGCCGCGTTAAATGAGAATAACAAACTGGGATTCAGATCTGATGCCCGAGAATATTTAATTGATTGGGATAAAATAACTGAAACTGAAATTCGCCTCTTTATTACTGGATGGTCTGTTCGAAATTACATTGGTGATTCTAACATAAGATCAAAATTCACAGTAAGTAAGATGATTTATCTTACTGGAGTAAAAATTGCAATATCAGTTAAAACTCAAAATGCAACTATTCAATTTATTAAGGAACGAAACAATATTTGGTTTGAAGAGAAGTTTCACATCGTAGAAAATAATTACGATATTCGTTATTTCACGAAACCATTATTACTAAAGCCGAATCAAGAATATATTGTTGACGTTCAATTTGACAATAAAAATTCACAATTTGTGCACGATGATAAAATACCAACACCATGGTCTAAGACAAATAATGGTGCTGAGTTTAATTTTTCAGAATTAAGTCAATTAATGAGGTGTTTTTCTTTTAAGTCAATAAAATAAATGTAAAATCTTCCATAATGATTGATATTTGAATTTCTTAATGCATTAAATATAATTAAAACTAAAATAAATATTTGAATAAAGCAAAATGTTTCATTTAATTAATATTTAATTTTATTTAAGAAGAATCAGAATCCATGCGTAAAACATTCTCCTGTAAATCAGAAAAAATTGGAACACTTCATCTTCCATCCAACTTTACATTGTTTCTATATTCTTATGCTTAACAACAGCTACTTACCTCCACTTAAACCACTAATCGAATTAAAGAAATTCTTTCGAATGTAACAATTAAATTAACGTTGATAATTCTAATCAATTTTTCAGACTTAGACTACGTGTTTACTTTGCATTAAATAAATATAAATATAAAGAGGTCCAATTTCTGATGTAAACGTGATTCAGAATAAACACCAAGAATTCAAATTAAAACAAAAACGTTTTGGGTTTTTTTTTTTGTTTCTTTTAAAATATAATTTCTATTTACTTTCTTAAAACACTAAATATAACATAATATTATTAACTATATTCATCTTTATTATTTATTTATTTATAATAATTATTTAGAAATAATTTATTTAAAGTTTTTCTTTGGTTATACAAATTATGTATTATTTATTTATTTATTAAAATAATTATTGTTATTATTATTTGTGAGAGAGAAAAAAGGAAAACATAAAAAGATTTTCTCCGATTAAAAAAATAAACGTTTGATAAAGTGCAGAATGAAAGAGACAAAATATTTACGACGTTTTTTTTTCTTTCTAATTTAATAAAAAAGAAAATAAATTGAATTGAATACAACACAATAAAAACAAGACAATGTGTGTGCGCGGACTGACAGAAGAATCTGAATGTATCCCGCTCAAAAAAATCCATTTTTGATTCAACCAACTTTATCATTGGCTTCTTTTTATTAGTTGTGATTCATTCCCATAATAATCTTACAGAAATGGAAATTATTCGAACAGAGTTAAGTTCATCAATAAAGTTGTGAGAAAATACAAATAAACTGTGATAATTGAATTAAAATTTTGTTTCATTCATTCATACAATAATTTTGTTAAATATTGTTTTATTTTTGTTTGTTTTTTGATTTATTATAAAGTTTATTAAGAAATAATTTAAAAAATCAATAAATTATATAAATTTCTCTATATACAAAAATGTGTGTGTGTGTGTGAGTGCGTATGTGCTTTTCTTAAGTGCAATTTTTTTCGGTTAAAAATTCTAATTACTTTCATTTGTTATTATTTTTTTTATTAAATAAAATTAAAGTATTTTTCTCCATATTTTCATTCTATTTGCTTATGTTACAAATTTTCTTTTAGAAAAGGGTAAACATAATTGTGCAATAATTAATACAATAATATTGGTAGACACAAAAAAGAACACAAAAATTAATTAATAAAAACGAAAAACATAAAAAAAAATACAAGAATTTAAATAAACGTAAAATTATCTGAAATTAACGATAAAAAAATTCAACAGAGAAAAAGATTTTATTAAAAGTAGAGTCCGATTAAAAGAATAAATAAAATATAATTATTGATTCAACAGATTTTGGCAATTTTTCACTTGATAAAATTTTTTTTTTGTTAAAAGGAACGGGACCTTCCGATGTCTGATAGAATGCTCACAAAAGTTATTGTCATGTTCCTTTAAATGCTTATTTTATTTTTTTTATTTTATTTTAATGTTTATTCTTAAGGCTAGGATCCAAGAAATTTTGATTTTCTATAGTTTTCTGGCAAATTGTTTGAGCTTTTGGTTAATCAGAAATTAATGTTTAAGGTAGATTATGAAAGTTTGGACTTTTATTATAAAATCACTGGAAATATTTTTCAATAACATTTTTTTAATTGTATTTTTCAATTACAAAGTTTGGAAATTCGCTATTTTGACGAAACATGGTGGTGTTCAGAGTAATTTTTTGTCAACAAATATTTTATTATCCGATAAATTAAATCACTGAAAGGAATTTTTTTTTTAATTATTTTACATCTTTTGATTTTTTGAAAATGATCCATTTTCATGAGAAATTTATTGTGTTTCTAATTTATTATTAAAATTTGAACTTTTCTTTATAATAATTAATTATAAATTGAATTAGTTGATGTAATATTTATAAAGTTATTAACTATTTAAAAGTTATTGTTTTTTATGTTTCTTTAACCTGGAAGAGAATAAATTGAAAAAGCGGGTTTTGAGTATTTTTCTAATAAACTAGAATTAATTTATGATTTTTCTGTGTTTTTAAATATTTTTTAAAAAATCTGTTGAATATTTGGCGTCCATATCCATTTTGGCAAATTTCAAAATCAGAACAAATGCGTCTCTATTGAGATCTCAATTAATAATTGTTTTTATTTATTTTTATTTTATTGTACTCGATCCCTTTACTTTTTTTATTTATCCTACTCACACCTAAATATAATAATTATTATTATTATTATTATTTCCTATACAACACAACAATTGTACCTAAAGAATATACACTTTTTGAATAAATTAAGTTAATTTAGATTTGTAAAATAAGTTGTTTGTAAATTTTAATAAAAAAAATTGATGAAATTTAGGATAATACAACCAAATAGAATCCCAGATGTGTTTTTTTTATTTAATATCGACTAGTACTAAATAAAAATTATTCCCACCCTAAACAGTTTTATTTTTGAATTCAATACACCCAATAAGATAACAACCGAATCCAAATTAGAATTTGAACACAATAATATAAATCCATTGGACATTAATAACAGCCAACACTGAAGTTTTCAAACACAAAACACCATAGTACAAAAATAACACAATAATATTCAATCAAAATTATCAAAATTAATTAAAAGACTTCCCTCACATCGTATTAAAATCGTATTTATATTTTTACTCAAAATATCACGGTTGAATTGTCCCCCTCAATTATTTTTCCTGCTGACATTTTAAATAATAAAATATAAATTAAATGTTTTTGTTTCGTTACGTCATTTAAGTATATAGACTTTTTGTTCGTCTAATTTGATGGATTTTATTGCTTCCAAAATTTTTATAAAATTATAAATTCCCCTACTTTCAATAAAAAATGTTAAGTTTTAATTTTTATTGGCTAAAGTATTGGACTTTTAAGAACGAATCTAGTAGTTCTTCATCATCCTGGAAAAGTGAAATAAAAATGTATATGGCAAAATCTTACATATTCAGCTTTTGAAAACTATTGGTTCAAATTCAAAAATTTATTCCAAATACAGATAAATTTTGAAAAAGAAACAATTTTAAACACAAACACCACAAAACACAAACCCAACAGAATAAATTGGCAAATATTTAATATAAGTTAAAAGAAAATCGTTATTTTTATTTCCCATCAAAAAAAATGAAATTTTGAATGTTTTTTGTAAGACTGAGATTTGATCTTCATTTAAATTTTAAAATTAAAAATGTTAAACAAAAAGTTATGAAATTGTGCCGTTTACTTTTTGAATGCTTTTAAAAACAAAATTTTAAAGGAAATGAAAGAAAACTCAAATGTAAGATTAATCAATTATTAATGATTTATTTGTCAAATCAAAATAGTTATGCACTTTATTATCATAAATAAAATAAATATTTACCAAATACATTAAATTATAATTACATGAACTTTATTTAAACAAAAAAAAATGTAAATAATTATTAATAAAATATAAATAAAATTTACACAATAAACAAAATAATTTCCAATTTCAATTTATTCAATCTATTTAAAATTGATAAGGATACCGTGGATTAAATTATTATATAATTAAGTCAATTAATAATGTTATTTATTTTTAAGTCAATAGAATAAATGTAAAATCTTCCATAATGATTGATATTTGAGTTTCTTAATGCCTTAAATATAATTAAAACTAAAATAAATATTTGAATAAAGCAAAATATTTCATTTAATTAAAATTTAATATTATTTAAGAGGAATCAGAATCCATGCGTAAAATATTCTTCTGTAAATCAGAGAAAAATTGGAACACTTCATCTTTTCAATCCAACTTTACATTGTTTCTATATTCTTATGCTTAACAACAGTTACTTACCTCCACGTAAACCACTAATCGAATTAAAGAAATTCTTTCGAATGTAACAATTAAATTATTGTTGCTAATTCTAATCAATTTTTCCACTTAGACAACGTGCTTACTTTGCATTAAATAAATACTTCAAATGAAATATAAAGAAGCCCAATGAAGCCCAATTTCTGATGTAAAAGTGATTCAGAATAAACACCAAGAATTCAAATTAAAACAAAAAGGTTTTGGGTTTATTTTTTTATTTGTTTCTTTCAAAATATAATTTCTATTTACTTTCTTAAGACACTAAATATAACATAATATTGTTGTTGTATTGTATTTCAATTTTTTATTAACCTAGTACATCAACGACTAAGGTGAGGTGGGTTCTGAACAACCCTAGCATCTGCACATGCATTTTAATTCGATTCGGCGCATTGCCAGCTCTTAGGAACATGCAGATTTCTTAAGAAGGATCGTTCGGTTAAAACCTTATCCTGCACATTATTCAAACACAGTTAAGTTCATTAATAAAGTATAATAAAGTTACTAATTATTCTTACACCAGACAAATATTATTTTCAATATTTGACAAATGAACTTATAAAAAATATCTAATACTGAAAATTGTATTAAATCAAAAATTAACTTTACTTTATCATTTCAAGTATACAAGAAAAAGATAAGGACGAATCACAAATATCAAATGTATGCCTTAAACAAATCATTCGAAATTTATTTGTTCAACAGAATTGTTCAGTTTATTTTTAAATTATTCAAAAGTGAATATAAAAATTTCAATATCTTTTTTTTTTCCATCAGAAAATCACAAGAAAAATAAGAAACTGTAAGTAAAAAGGAAATTATGAATAAAATTTCAATTATGTTACGGATTTCATTGAACGATAATAATTTAGTGATCACGTTTCTCGTGAATTTCAAGAGTTTCAAATAATATGAAGAATTTTTTAGGGAAGAAATGATTTCGTTTCCATACAAAAGGAACTTCTTTGTTCCTTCAAGGGACTTCCGGTATAATCATTACAAATATAGAAAAAAAATCTGTCGTCATTTAATGATAATTTTAGAAATAAAATCATGCAATGCACTAATTAAAAATTCTCAAAAATATATTTAGTTGAACTTAAGTACAAAGTTTAAATTTTCATTGGTTGTTTAATCTGGTTTAATTAAACTTTAGGAATTGGATAGGAAATTCTTCTTTAACAATCCCGATGTATCCGGGCCAGACAATTCTCTGTTAAAGAAGTTTGAATGATATAGACGATTTGACTCTCTGATTATAAGTAAATTTATTTATGAAAAATATAAGTTTATATACATTAAAAATTGATTACATTGCATTTTAACTTCATGAGAACAATACAAAAATATGATAAAGAATTGTTATTCTCATATAAGAATGTATTATAAATATGCCCAAAAATGCATAATTGCAGAATACATGAAGATGTTTTCTGCGGTGCAATGATTTAATATAATTTGATATATTTGATTTTTAATGTATTTTGATGACACAATTATTTTGCTGCGTTTACAACGCACCGTTTATTTTTTTCATATTTATAAAATATGTGATTGAACATTGGTAACGGATAGGAAGAATTAAGTTGAAATAATTATGGTCAAGGACATTTTGCGTTTATATTATATGATATGACTATTCTCAAGAGTGTATGTGTTGTGACGATTTATTGCATCCAGTGACCAATTTTTATCATTTTTATAATTCATTAAAATTAATTTAAAATAAAACATTAGATAATCAAAGTGATAATTTAAACGAAAGACTGATTAAAAAATGGGCAATATTTTATCAGTACTTTTTGTTATCTTGAATTTTAAAAGATTGAGGTAAAAAACTTTAATTGTTGTAATTTGGTGCATATTGGTTTCTGCTCAAGGTAATAAATAACCAAATAATTAAATTATTAAATCACCAAGTGGTCATCGATAATTAATTTTGAAATATGAAAAAAGTTAAATCTGAATCATAAAGAAGAAAAATTAAATTTAAAGTAATTGGAAATTTTCATTGCGATTCTCACAAAATGTTTTCAGTTCGACACAAGATAAAATTCCAAATAAAAATATTGTTGTGCAATTTACAGTCTTCTAATCACAACAAAATTTAATGAGAACAATACTGAACTTAAATCATTGCAATTATTGAAAGGCAGAATGACAGAAATGAAAGCCAAATATAAATTAGTAACAATTAAAGTTTAGAAAATTATTGAAATCAATAAAAAATGTTAATCAACAAAACCGAATTAATTTAGTTTTACTTTACAGATGGCATTCGCTATTCAGAATACGAATAATTGGCAAATTGCAATGCGCACTTTAAGTGATAGTGCTAATTTTTTATTTAACAATAAAACGATGTCTGATGTTACATTTGTGTTCAAGAATAAAAATTCAGCCAATGAATCAACAGAAGAAATTCACGCGCATAGTTGGATTTTATCGATGTTAAGTCCTGTGTTTTATGACAGCTTCAAAAATAATTTTGAGGTTTCAAAACATATTCCCGTTTCGGATTCATCGTATGAAAGTTTTTTGGAATGTCTTCGATTTGTCTACAAGAGTGAATGCATTTTAACAACAGAAAATGCTTATGAAGTAATGGAAGTGGCTCAACTAAAGTACAAAGTTTAAATTTTCATTGGTAACGGATAGGAAGAATTAAGTTGAAATAATTATGGTCAAGGACATTTTGCGTTTATATTATATGATATGACTTTACTCAAGAGTGTATGTGTTGTGACGTAAGTATGCAGAAGAAGAATATTTAAATTTAATTTACATTTATTGTTCATTTGATTTCTATATTCAAGATTATAATCATTTTTCTGAAACCATTTATTGCATCCAGTGACCAATTTTTATCATTTTTATAATTCATTAAAATTAATTTAAAATAAAACATTAGATAATCAAAGTGATAATTTAAACGAAAGACTGATTAAAAAATGGGCAATATTTTATCAGTACTTTTTGTTATCTTGAATTTTAAAAGATTGAGGTAAAAAACTTAAATTGTTGTAATTTTGTACATATTAGTTTCTGCTCAAGGTAATAAATAACCAAATAATTAAATTATTAAATCACCAAGAGGTCATCGATAATTAATTTTGAAATATGATAAAAGTTAAATCTGAATCATAAAGAAGAAAAATTAGATTTCATGTCATTGAAAAACTTTTATCGGGATTTTCACAAAATGTTTTCAGTTCGACACAAGATAAAATTCCAAATCAAAATATTGTTGTGCAAATTACAGTCTTCTAATCACAACAAAATTTAATGAGAACAATACTGAACTTAAACCATGGCAATTATTGAAACGACTTTTAAGGCAGAATGACAGAAATGAAAGCCAAATCTAAATTAGTAACAATTAAAGTTTAGAAAATTATTTAAATCAATAAAAAATGTTAATCAACAAAACCGAATTAATTTTGTTTTACTTTACAGATGGCAACCGCTATTCAGAATACGAATAATTGGCAATTTGCAATGCGCACATTAAGTGAAAGCGCCACATTTTTATTTAACAATAAAACGATGTCTGATGTTACATTTGTGTTCAAGAATAAAAATTCAGTCAATGAATCAACAGAAGAAATTCACGCGCATAGTTGGATTTTATCGATGTTAAGTCCTGTGTTTTATGACAGCTTCAAAGATAACTTTGAGGTTTCAAAACATATTCCCGTTTCGGATTCATCGTATGAAAGTTTTTTGGAATGTCTTCGATTTGTCTACAAAAGTGAATGCATTTTAACAACAGAAAATGCTTATGAAGTAATGAAAGTGGCTCAAAAATATTCTCTTAATTTCTTGGAAGGTGACTGTGCCGATTACTTAATGAAATATATTACAGTGGATACTGTTTGTCAAACATTAGATAACGCCTTAACAAATGGAGAGAATTCACTCCAAGAAAAATTAATTGAGTTTATTGCTCCACAAATTGCTCCCATTCTGCAGACAAATTCATTTCTAAGCATAAAAAAGGAATCATTAGAAGCAATTTTAAATATTGAGAAAACGGGGCCAATTACTGAAGTAGAGATTTTTGAAGGTGTTATGAAATGGGCTGCAGAGAAATGTACTTCTACTCAGATGGTTGTGAATGGGTCCAATAAACGCCTGCAATTGGGACAACTTCTTAAAACCATTCGATTTCCTACGATGACTTCTTGTGAATTGGCTCAATGCTTTGAAAAAGAACAAGGACTTTTCACAAATGAAGAAGAACATTCGCTTTTAATTTCGACTGTGTTAAATAAGAATAGCAAACTGGGATTCAGATCTGATGCCCGAGAATATTTAATTGATTTGGATAAAATAACTGAAAATGAAATTAGGCTGTTTAGTAGTGGATTGTTTTCTGTTCGAATTTGCGTTGGTGATTCTAATATAAGATCAAAATTCACAGTAAGTAAGATGATTTATCTTACTGGAGTAAGAATTGCAATACCAGATAAAACTCAAAATGCAACTATTCAATTTATTAAGGAACGAAACATTATTTGGTTTGAAGAAAAGTTTCACATCGTACGAAATAATTTCGATATACGTTATTTCAAGACACCATTATTACTAAAGCCGAATCAAGAATATATTGTTGACGTTCAATTTGACAATAAAAATTCACAATTTTGGTATTGTGATAAAGTATCAACACCGTGGTCTAAGACAGAAGAAGGTGTTGAGTTTAATTTTTCAGATTTAAGTCAATTAATGAGGTTATTTTTTTTTAAGTCAATAGAATAAATGTAAAATCTTCCATAATGATTGATATTTGAGTTTCTTACTGCATTAAATATAATTAAAACTAAAATAAATATTTGAATAACGAAAAATGTTTCATTTAATTAATATTTAATTTTATTTAAGAGGAATCAGAATCCATGCGTAAAACATTCTCCTGTAAATCAGAAAAAATTGGAACACTTCATCTTTTCAATCCAACTTTACATTGTTTCTATATTATTATGGTTAACAACAACTACTCACCTCCACTTAAACCACTAATCGAAATAAAGAAATTCTTTCGAATGTAACAATTAAATTAATGTTGCTAATTTTAATCAATTTTTCCACTTAGACAACGTGTTTACTTTGCATTAAATAAATATACTTCAAATGAAATATAAAGAAGCCCAAATGAAGCCCAATTTCTGATGTAAACGTGATTCAGAATAAACACGAAGAATTCAAATTAAAACAAAAAGGTTTTGGGTTTATTCTTTTTTTTTTCTTTTTGTTTCTTTCAAAATATAATTTCTATTTACTTTCTTAAAACACTAAATATAACATAATATTACTAACTATATTCATCTTTATTATTTATTTATTTATAATAATTATTTAGAAATAATTTATTTAAAGTTTTTCTTTGGTTATACAAATTATGTATTATTTATTTATTTATTAAAATAATTATTGTTATTATTACTTGTGAGAGAGAAAAAAGGAAAACATAAAAAGATTTTCTCCGATTACAAAAAATAACGTTTGCAGAATAAAAGAGACAAAACTTTTACAATTTTTTTCTTTCTAATTTAATAAAGGAGGAATAAACTGGGTTGAATAAAAAGAAATATCAACGAGATAATGTGTGTGTGTGAGGATGACTTACAAAAGAATTAAATTAACTTAGCTTCTAAATATGTCCCCTCTTTTGGTTGTTACTCGCTTGTTTTGGACTCCAAAGTTAAAACTTTTTATTTTATTTGTTAATTTTATTCAACAAAATTTGTAATTTTTTCTTCTTTTTATTTATTCTATTTATTTATTGCAAATTATCCAAAGCAGAATTAACACCCATATGATTCTGCATTATTTATTTTACTAAACATTGAAATTTATAAAAAATAAACAGAAACATTTTAAAATTAAAAATTGAAAATTGAAAATTAAAATATTTATGGTAAACTAAATTAGAATAAGGATAATTGCTACAGTAAATACTAACAACATGTAACAACAACTATAAATTATTTTATATTTTATTCTTAACTTATATATAATTATAATTCAATCTTATGCCTCTAATGTCCAGATTGTGAGAGAAACAATTTACATTTTAATATTTGTACAATCCTAAATTACGGTACTGTACCTATGTGCATTCTCTTTTATCTCTTATCATTAATGCAGGGCCTTTATATGTAACTAATAAATAATCCATTACATAAATAACATTTAATAATAAAAATAGATTTTAATCCAATAAAAAAATAATAAAAATTTAATCTAAAATAACAACAACAAAATTAATACAACAAATTATAATTACGATAAATAAAATATCACAATAGAACTAAACATCTCCTTAAAGTTCCATACAATTAACTAAACTATTTTAGCATATTGATTCATTCCCATAAATAATCTTGTCTAAATGGAAATTATTCAAACACAGTTTAAGTTCATTAATAAAGTATAATAAAGTTACATATTATTCTTACAGCTGACAAATATTATTTTCAATATTTGACAAATGAACTTATAAAAAATATCTAATACTGAAAATTGTATTAAATCAAAAATTAACTTTACTTTATCATTTCAAGTATACAAGAAAAAGATAAGGACGAATCACAAATATCAAATGTATGCCTTAAACAAATCATTCGAAATTTATTTGTTCAACAGAATTGTTCAGTTTATTTTTAAATTATTCAAAAGTGAATATAAAAATTTCAATATCTTTTTTTTTCAATCAGAAAATCACAAGAAAAATAAGAAACTGTAAGTAAAAAGGAAATTATGAATAAAATTTCAATTATTTTACGGATTTCATTAAACGATAATAATTTAGTGATCACGTTTCTCGTGAATTTCAAGAGTTTCAAATAATATGAAGAATTTTTTAGGGAAGAAATGATTTCGTTTCCATACAAAAGGAACTTCTTTGTTCCTTCAAGGGACTTCCGGTATAATCATTACAAATATAGAAAAAAAATCTGTCGTCATTTAATGTTAATTATAGAAATAAAATCATGCATGCACTAATTAAAAATTCTCAAAAATAAATTTAGTTGAACTAAAGTACAAAGTTTAAATTTTGATTGGTAACGGATAGGAAGAATTAAGTTGAAATAATTATGGTCAAGGACATTTTGCGTTTATATTATATGATATGACTTTACTCAAGAGTGAATGTGTTGTGACGTACGTATTCAGAATAAGAATATTTAAATTTAATTTACATTTATTGTACATTTGATTTCGATTTTCAAGATTATAATTATTTTTCTGAAACCATTTATTGCATCCAGTGACCAGTTTTTATCATTTTTATAAATCATTAAAATTAATTTAAAATAAAACATTAGATAATCAAAGTGAAAATTTAACGAAAGACTGATTAAAAAATGGGCAATATTTTATCAGTACTTTTTGTTATCTTCAATTTTAAAAATAGAAAAAGTAATTTAAAGATTGAGGTAAAAAACTTAAATTGTTGTAATTTTGTGCATATTAGTTTCTGCTCAAGGTAATAAATAACCAAATAATTAAATTATTAAATCACCAACTGGTCATCGATAATTAATTTTGAAATATGAAAAAGTTAAATCTGAATCATAAAGAAGAAAAATTAAATTTAATGTAATTGAAAATTTTTATCGGGATTCTAACAAAATGTTTTCAGTTCGACACAAGATAAAATTCCAAATCAAAATATTGTTGTGCAATTTACCGTCATCTCATCACAACAAAATTTAATGAGAACAATACTGAACTTAAATCATTGCAATTATTGAAAGGCAGAATGACAGAAATGAAAGCCAAATATAAATTAGTAACAATTAAAGTTTAGAAAATTATTTAAATCAATAAAAAATGTTAATCAACAATACTGAATTAATTTTGTTTTACTTTACAGATGGCATCCGCTATTCAGAATACGAATAATTGGCAAATTGCAATGCGCACATTAAGTGAAAGCGCCACTTTTTTGTTTAACAATAAAACGATGTCTGATGTTACATTTGTGTTCAAGAATAAAAATTCAGTCAATGAATCAACAGAAGAAATTCACGCCCATAGTTGGATTTTATCGATGTTAAGTCCTGTGTTTTATAACAGCTTCAAAAATAACTTTGAGGTTTCAAAACATATTCCCGTTTCGGATTCATCGTATGAAAGTTTTTTGGAATGTCTTCGATTTGTCTACAAGAGTGAATGCATTTTAACAACAGAAAATGCTTATGAAGTAATGAAAGTGGCTCACAAATATTCTCTGAATTTCTTGGAAGGTGACTGTGCTGATTACTTAATGAAGTCCATTGCAGTAGACAATGTGTGCCCTCTACTAGATTATGCCATAACTAATGGACAGAATTCACTCCAAGAAAAATTAATTGAATTTATTGCTCCCAAAATTGCTCCCATTCTTCAGACAAATTCATTTCTAAGCATAAAAAAGAAATCATTAGAAGCAATTTTAAATATTGAGATAACAGGACCAATTACTGAAGTAGAGATTTTTGAAGGTGCTATGAAATGGGCGGCAGAGAAATGTACTTCTACTCAGATGGTTGTGAATGGGTCCAATAAACGCCATCAATTGGGTGAACTTCTTAAAACCATTAGATTTCCTACGATGACTTCTTCTGAATTGGCTCAATGCATTGAAAAAGAACAAGGACTTTTCACAAATGAAGAAGAACATTCGCTTTTAATTTCGACCGCGTTAAATAAGAATAACAAACTGGGATTCAGATCTAATGCTCGAGAATATTTAATTGATTTGGATAAAATAACTGAAAATAGAATTCGCCTCTTTATTACTGGATTTTGTTCTGTTCGAAATTACGTTGGTAATTCTAATATAAGATCAAAATTTACAGTAAGTAAGATGATTTATCTTACTGGAGTAAAAATTGCAGTACCAAATAAAACTCAAAATGCAACTATTCAATTTATTAAGGAACGAAACATTATTTGGTTTGAAGAAAAATTTCACATCGTAGAAAATAATTTCGATATACGTTATTTCAAGACACCATTATTACTAAAGCCGAATCAAGAATATATTGTTGACGTTCAATTTGACAATAAAAATTCACAATTTGTGCACAATGATAAAGTACCAACACCATGGTCTAAGACAGAAAAAGGTGTTGAGTTTAATTTTTCAGAACTAAGTCCATTAATGAGGTTATTTTTTTTTAAGTCAATAGAATAAATGTAAAATCTTCCATAATGATTGATATTTGAGTTTCTTACTGCATTAAATATAATTAAAACTAAAATAAATATTTGAATAAACGAAAAAGTTTCATTTAATTAAAATTTAATTTTATTTAAGAGGAATCATAATCCATGCGTAAAACATTCTCCTGTAAATCAGAAAAAATTGGAACACTTAATCTTCCATGCAACTTTACATTGTTTCTATATTATTATGCTTAACAACAGCTACTTACCTCCACTTAAACCACTAATCGAATTAAAAAAATTCTTTCGAATGTAACAATTGAATTAATGTTGCTAATTCTAATCAATTTTTTAAACTTAGACTACGTGTTTACTTTGCATTAAATAAATACTTAAAATGAAATATAAAGAAGCCCACTGAAGCCAAATTTCTGATGTTAGAGTGATTCAGAATAAACACCAAGAATTTAAATTAAAACAAAAAAGTTTTGGGTTTATTCTTTCTTTTTTTTTTGTTTCTTTCAAAATATAATTTCTATTTACTTTCTTAAAACACTAAATATAACATAATATTATTAACTATATTCATCTTTATTATTTATTTATTTATTTATAATAATTATTTAGAAATAATTTATTTAAAGAAATTATTCAAACACAGTTTAAGTTCATTAATAAAGTATAATAAAGTTAAATATTCTTACAGCAGACAAATATTATTTTCAATATTTGACAAATGAACTTATAAAAAATATCTAATACTGATAATTGTATTAAATCAAAAATTAACTTTACTTTATCATTTCAAGTATACAAGAAAAAGATAAGGACTAATCACAAATATCAAATATATGCCTTAAACAAATCATTCGAAATTTATTTGTTCAACAGAATTGTTCAGTTTATTTTTAAATTATTCAAAAGTGAATATAAAAATTTCAATTTCTTTTTTCTTCAATCAGAAAATCACAAGAAAAATAAGAAACTGTAAGTAAAAAGGAAATTATGAATAAAATTTCAATTATTTTACGGATTCCATTAAACTATAATAATTTAGTGATCACGCTTCTCGTGAATTTCAAGAGTTTCAAATTATACGAAGAATTTTTTAGGGAAGAAATGATTTCGTTTCCATACAAAAGGAACTTCTTTGCTCCATCAAGGGACTTCCGGTATAATCATTACAAAAAGTAGAAAAAAACTCTATCGTCATTTAATGTTAATTTTAGAAATAAAATCTTGCACTAATTAAAAATTCTCAAAAATATATTTAGTTGAACTAAAGTAAAAAGTTTAAATTTTCATTGGTAACGGATAGGAAGAATTAAGTTGAAATAATTATGGTCAAGGACATCTTGCGTTTATATTATATGATATGACTATACTCAAGAGTGTATGTGTTGTGACGTAAGTATGCAGAAGAAGAATATTTAAATTTAATTTACATTTATTGTTCATTTGATTTCTATTTTCAAAATTATAATTATTTTTCTGAAACCATTTATCGAGTGACCAGTTTTTATCATTTTTATAAATCATTAAAATTAATTTAAAATAAAACATTAGATAATCAAAGTGAAAATTTAAAGAAAGACTGATTAAAAAATGGGCAATATTTTATCAGTACTTTTTGTTATCTTCAATTTTAAAAGATTAAGGTAAAAATTTAAATTGTTGTAATTTTGTGCATATTAGTTTCTGCTCCAGGTAATAAATAACCAAATAATTAAATTATTAAATCACCAAAAGGTCAGCGATAATTAATTTTGAAATATGAAAAAAGTTAAATATGAATCATATAGAAGAAAAACTAAATTTAAAGCAATTGGAAATTTTCATTGCGATTCTCACAAAATGTTTTCAGTTCGACACAAGATAAAATTCCAAATCAAAATATTGTTGTGCAATTTACCGTCATCTCATAACAACAAAATATAATAAGAACAATACTGAACTTAAACCATTGCAATTATTGAAAGGCAGAATGACAGAAATGAAAGCCAAATAAAAATTAGTAACAATTAAAGTTTAGAAAATTATTTAAATCAATAAAAAATGTTAATCAACAAAACCGAATTAATTTTGTTTTACTTTACAGATGGCAACCGCTATTCAGAATACGAATAATTGGCAAATTGCAATGCGCACCTTAAGTGATAGCGCCACTTTTTTATTTAACAATAAAACGATGTCTGATGTTACATTTGTGTTCAAGAATAAAAATTCAGCCAATGAATCAACAGAAGAAATTCATGCGCATAGTTGGATTTTATCGATGTTAAGTCCTGTGTTTTATAACAGCTTCAAAGATAACTTTGAGGTTTCAAAACATATTCCCGTTTCGGATTCATCGTATGAAAGTTTTTTGGAATGTCTTCGATTTGTCTACAAAAGTGAATGCATTTTAACAACAGAAAATGCTTATGAAGTAATGAAAGTGGCTCACAAATATTCTCTGAATTTCTTGGTAGATGACTGTGCTGATTACTTGATGAAATCCTTTACGGTTGGCACTGTGTGCCCTCTACTAGATAATGCAATAACTAATGGCCAGAATTCACTCCAAGAAAAATTAATTGAGTTTATTGCTCCACAAATTGCTCCCATTCTTCAGACAAATTCATTTCTAAGCATTAAAAAGGAATCATTAGAAGCAATTTTAAATATTGAGAAAACAGGGCCAATTACTGAAGTACAGATTTTTGATGGTGTTATGAAATGGGCTGCAGAGAAATGTACTTCGACTCAGATGGTTGTGAATGGGTCCAATAAACGTCAGAAGTTGGGTGAACTTCTTAAAACCATTCGATTTCCTGCGATGACTTCATGTGAATTGGCTCAATGCATTGAAAAAGAACAAGGACTTTTTACAGATGAAGAAAAAATTTCGCTTTTAATTTCGATCGCGTTAAATAAGAATAATAAACTTGGTTTCAGATCTGATGCTCGAGAATTTGTAATTGATTTGAATAAAATAACTGAAAATCAAATTGAGCTGTTTATTACTGAATGGTCTCTTCGAAATTATGTTGGTGATTCTAATATAAGATCAACATTCACAGTAAGTAAGCTGATTTATCTTACTGGAGTACTAATTGCAAAACCAGATAAAACTCAAAATGCAACTATTCAATTTATTAAGGAACGAAACATTATTTGGTTTGGAGAGAAATTTCACATTGTAGGAAATAGTAACGGTATTCGTTATTTCACGAAACCATTATTACTAAAGCCGAATCTGGAATATATTGTTGACGTTCAATTTGACAATAAAAATTCACAATTTTGGTATTGTGATAAAATACCAACACCGTGGTCTAAGACAGAAGAAGGTGTTGAGTTTAATTTTTCAGAATTAAGTCCATTAATGTTGTGTTTTATTTTTAAGTCAATAGAATAAATGTAAAATCTTCCATAATGATTGATATTTGAGTTTCTTACTGCATTAAATATAATTAAAACTTAAATAAGTATTTGAATAAAGCAAAATGTTTCATTTAATTAATATTTAATATTATTTAAGAGGAATCAGAATTCATGCGTAAAACATTCTCCTGCAAATCAGAAAAATTTGGAACACTTCATCTTCCATCCAACTTTACATTGTTTCTATATTATTATGGTTAACAACAACTACTCACCTCCACTTAAATCACTAATCGAAATAAAGAAATTCTTTCGAATGTAACAATTAAATTAATGTTGCTAATTCTAATCAATTTTTCCACTTAGACAACTTTGCATTAAATAAATACTTCAAATGAAATATAAAGAAGCCCAATGAAGCCCAATTTCTGATGTAAAAGTGATTCAAAATAAACACCAAGAATTCAAATTAAAACAAAATGGGTTTGGGTTTATTTTTTTTTTTTTTTGTTTCTTTCAAAATATAATTTCTATTTACTTTCTTAAAACAATAAATATAACATAATATTATTAACTATATTCATCTTTATTATTTATTTATTTATAATAATTATTTAGAAATAATTTATTTAAAGTTTTTCTTTGGTTATACAAATTATGAATTATTTATTTATTTATTAAAATAATTATTGTTATTATTATTTGTGAGTGAGAAAAAAGGAAAACATAAAAAGATTTTCTCCGATTTAAAAAATAAACGTTTGATAAAGTGCAGAATGAAAGAGACAAAATATTTACTACGTTTTTTTTTCTTTCTAATTTAATAAAAAAGAAAATAAATTGAATTGAATACAACACAATAAAAACAAGACAATGTGTGTGTGTGGACTGACAGAGAATGTGAATGTATCCCGCTCTTTTGTGTTGTAAAAAAAATTCATTTTTGATTCAATCAACTTTATCATTGGCTTCTTTTTATTAGTTGTGATTCATTCCCATAATAATCTTACAGAAATGGAAATTATTCGAACAGAGTTAAGTTCATCAATAAAATTGTGAGAAAATACAAATAAACTGTGATAATTGAATTAAAATTTTGTTTCATTCATTCATACAATAATTTTGTTAAATATTGTTTTATTTTTGTTTGTTTTTTGATTTATTATAAAGTTTATTAAGAAATAATTAAAAAAATCAATAAATTATATAAATTTCTCTATATACAAAAATGTGTGTGTGTGTGTGAGTGCGTATGTGCTTTTCTTAAGTGCAATTTTTTTCGGTTAAAAATTCTAATTACTTTCATTTGTTATTATTTTTTTTATTAAATAAAATTAAATTATTTTTCTCCATATTTTCATTCTATTTGCTTATGTTACAAATTTTCTTTTAGAAAAGGGTAAACATAATTGTGCAATAATTAATACAATAATATTGGTAGACGCGTGTACACAAAAAAAGAACACAAAAATTAATTAATAAAAACGAAAAACATAAAATAAAATAAAAGAATTTAAATAAACATAAAATTATCTGAAATTAACGATAAAAAAATACAACAGAGAGAAAGATTTTATTAAAAGCGGAATAAATAATAATTATTGATTCAACATGAAGATGCTCCTTTAGTTGTAATTGCTGTTGATGTTGTACCACCAGTACTATTACCACTACCACCACCATTTGTTGAAGTGGACGTTGATGATGAACTTGTTGTTGTCTGTTGTGTTTCATAACGTTGCCGTAAACTGGCCAATGCACTTAATAAACGATTATTAGCTGCATCAAGTGCTGCTATTTGTTGTCCTTGCGCCTCAATAACACGTTGTTTATGTGTTAATGCTAATGACATTTTTAATTGTTCCCTTCTTAATTCCTCCTCCATATTTATTAATCTAGAAAATTCATTAAAAATTTTTTTCGGATTTAGGACAATGTTTTTGATAACGGAAGAAGAATATTCGTTTTTAATGTCGGTTGTAACCAATATAAATAATGACCTGTGGTTCAGGACAGACACTAGAAAATATTTAATTTAATTACTTCAGTTGAGGACTACAACTTCGACCATAATGATTTTTACGTTTTAATTTTAATTATTCTAATATAAGAACATCATGCAAATTCAGTCAGATCTTACTGGCTAGCAAACCCAAACTCAATAAAGATAATTTAATAATATGATGTAATAAATAAATAAATACAAACCTAGAAATAATACTCCTCATTTTACTGTCACTGTGTGGTGCTAATGCTAACAGATCATCATTTGAATCTCTTAAATCAGATTCTTCTAATTTATGTCTTAATGAATCAACAGATGCTGTAAGGAGACATAAGAGGTGTAGCATAAGTGGGAAATATTAATATGTAAAATTTCGGTTTTAATAAATATCGTCAATAAATACCTTGTAAACGTTCAATTTGTCTTTCACATTGTTCAACTGAACGTCCAGCTCTACGTCTTTTGCCTTCTGTATGACATAAACCTTCTGTATCTGTAGAACTATCTGATAGTGTTCTAGCTGATTCTAAACTTAAACGACGTTGATATCTATTATTATGATTATGATGATGATGATCTCTTGGTGTATTTACGAATGATGTTAATGATTCATGTGGTTCATCACGTTTATATTGCATTAATGGATTTGTACGTGGTATTCTATTTATATTACTAACAATACCATTGCCTAATCGTCTTGAACCATTCATTAAACTTAAACTCATTTCTTTATCACCATTATTAAAACTGCCATTTGTTAGTGATGATGATTGAACATGATGATGTACACCAACAATCTCAATGCCACAATAATTTTCATTACTTAACCGTTCTTCACTGCTAGATGGTGTTAATGATGTACTTGTATGTTGTTGTGGTTGTTGAACATGATATAATGGATTTTTGAATGCTAATGGTGCTGACATATGTTGACTCAAACTATTGTTAATCGTCGCAGATGAATTTGTTGTAGTTGTCGTTATCATTGAAGTTGGATTATTCTGATATTTTGTATTTATATACTGATATTTTCCATTTGTTAATGCAGCTAAACGTGAACTTTTATTATTGCTATTATTTATATTATTTATATTATTAATATTATTATTATTATTATTTGTTGTTGAAAATTCAATTATATTATTTTGTTCAATTGGACTAGAACTTTGTGATTGTGTTGTTATACTTTGATAACCAGAACTACATACATTCGATATTTGTCCAATTGATATATTACTTCCTTTACTTGTTAATAATTCTTTTGGTTTATTTTGTTGTTGCTGTTGTAAATTTTGTTGTTGTTGTTGCTGCTCATTTTGTTCATCAGCATATTTTATTAAATCTTCTAAATCTTCTAAATTCATTGGCATATTTGATATATTTGTATTTAAATTAGGATCGTATGGTATACCAAGACTTAAATTTAATCCAAGTGGATTTTTTGATGCAGAACGATCACTTAATAAACTTAATTGGGAACCATTTAAATTTCTAGTACGATTATTACCATTACATGTTGTAGTTGATTTTAATAATGGTGTTGGACTTTTTCTTATAAATGCACTTGATGGATCTAAACCAATTTGTATTAAATTTGAATTAATTTCATCATTATTATTACGTATTTCAATTGTTGAAATCATTTGATTTCCTATTATATTATTATTATTATTATTTCTCGGTAATGTATTTGCTCTTATACCAGGAGAATTCATTTGTGTTGGTGGTGTTTTTCTACCACTACTTGTTGTATTATAATAATGTGATGGTGTACCATTATTACCACTACCAGTACTACTTGTTGTACCACTGCCAACAATATAATTAACACGATTTGTTTGTCCATTCAATTTTTCACCATTTATAAAATTTTGCACAGTTGTCGGAATTAAAATATTTTGTTGAAAATTTGTTGATGATGAAATACTTGACGTTGATTGTGAATGTTGTAATGAATTTTGACTTTGATGATGTTGATGTTGATGATGATTCACATTTAAAAGTGGTGATACAGTTGGATCATTATAACGAAATATATTTTTTTCTAATGAACTTGGTGTTAAAACTCCACGTATAACACCACGTTCTGGACCACGTACAATACCATTATTTTGTTGATGATTATTTTCATGATGGTTCGTTTGTTGGTGGTGTTGCTGTTGCTGTTGTGGCATTGTAAAATTATTCATTTCTTTTGCCTTTTGAATTTCATCAAGAATATCCATTAATGGATTTAATTCATGTTGACGATTTTGTTGTAATTTTTGAAAACTTTCAGATAGAAGCGAATGAAGTATTGATAATTGTTTACCTTGATCAATGTAACCTGACCAATCTAATATTGTTTCAGGTGTTACATTATCGGATCTTGTCTAAAAAAAAAGGAAAGAAAGAAAAATGAAATAATTAAAATAATTGAAATAACAAATAATATTTACCGAAATTAAATGCAAGAATTCTTTCATTTTTGGTGCTTCCTGTTCTAAAAAGTCATTTAAAAATTCCATAAAATTTTCCTTTCCTTGAAATCGTGTAAAATTAGCAAGTGTTTGTAATGTTTTAGCAACAAGTGTTAAATTTCTCGTTGCTCTACCAGATGGTAATTCATTTGTTATATTAAATAAACTTGGTGATAATATTGCAGGACATAAAAAACGTAAAAATATTGATGCACTTATTAAATTATCAGCCATATCTTCACGATTTAACATTTGTAAACGTTCTCTAAATGTTGCAAAACAATCTCTTAATTGTGTTGGAAAATGTTGATGTGATTCAGATATAGCTGTCCATGATGAACGTACAGCATTACGTAATGCTTGTTGTTGTCTTGATAATGAACCAGTTGCTTTTAATGGATCAACTTCACAATCACGTTCTGATAATATTATATCTGATATTGATAGTGATAATGTATCTTGTAAATATTGTTCACCAGTTAATTTAAGAAATGCTTCCATTGATTTTGTTGCTAATGAATTACCACGAAATGTTAAACGTTGATCACCAACACGTAATAAATCTAATGCAACAACATCAGTTAAAAATGCACCAGCCATACCTTGTGCATGCATTAATAATACTAATGCTTGTCCAATATCTTCTTTTGCTTTAACACCAATAACTGGTTCTAATATTTCGCATACTTTTTTATAATTTTCTTTTAAATAATCAAGAAAATTTGTATAAATTTCAATTGGTAAAATGTCAATACATTGAAAACGACATTTTATACGTAATGTGGGTATTGGTTCTTTTGATGAATTTCTACTAATACTATCATGTTTTTCTGATACAATTGTATACCAATCTTCTGATATTGTACGTGATGTTACTTCATGTATTGGTATTTTCACTGTACCAATTAATGTATGTTTATCACGTTTCTTTTTTTTATCACCTTCACGAAAAACATTTACATGAATTACATTTATATCTGGTATATCAGGAAAATCAAAATATTCACCCCAAAATAAAAGATCGGTACGTAATTTTACGGAAGTTCTGTAAAAGAAATGAAAAAATTAAACAAAAACTTAAATAAAAAATGTTAAAAAAAAAAATAATATCGCTCGATCAGAATAGGAATTTTTCAATTTTCAGTAAATTTGAAAGGAAAACTCAAACAGTCATTATAGAATCAAAATCAAATAATGAAGTTCGATAAGAATTTTTGTTGAATCCGATTTGCTCTTTTCATTTAAATGAGAAATAAAGGAAATTAAGTTTAATATTCTTAAAATGTTCTTCTCTCCCGACAATGAATTAGAAAAATGTATGTGCTATAAATGTTAAAACAATAAAGTAAGATTGATTTTATGTTTTCTTTAGTAAAGAAATTCTTAAATCTGATCAAACGAATTTATGTGTTTAAACATTTATTATTTTACCTTCCATAAAGTGTTTTATCTAAATTAATTTCACAAAAATATTTTTTCTTTGGAGGCAGTGCTTTGGCTTCGTATATCCACATTCTAAGTGAATTATCTGTACGACGTGTATGTTCTGAATTTGGTGCTATTGATTTTCTTAAACTATAAATCCATAAATCACGTTCTTGACGTGAACCACAACTATAATAACGTTCACCACGTGGTCCACCTCTAACTTGAAAACAATGACGTCTTCCTAATACTGATTGATGTACAGGTGCAACACCAACTGCTCCAGTACATGAAAGATCTATAAAGAAAAATATAATATTTAGAAAACTAAAAGAAATAAAATAAAAGAACAGAATTTTTTCAAAAGTTAATTTACCATGATCTGTCTATTGAGAAAAAGACGGTCAACATTTTTTTCAATTTTTATAAATTTAAGCGGATTGTGTAACAAAAATAATCTCAAAATGGTTTGAGTCTTGGATAATTAATTTTCTTTTCGAATTTTTACTAACATAAGACAATTATTTTTTTTAATTAACCACAAACGTTTCATAACAAAGAGTTAAACTCATCAAGAAGACATAACAAGAATAAATTTAATAATTACCAATTGTTGACATAACAGCGTGACTGGATAAAAGACTTTCATGTGATCTGGAACCTCTTAAACCACCGCCAGGTCCACGTTTTGCTCTTTCTAATTTTGTTACTGATTTTGTACGTTTCAGTGGGTTCGATCTAAAAGATCTAAGTCAAAGTATAACATTAGTTTTATTCAAATTTGAATTGAAATTTAAGCATGCTTTTATACACATACACACACACACAAATATGAACCTACCGCTTTGAAAAGAAATTTGTAAAACGTGATGTTGCTGGTTGTTGTTGTTCTGTCTTTTGTCCCATTATTGGTGTGGCTGGTGCTGAACCACGACGGCATGCCTTCTCATATGACGTATCTAGAATAAAATTGAAAAACGAATTAATTTCATTAATAAAAATTATTCTGCTTTAATATTGTTAAAATTCTGTGTTTCGTTTGTTCTTCAAATATAATCGTGAAGTGACGTCATTGAACTCATTAAAATAATCATAATCAATTTTTAATTTTTCTTAAAAAAAAAAAAACAAGTTTTAAAGAAAAAAAAGAGGAAGAGAAAAAAAGAACAATAAACGTAGAAGATGAATTACAATGTTTCCCTTAGATTTAATCAACGAACTAAAATCAATTCAATGAATTACATCAATTAATTTAATAATCTAATTTCTTATTTTTCATTCTAATTTCATTTTAATTCCCAGGGTTTCAACAATATTTGAATAATTTTGAACGATGTTAAATGAACGAAAAAAATCAAAACAATATAAAGTCAATAATTATCGCTACATGTTGGTAAAGCCCAACAATATATTCTGACTCTTATACACCAAAATTAGTCTGACAGGAAACAATGTACTTTTTGGATTTGATAAAAAAAATTCTGTTAATATTTTTCTAGTAAAAAAAAAATGATCGTGAAACTCAAACATTAAATGTTGATCGATCAATTCTCTCTGTCAGATCTCACTTCACTTTTTTTTTTCTTTTTTCAAATTTCAAGGACAAAAATTCAAAAATCAAATTTAATAAAAAAAAACAAACAAAACAAAAATTTCATTAGAAAACCGGCAAAATTCAGCGAAATGAAGAAGAACAAAATTCAAGGACAATTTTTTTTTCTTTGCTTTTAAATTTTCAAAGATCTTCTTTTTTTTTCTTCAAAACAAAATCAGATTTTCATTTTTTAAAATAAAAAACAACAACACGAATAAAATTAATTCAAAAGATTAAATTTCAGAGTCCAACAGAAGACAAAAAAAAAAGGTAAATCTTATGAATATCAGAAATGAAAACAAAAGAGATTTTTGTACTGTGATTCGATTTAGAAATTATTATTTTATGAGAATTGATGAAATCGACTTAAACTCAAATTAATTAATCCAAATTTCAAAAATGGGATCAGACAGTCAGAAACTCAGAAGAGAAAGATCAAACGACAATAAGATGGTCAGAGAATAAGTTTTACTTAATTTTATTAAATTAATTCCTTGTGATCGGATACAAAAATAAAATAAAAATAAAAACACAATTTATGGTTATTAAATTTTTACAAGAAAAAGAAGAAGAAGAAGAAGGGAAAAGAGAAAAAAAACTTAAATAACGTGAATAAACTTTCATTCAAATTCATTTTCATTAAATATTTTTATAAAAATTCAAAAAAAAAAAACAAAAAACAAATAAAATAAATTTATGTCTGTCCCCAGACATAATCAATTATTTATGCTTATCAATTATCATAAAATAACTAAAGAGTTTTTGAAAATCAAAAATTAATCTGTATCCTCCTTATTATATTTCTAGTTCAAACTAATAAATATTGGGTAGATTATTTTTAGACGAGAGGAGGGTCAGTAGATCGAAATAATCGTTCAATATTTTTTGTAAAAATTTATTATGCTATGAACGCTTCGACGTGACAATGTTGCTCTGAACACTTTTGTCATTCATGTATGTTTGCACGTAATATGTTTGTATGTTTCTATGCCTATCCTATATGTATCAATTGATATTGTACAATGTAAGAATAATAATTAAGGGCGTATATGAGATAGAGCCTTTAGGCCTTAGCTGAGGGCTGATTACATAATCACATGTTGGTCTTCATAGTTATTAAATTTTTCGATAAATTTTAACATTTGACGAAGCGTAACAAGTAACCGTGAAAAATTTATCGAAATATCTGAAAACGACATTTTTCAATAGAAGATTATTGTGTGTCTTTGAAATTTGTACTAAGCACATTAATTAATTCTTATAAAATTTTAATTTAATTCATTCGTGTCATTTCTAATTTGGATTTGATTTATTTTATTGTTCATTTATTTCTACCAGACCGAATATTTTTGTCAAAGTCTCTATTAATGATAATATTTGGACGTGTTACATAATTTAACTACTTGACAAGGACTCTTAAGTGAATTCAATTTAAGAATAAGAAATTCTTCAATAACAAAATTATTTTCATGCTCTAACATGAGAACAGTTAATTATAAAGAGTGGTGGGGGAGGGAGAAAAAGATTTAATTTGTAATTTTGTCATTTTTAATGTTTCTGCAAAAAATAAAAATGTTGACCCTTAATCAAGGTATAAAGTATACAAATTGAATTAAATTGAATTTCATGTACTACGACACTCTCTACTAATTAATCTTAATTTTTTTAAAAATAAAAAAACAAAACTTTTTTTTGTTACTTTGTAATTGAAAAATTTCGAAAAATTACTTTCAATTTTATTTTTCGTTTGGCTACACAACAAACTGCTTTAAAACTGATTCGATTCACTCATTGAATTTTCAAAGTCAAATTAATTCTTGTTTCTTATTTTTTGTTTTATTTGAAAAAAAAAAAAATAAGAAAATAAAATTAATTTATGATCAAATTCAGAAAAGGTTATCCGAATGGACTGAAAACGTCAAAGTTCGTGAAAAAAAAAGTTTAGTTACTCTCAAACGATGACAAATGCACAAAGGGGTTAACACAAAAATGATAAAAACGTACAAATTATGTTCATATTGGATTCAAACAAGATTCCGATAAGACGTAATAAATCCGTCAAAATTTTGACAATTTTTTTTTTCAGATTTTCAATAATTCCTTACTTACTTTCTAAATTCCATAAATGTCCAACAAACATAATTCGTCATTTTCTAAACCTTTCAGAAATACAATTACGAAATTTGTCGAATTCAATTTTAATAGATTAATTTATGTTTTGCGTGTTGTACTTATCAAGTAATGTAAAGGGTATACTTTTGACTTTAAGAAACTGGACTCTGACTCAAATAATTACAATTCCACACAATTTCACCTCGTTCATATCAAAAATTCGTTCATTTCTCATTTACTTCTGACAAAGCAGAAAGAAAAAAATTTCAAATAAAAAAACAAAAAATTAAAGATAAGATTAACATTTTTGTTGTTGTTAGTATATGAAAGAAATTCCCAAAACACCATAAAAATGTACGTAATTTTTTAAAAGTAAATAATTTTCAAGTGTTTATTAAATTTACAAATAAAAAAATAAAAATGAAAATAATTTTTACGATAAAAAAAAAACAATTTTTTTATTAATCAATTTCAAATTGTGACGTATGAATGTATGTGTCTCATTCACACTTTCCTAATTTCCCACTTGAGTTTATTTCCATTTTTTTTTTCTTTTTTTTTTTTACTTTCAAGATAAATTTTCATTCTTCTTTAGAAAAAATTATTAGTTCACCCAATAAAAAAAAAAAAAAAAAACAGAAAGAAAAAAAAAACTCTCAATGAGTCACAGAGTCTCAGACACAATCATATTCTTACATTCACAAAAATTACAAAACATACAACAACAACAAAGAACAACAAAAATTTAAATTATAAGAAATCAAGGCAACAACAACAATTAAATTTGAAATATTTAAAAAAAAAATTCGTCATTATTTTAAAAAATGTTCACAGGTAAATTGTAGAGAACAGAAAAAAAAACTAAGAACGAAAAAATTTATAAACACATCTGCGTAAGCAACCGCGCAGCAGCAGCAACATAAAAATACACGAGTGGAAAAAATAAGGAATTCCTAAACGATGTATTGGATTTTCTAAGAAAAATATATGAAGGCGCCTCTTACCGTTTTTTTTTCTTCTTCTTCTATTTTCATTTTTGTTCTTTCATTCGTACTCTTTTTTTTTATTTATATTAGAATGGAATAGAATCCAACCACTGAAAAAGTGTTATTTCTGATCATCTTCACGTTTAAAAGTTCATATTACAAATGACATTGAATCACATCATTTTAAACCAATCAAAAGACTTTAACTCTAATACTTATTATGTCAGACCTGAATGACTGGAATTCAAAATTTGTTCTCATTTTACAAAAGAATTAAGAGAACCGATACAACAATATATGTAAATGGTCTTTGTTAATTTCGATTTATCTTGTGAAAGTTCCACATAGACCCAATAGAAATATTTAGTCCTTTATTTATAAGTTTTAAAACAGATTTAGGAAATGATTTAATTTTACTAAAAATTCTGGATTATAGAATTAGTTACAGACATCCATCCATATTCAATATTATCAATTCAGATGAATCATCACGTTCGAGTAGAAAATATTTCACCAAAACTATTTGCACAAACCATTTCCAATCGGAAAAGTTTGATAAGGACGAGAATTCATCTTCTAATTGATAAAATCAAATTTTATCGCAAACAGATTTGAATTCATCTTTAATAGAAGCGGATAACCTTATAGAGGGAGTTTTGAAAGAAAAAGAAGAAAAGATCATCAACTATTATCATCATCATCCACAACAAGATCAATGTCTACACACACATACATACATTCTTGAAATCAACTGGTTTTTATTTATTATTCAAATGAAATAAATAGAAAGAAAGAAGAAAAAAAAACAACACAATACAAACACAAACAAAAGAGAAACAAAAAGAAATAATACAACGAGCATAAATCTGTTTGTCAGAACCTTTAAGAATAATAAGAAGTGAAGTGAAGAATAAGAAGAATAAAATACAACTGAAAAAAACAGAAAAAAAAACCTTGTCTTTCTTGAATCATGACGATGGTAAAACGCGCCCATTTTTTTTATTCCTTCACTTATTCTTCTTCTTCTTCTTATTTATTTGTTTTTTTTTTTTACTTTGTTTTGGTTTTTGTTTTTTGTTTTATTATTTTTTTTACTGTTTCTTTCGTTTGTCTTGTGTCTTGGTCTTGGGGTCTTGAATCTTTAGCTTTGAAATATTTTTGTTGAGATTTTTAGTTGGCTGTTTTTCGTTATTTTACAAACAAACAATAAATGTAAAACAGTTTTGTTTTTTAAATACAAAAATTCATAATAAAAAGAAGCATAAAATATGGAAGTATTTTTAGGAAGGTGGTAAAGAAGAGAGAGAGAGGAGGATATTGATTAGCATAATAATACAAAATTTGACCTTTCATCTGTCTTGAATTGTATTTTCTTTCTTTGATTTATTTTTGTGTCTTGAATTACACGGTTTTTTTTTCAAAGTTCAATTTTCTCATATTAAAAATTGTAGTAAAATTAAATTTGTATTTTTATTCTAAACAAAACAAAAACTAATTTATATGTAGTAAACTTCTATGTGCCTTTGTGTGTGTGTGTGTGTGTGTTGAAATTTTATGGTAAAATTTATTAAAAATGAATAATAAGGGAAAATGTTAAAATATAATGAAAAATTATTTTTAATTGAATAATTTTGTAATTACGTAGCAGCAGTAATAATAATCAATTGATTTTATACACAAAGAAAAAAAAATTAAATCAATTATTAATATATTTGTACTTATACTCATGAATTCACAAAAACAAACCAATACAAATTGCAACAATTTTTTACAGTTATGACAAAAACAAAAAAAAAAACAATTATGGTTCAATTTTAATTAGTACAGACACATATTAAAGCATAAACAGTTTAGAATTTTTTATTCAAGGACACAAACCTTAAATTTAAATATAATAAGACAAAAAAATGTCATTCTACTTTTAATCATGTTTCTTTGTGTTCGTTTGTTTGTTTGTTTCTTCCCCGTTAATCTGGTGTCTATATTTTTTTTTGATTGTCATAATATTTCATCCATTTTTAATTTGTGTCACAATAATAAGAATAATAATAATAAATAAAGAAGAATAATAAAATTGTCTTTTATCAGACAATCAAAACTAAAACGTCATCATCGTCATCATTAATAAATTACAGAAATTATATAAATTGAAAGAAGAAAAAAAATTATAATCATTTTGTTCCGCGGCAATTAATTTTGTTACTTTTTTTTATTTTTTGTTCTTCTTCTTGTTTTCTGACTTCTCATAATTTTATAATTTTTTTTTGTTCATTTTCATTACGTCATTTTTTTTAATCTCAATAAAAAAGTAGGAAAAAAAGAAAAGAAGAAACGCAAATTATTGACAAACAAAAAAAAAACACACACACACACACAAAATACTTATAAAAGACTTTCTAAAAACAACAACAAAGGTAAAAAAAACAAGAAATAAGAAACAAGAATCACGTATAATAAAATATTATTATGATTATTATTTATGTTTTTTTTTCTGTTTTTGTTTCAAACTCAGTTCTCTCACTTTGTTTATTGTATTTCTGTAGTATTTTTTGTTGTTGTTGTTGTGTTTGTAATAGCAATAGTAGTTGTTGTTGTTGTTTTTAAAATAGTTTTTTTTTATTAAGAAAAAAAAAACAAAAACAAAAATTATGTATATAGATATTCCAAAATTTTAAGTCCAAGTTACGCGTATATTTCATAATATTTTATTACAAAACTTATTTATACACGGAAGTTAGGAAGAGAGCTTTAAAAAAATATTCACTCTGGTTCAACACATTCCTCCCTCGTCCTCCTCTACATTCACTCACACTCTGTTTCAATTTTCTTAATAAACATTTTCCATTTCAATTTAAATTTAGAGGCTGGAAGGAAAGTCAGACAATTTGTATGTTTCAGTGAAAAAAGAAAAATTCAAAAAGTAATAAAATTATAAGATAACAATTTATGTTACGTCATCATTTGATTACAACAACAAAAGGAAAATAATAAAATATATTTTTATTTGCAAAAAAAAAAAAAACAACGGACAAAACAGAAAAACACACACCGACACACAGAAACTGCATAACACATTTTATGTTTTTTTTTTCTTTGTAACAAAAAATAACAAGAGAAAAAAAAAATTGGATCAAATTTATAAGATTAAAAAAAAAAAGAAAAGAAAAATGGAGGACAAATAAATATTACAGCTGCCGCTACAAACAGCCACTATTTTTTATAAAGCACGTGTGTCCAAAGCAAATCAAATAAAATTCCAGTATAAATTTTGACCTTCAAAAAAATATGTTTAAAAACAGTTTTCTTAATTTGAATAAAAATTTTTAGAGAAAAGAAAAAAAAAAAAAAGACAACTCGAAAATCTAAATCTAAATCTAAAACCTATAGTTTAAAATCTTAAAACTAAAACTGAAGACATTTTTGGTATTTTATTTTCTTCTGTTGGCCAAGAATTTCTAAATTTAAAAAATAAATAAAAAAAGAACCACAACAACATTTCTTAAATCAAATCAATTGAATCACTTCTCTTGTTTATTTTACTCTTCTTCTTCATCTTCTTCTACTTCTTAATAAATTTCTGTAATGATTTGTTTTTTTATTCAGTTCATAAGATTCAAAATGGTTAAATTTACTATCTTCCAAACATAACAACACACACACACACACACAAAATAAACAGATAAATACACACACACACAACACACATTGTTAAATACGCAGCCAGAATTAAATAGGCATGAAAAATTAATAGAAAGAGATAAATATAAGGCGAAGAAGAAGAAGAAACGATATAATTCTATTTTTTTTTATTGTATTATTTATTTGTCTCATTATACACGACCAGGGGAATAAAAAAAACACAACAGAGAACTGATACAAAAAAAGCCATATAAACACAACACACACACACACATGTACGTACCCAAGTACACACAACTACCGAGATAATAAATAATAATAATCCGAAAAAAAAAAAAAAGACAAGCAAGCAAGCAAAGCATCTGTTTTGCATATGGGCAAAAGTTCTTCTTTTTTATTCTTTTTTGTTGCGTTTTGTCGGCTGCGCGAGTTTTCTTTTGCTTTGTTGCTTTTTTAGATCTTTTGACTTAAAGAAAAAAAAAATTAACCAACCACATCAAATTCAAGTACACACACACACACACATACATAGGCAGACACAAACACACATGTTACAAAAAAAAAATAACAAAACAAAACAAAAGAAACAGAAAACAATTTTTTTTTATTATTTCTTTTTTTCATTTTATTTTGCTTTCAATTTTTAATAAATAATTTTTCCCTTTTTCTGCTTTATTTTCTATTCTGAGTTAACCAAAAGAATGAAAGAGTTTTAGAAGATGTATTCTCGTAATACAGAAAAAAAATAAAAAATGAAGCTTTTTTGTTCTTTTCAATCAAAATCAGAAAAATACAGAAAAACGATTCAAATATTTACAATTGAAATGTTTCAAAGTTGATTTCAAAGTTTATTTTCAAATGATTTCAGTTGACTTTATTTAAGAATGATTAAACCTACTCCAACTAAATAATTTAAAATAAAATTATTCCTCCTTTTCATTTGAAAATATTCACAGAATTTTCCAAAGAAACAGGAATCAAAATTGTAATAAAAAAGTCCTTAAATTTGACGATAGAAAACAAGAATTGAGGACGAATAATATGAAAAATTACAAAACATTGACTGAAGAGGGGGGGAGGAGAGAAAAATTCTAATAATTCATTATTTTCAAATTATCTCCAATATTTGACACTTTCAATTTCAGAGACTATCCATAAATAAATATACAAGCGACAGGGGATATGACAGAAGACAGAGGGCGTTTTTTTTTCTTGACATTTGGACAACCCTACAGATATTCATCGTTTGTTTTTTTTTAAACCACAAAAACCACAAACACACACACACACACACAACAGATATCAGTTTTCCTCCACTACATCATAACAGACAATAAAAATTGGGAAAAAAAAATTCATTGAATAAAAACAAATGAATAATTTAAGAAAAACTTTACAGATCAAAGAAAACAAAACAAAAAATAATAACAACAACAAGAAAATTGTTATCTTATCGTTTCTTGTTTATTTTATTATTATTTTTTTCTTTTAAATTTACGTAGAAATTAAAGAGGGAGTCACACAGTCAATCCAAATTAATTGTTTTAAAAGTTTGTTCGTCAGTTAACTTGTTGTCAAAATACAACAACAACAGCATATAAATGAATAAAAAAAGGAGGGAATCTCTTGACATAAATAAAATAAAATAAAACACACACACACACACACACACACACACACACACACAGAATAAAAAAAACGATAAGAAAAAAAACCGAAAAAAAAAATTTATTACGAAAGAAAAAAAAAAAAAAAGAAAAGAAAAATATTTCGAGATAATTTATTGTTTTTTGTTACCCGAATGTGTTGCTGTTTCCTCTTCTTTATCACCACCACCAACACCACCCCCACTATAAATACATATTAAACCATCATCATCATCATCGTCATCATTATCATCATCATCATTATCATCATCATCACAATTATCATTACTCAAATTATTTCCATTTTGTAATTTTTCCTTTTCCTTTTTTTTATCCTTAAAAAAAATATCCTTTATAAATTCACAAAATCTTTCGGTTTTCCATATTTTCTCTAATTGTTCAAATGGTAAATCATTTAGAATTACACCGATAGGTGGCTGATTAAAATTATCAATTTGATTTTGATCAACACATTTTGATGTTAAACTTTTTAATAATGAATTACTTCTTGTAATTTTTGTTGATTGTGAACGTCTTATAAAACCTAATGATTTACGTGTAGTTAATGATGATGATGATATTGTTTGTTGTTGTTGTTGTTCAGATGATGAATAATTTAATGAAATTTTAGGTGATGATTTTAATAAAAATGAATTTTTTGGTGGAAATGTATTGAGTAGTGATGATGATGATTGAAGATTTTGTGGTAATGTTTTTGATTTTTCTTTAATTGATGGTGATGATAATGGTGATATTGATGATGATGATGAAATTCTCGATGTTTTTAATGTTTTATCAGGTAACGATAGAATATTTGTTCTACTTTTTGATTTTATTAAACGTATTGGTGTTGATGTATTTGTTGTTGTTGTTGTTATTATTTTCTGATGTTCTTGCTGTTGTTGTTGTTTTAAATTTTTTTCATTTAATAATGTAAATTCATCATCATCACAAATAGTAACACCACCATTTAATATAATACCATAACGTTTTGATTTACTACAATTATTTATTTCAATTGATAATGATGATGATGATGATTGTTCTTTAATTGGTGTTGTTGGTGTTGTTACTGATTTTTTTGTTGTTGCTGTTGTTGTTGTTGTAAAATTATCATTAAAATTTGAATCATCTAAACTCCATTCAAAACTACACGAACTTAAATCTGGATTATAAATATTTTCTATTGATGACAATTTTTTATAATTATTTTTATTATATTTTTCATCATCCATTTCCTCCTCCTCCTCTTCAACGATATTTTCTTTTTCCTCTTTTCTATTTTCTTTGTAATTTTCTGTTATTGTTGTTTTTGTTATAGAAGAAGAAGAAGAAGAAGACGATGAAGACGAAGATGATGAGTTAATTGAAATAATTTGTTTGTGACATTTTCTATTCTCATTTTGATGATGATTGTGTTGTTGTTGTTGATTAAATTTAAATTTAGATGCTGATGATTGTGTTGTAAATGATGATGATGATGATGTTGATGACACATTTAATGGTACATAAAATGTTGATCTACGACGTCCAGTTTCTGTTGTTGAAGTTGGTGTTGTTGGTGTGGTTGGTGTTGTACCGGCAAATGAATTTTCCGCCGATTGTAGCATTTTTTTAAAATATGAATACAAAAACATAAATTTTAATTATGGCACAATTTCTCACAAAGAGAGAAAGAGACAGAGATAGAGAGAGAGAAAGGGATCGATCGATAGTGTTTTTTTTTATTTGTATTTGTGTTTCGTTTGTTCTTTTTTTTTCTGTATTTCTTTAATCAAACTTTTACTTTGTTAAATTAAATACAAACACATTCACACACATACACTAATACACTCGTACATAAAATAACTTTTTTTTATCCTTCTTATCTCACAAAACTGTTTTTTTTTCTGTTTTTTTTTTCACTTTTTTATCTTTTTTTTTTTTGAGTGTTGATTGGAGACTAACAAAAAAAAAACACAATAAGAGAGAAAAATAATAATTATTAATTATTAAATTATTAAATATTTTTAATTCTTTGGGAGTTTTTTCAGAATTAACTAAATTTAATTGGTTACTTCAGAAATATATTTCTGTTGTTGAAAAATTATCGAGAAAATATTATTGAATTGAACTTTTTAATAAAAGAGAAAGAGAGAGAGAGAGAGAGAGAGATAGAATGAAAATATTTAAAAATTTAAAGTTTCAGTTACGATTATTGTGAAATTCAATTTATTTCATAATAAATTATGGACCTTTTCAATTTTTTTTTTTTAATTTTCACTGAGAAACGAACAATAACATAATATTTTGATTAAATTCTCTAGTTTTCTCTTTCACACAAAAGTCAAGAGAAAAAAAAAATTAAAAGATTGTTTCTTTTTCTTTTAAAGAAACAGAAATAAACACTGATTGAAGAATTCACAAATAAAAAAGAAAAAAAAAAGAAGCTTGCAAAAATTATTCTTCTTTAGAATAAAAAATAAAAAAAATATATTCGAATTGAAAAGGCCAATAAATAAATTAATAAATAATTATTACAACAACATAAAAAAAAAAAAGTTATGAAAGATGGATTCCAATTTAAATAAAGTTCAATACAAAGACTAATCATCATTCTATCTTTATTTTTTTTTTCTTTTGAAGGTTGAAGCCACAGAATTTATTTTTGATTTTTATTTTGGCGAAATTAATTAAGAATCACAATATAAACAACAACAAAGCTTTTTTTTTTTTTTATAAAAAAAAAACAACAAAAACAATTTAAATCAAAAAATAAATTTAATTATCCTGCTGACACGACAACCAGCATTGATTTGTGTTTTGAATTGAAAAAGAAAAGCTAACAAGAAAGAGGCTGAACAAAGTAAATAAGAAGAAACATTAAAAAGAAAACTGACCCTTCTTAACAGTTAACCCAAACACAATAAGAGGGCATACACACACACACACATATATTATAAAAATTGTGCGTGTTTTTCATAATAAAATAATTTTTAATGAAAAAGGAAACAAAAGAAGGGTCAAATGAATAAGAGGGAAGAGAAGCCATAAACTTTTATAAGTTTGAAAAAGTCGAGGTGTGAAAGAGACAGATGAACAGTCAGAGAACAATAATCACGTAGATTCCAATTCTATTCAGGAAAAAAAAATTGCGACACAAAAATAACAGGGTGGATTAAATTATTTTTGTTTTTTTCTTTTTCTTTCTTGTTTTTAACAAATTAATTAAAATAAATTATTTTTAGGTCAAAAACTGTTGTTGGTTTTTTGTAAATTTAATGAAATTAAATTTTTAATTAATAAAGATGATAAAAAATGTTCCAAAAAAAAAAAAAGTGCTTTTAAAATTAGAAAAACACGAATATTTTATAATGAGCTCATCAAAAACTGAGAATCAGTGAGTGAGTGTGTGTGTGTGTGTGATTGTCTGTTGACGTTTTTTTTTTTTGACGTGCTATGACGTGATGAATCAGAAGGGTAAATTTGTAAAATTTTAAAAGGAAAAATTTGTCGTTTTTTTTTTCTTCTAATTTTACTTTTTTCTTTAATAAAAACAAAAAAAAAATCTTTTAAAAAATGAAAGGAAATTTTCTTTATAAGAAAAACAAAAACAAAAATTATTTAAAATAAAGTTAATGTTGGTTTTTTTTTTTGTGATCGTGTTCGTGTGTATACTTTTATTGTTTCTGTCGTTCGTTACTTTTATTTTGTTGTTATTGTTTCTTTCAATACAAAAAATAAATAAATAAAAAAACACAAATTGAAAAGGTAATGGGGAAAAAAAAGCAAATAACGACAAAAAAAAAAAAGAAGTCATCGAAGCTTAAACCAGCCGTCGTACAGAAAAAGAACAACAAAAAAAAAGAAGGAGAGTACAAAAAGTTTATAGAGAATTTAAACTCAGTAAACCGGATCGAAAAAAAAAACAAACAGAAAATGTATACAAAAAAAAAATTCTGTGGCCTCCTCTCTGCTCACGACACGACATTCATCGTCGTGTTTCTTATTTTTGTTTTATATAGAAAAAAAAAAAGGGTAAAGACTTTTATCATAAAAAACTAACTTTTTTTTTGTTTTAATTTAATCAAATTGCACTTTAGTACTTTTTTAAGAGGTTTAATTATTTTCACGCAAACACATTTTTTTTTTTTAATTTTAATTTTAATTAACCACAAAATGCACAAATAAAGAAAAACACATCAAAAAAAAAAAAAAAAGTAGTCGGCTAAACGGATTTTTAACCAAGAAAAAAACAACGCTAAACTCGACAAACTTCAATATATAAAAAAAAAAAATTAATGAATAAAAAAATATTCAGAAAATTAAAAACAAAAAAAAAACGGAAAAGTACAAGAATACGTCGACAGAACACGGACTTTTATTCTTCACTCTTCAATGTACGTTTTGTAACTAAATTACTTTAACTTTAACTAACTTTTCTTTACTAAAAATTCATTCAAATTCTCAACACAAAAACGTAAGATTAAAATTATTTGTATGTGTTTGTGTGCATCTGCGTTTGTGTTTTGTTTTTCCTATATGTATGCACACATTTTTATTAGTGTGCTATTTTTTTTTTGTTAACATATTCAAACGTAACTAAAACGTGTTTATGTGTATAAAAATGTTAAATATGCATTTGTATTTGTGTTTGTGTACAGGAATTCTATATGAATAAACAAAACGCATGCGTTTTTTTTAATGGGACTTTTTTTTAAAATAATTCCACTTTTTTATATTTTTTTTCGGGATAATTTTTGTTAATTTCTGTAAAATGATTTTCTTTTTAAAAAAAAGTTAAAAGATTATTTACAAATTTTAGTTTTTGTTTTGCAACTGTAAATTTCTCCCTTCGGCATTTCCTGCCCTTTCCTATAATTCTAACAAGAAACATCTGAAGTCCCATGAGAGAAATGCAACATTGAAAATGTATTAAAAAAAAAAATATAACAAATTGCAATCTATTTGGATCAGTTGTAATTTAAACAAATTTTCCAACATGTGTTGTTTTTGATTGTGTTTGTGTGTATGCGTTAGATTAGCTATTTTTTTTTGCCTTTTTTTTTAATTTAAAGATAAGAATACCCCTAATAATTTCCTAATACATATAACACAATTCATAAATATATTTCTACAACTTTTTTCGAATCATTCTCAGATGTCGCTTTTGCTTGTTGCTAGGTTTTGTTAATTTGTTGCTGTCATTATTCTCACGCTAATTGAGATTTGACTTTAGCTTCGGTTTGCTGTTAGTTTTTTTTTTTTTTGAAACAAAAAAAAAACAAAACAAAAGAAAAAATGAAAATTTAAAAAATAAAACTCTCTGTTTTTTTTTCTATGTTTGTAAACAAGAAAAAAAAAACAACAAAAGAACAGAAAATGATAAGTGACACATTCAATACAATTTGCAATTCCATTCCAATAAAAAAATGTATTCACCCGGTTTTTCTTGTTTCAATAATTTATTTATTCTTTTTTTTTATTTTTTATCTTTCTCTCAAGAGATAAATAAATCAACACAAAATAATAACAATATCTATATTCCCAAAAAAAAAACAACAAAAACAAATAAAAAAAAGATTGAATATTAAAAAAAAAACTGCGCATTTATAAAATATAAATGTCGACATTTTGAATTTTATCAGAGAGCCTCTACATTCTACAAGTCCAACTCAAACGCAAAACTATATTCTTTCTCTTTCACACACACATTTTAAAATAGTACATATTTATTTGTCTCTTTTTATCGTAATTATTTCACGTTTAAATTTGATTTGAATGGAGGTTCGTGTATGGAAAAGGAGAAAATCATTTGTTATTATTTAGCAGCAATTGAACTTGAATGGTTTGCGGTGACGGGGGGCGCGAGGGGTTTTTATAGGTATCCGGATATTCTTTTGTTTTTTTTTTAAATGCCACGCGACAAAACGCGCTTTATAATAACAAATTTCACAATGTTGTATCAAAATATACTCTTTAGACTGACTTCACTGAGCATAATATATTTTTATTATTATAAATTTTGTTTTGTCCAAAATAAATCGATTGTATAAAATATAAATTCTGAACAATCACACTTTAATTTTTATAAACAAAAATATTAAAAAAAATAAAACAATTAAACACCAATTTCTCCTTTTAAGTAAAACGCCAATGTGTTACTTCAAACAAACTCTGTCATAAACGTGGAACAGAAGAAAAAGAGAGATAGACATTAAACAACTTAGGTGAAGTGGAAGTGCAGTAAGATGATTAAATTACAGTCGAACGTAAAATTTGAAGAATGCATTTCTACCTGTGTATAAATCATACACACACACACAAATGCACCCATAAAATTCATGCATCCGTAGTAGCTAAACACAAAAAGCGATATAATCATGCGCACTTGAAAAATTTCAGTCCTTTTTCCTTCCACCTGCTGTTTGCTTCTTTCTCTGTTTTAGTTTTTTCTTCTTGTAGCCAAAAAAAAAAAAAAGCAGCTGCGCATATTGATGAAGAAGGCTAAATATTTTTTTTTCTGGTTGTGTTTTTTTTTTTTTTTTTTGGTATTCTATGCGGGTTGAATTTTTGGTGTCGTCGATTCTTTATTTTTTATAGTTGTTGTTCTTTTTTTTCATTTATTTTGTACAATCCATTCATTTTTCTCTCTTCTCATCGTAATGTCAGCGACAAAAATATTGATAAATATGGAATTGACTTTGACTCACAAACTAACTAAAAAAAAACAAAAACTTAACTCCACACACAAGTCACACACAAACTCAAGAAGACATTAAAAAGGTTTTAATATATTCAAATTAATGAAGAAGAAAAAAAAAAACAGAACCACAGAAAGAGAATTTTTACAGTTAAGAAATTTTTCGTTTTTGGGTTCAATCTAAATCTTAAAAATAAAATTTCATTTGAATATTAATTAAATCGTATTGATTTTTTTTATTCATTCAAATTTTGGGATTGCCGCCGACTCAAGAATCAAAAATAAAAAAAATAAAAAATAAAAAACAACAAATCAAAAGAAATAAAAACAAACATTACGAAAGTTGGGAGGAGAGAATCTTATTCATTTTGTCGTCATCGTCTACTTATAAAAAAAAATATCAAAGCCAAAAATTTATAATTCATTCGCTTATTTTGTTACGGTTCAATTTTTTATTTTTCTTTTATTTATTTATTTAAAATAAAAACCGGAAACTTGATTTATAATAATTGTTATAAAATGCACATTGAATATTCGTCTCACGAATATCCGGGCGTATACAAAATTACGTTCAACTGACTGTGTCCACTGTAATAATTTAGTTATTTTTCTGTACGAGTGTAATTTTGTCATACATTATTATATTGAATTTTGTAAGAAATAAATTAGTGGAAAAACATCTGCCTTGTTAATATTATTGTACTTATTATGGCTTATTATTTTAAATCGTAAGTGAACCCAAAACAATTTATACTTTTTTTTCTTCTTCTTAATCAACAACAACAACAAATAATAATAATAATAATATTTATAATAATGAAGAAAAATTAGCTCCAGCATACACAACATTTTCGGTAATCATCAAAGAGAGATAATTACAAGAGGAAAAATTTCAAACTTTAAGGAAGTTTAAAATTAAAAAAATTAAATAAAGAAAAAAAAAATCAAAGAGAATAAAACAAGAAACGAAATTTTAAAAAATAACGCCTGAATGTAGACAATCATTTGAATATGTTAAATTATCCGTAGACTCAAACCAAATAGTGTGTGAATAAGTTGCATAAAATAAAGGCGCAACAAGTTAAAAAAATTTCATGTGGAGGAGAATAATTTTTTTTAAAAATAATAAAAAACATGAAAATTTCTCGGTATAAGAAAACGAACTTCGATGTACAAAAAAAAAATCTGTTCTAAGACAAATCATCAATCTCTGTAATCTATTTTATAAAATTTACAATTTATTCAACAAAAATATTTCCTTTCAAAATTTAAAATTCATTAAAAAAATTTTACTTCCCGTTTAAGAACAAAATTTAATATATTTCTTGTCTTTGATTTTATAAAAAACAATTCAACAAAAATTTATTCAAACTGTTAAAAATTTGCAACAAAAAATTCTCTCGTTATAATAAATAAATAAATGTTAAAATATTATTCGTTGTTGTCGTTGGACTTGAGTTGAGTTTGACCTGACATTATTTTCTTTGTACGTCTCTCAATTACAACTTCTTACAAAATGAAAACAAAATTTTTGCGACAATTTATATTAAAGATGAATGAACTCTGGGAAAGTTTTGCTCATTATGAAAATAATAAAAACTATTTTTGTAACGCTGAATAATAAAACATTATTTAACAATGAAGAAGAAGAAGAAGAAGATAAAAAAATACCAAAAATAAAACAAAACTAAAATTAAATAAACAACAACAAAAACAAAAACAACAACGAGGAAAAAATTCGTAAAAAAAGTAGATTTTTATTTGTGACAATAATTATTTCTTTTTTTACTGTTTTTGTGTTTCATTTCAGGAAGCATTAGGAGAAAAAAATATATTTATCGTATTTTCTAAACTGAAAAGAACAAAATTTACTTAACCAAAAAAAAAACAGAAGAAAAAAAAACTGAAATGAGGAAACATTCTGATTTTGATTAATTTTCCGATCATTGATTTTTTGAAATTTGTAATCGATCATTAGACAATTTGTTTTTCTATCAATATAACCTTCCATTATGTACGTAAGTAACTACTTACTACACACACACACAAACACTTAAGAATTATTACAGTTTAATGTCAATCAGCTCTACTAATTTGCTAATTCACAGTGAATCATTTTTTTCCCATTTTAATTTTGAATTCTGCACAAATTTGACAACTTTTCTATTCTCTATTCTAAAGAAGTGAAATGAATTCTGTTTACGTTTTAATTCACGCTAAAAATCTAATTAATATTCAGCAAAATGGTCAGCTGGTAAAAGTAACATTTTTAATTCTCTGATCCGAATTAATAAATTTATGTAAAAATATTCGATCATCGTCATTTTATTCATCTGTTTGTTATTTTAATAAGAAGATCCTAATAGTGACTTACAATTATTTCTCATCTAATATCAATGAATGATTGGGGGGAAGTTGAATAGACCTTAGAAATTATAAAACTGATGGTCTTGACTTCAATATTCCATTATTAATGCAAATGAAATACAAAAACAATAATGAGCAAGTGACAATAAATTTTAACGCTTTTACATTTAATTAATGATATTTTCCATTCAATCAAAAATTTTACTTACACCATTTTTTAGTGTTACACCAAAAAGGTGTTATTATTAACCACTTCTTTCATTTGTTTATTAATGATAGACTCCCTATGATCTAATTAGCATTCATTACTTAAAACACACAAAATGTAACATTTTGTTAAATTTTATAATTTAAAAAGGATTTCCATCAATTAATTGCATTATTATTTATATTCTGTCAATTACTTTCTTATTAAAGACTAACACAGAAAAAAAATACCAACAATTAAATATAAAGAAAGTTTAAAGGAAAAAAAAAAACTAAAAATTCAAAAGTTGTTTTTATTTAAATGCACTTAAAAAATTAACCATTTGTTTTGTGTCGAGACTCCATCCACAGAGAGATTGATTAATGGACAAAAGTGTAAGTGTACACTAATACAATTATTAATGGAAAATATCATTAAATATTTTAAGCTAAAGTGTTATTTGAAACGATATCAAAAGTTCTCTTGTATTTTGTTATTGTTTTTTTTTTTTTGATGTGTTTTGTTGTTGTTGTTCTTTTCATACAAAGAATTTTTTTTCATAAATTACCTACATTTGACTAATCAGTAGTTTATTATTTTTCTTTTGTATATCTGTCCCATTCGAACACGTTCATTTCTTATCTAAAACATATAATATATATATAAAAATAAAAATAAAAATAAAAACAAAACACATACACACACACACACACACACACACAACCAGAACAACAAGAACCTTTTTTTTTTTCATAAAAAAAAATGTAAATTAATTTTTTTTTTGTTTTTGCTTTTTTTTTATTCAGTGAAATAAATAAAAAAAATTATATCAGCAAACGAGCGCGGCGATGCAGTTGAAATATTTCTTCTTCTTCTTTTTTGGTTGAACAAAAAAAAAAAAAAAGAGTTAAAATTGTACAGTTAAACAGATTTTCTTTTTTTTTAAGCTCTCTGAATTGAACACGGGATTTCATATAAAAGTGCGTGGTGTAAAAGAGTGGAAGAGAGAGAAAGAGAGAAAAGAGAGAGAGAGAAAGAAAAGAAGACAAATGGTGACAAAATGGATAATGGATTATTATTTATTATTAAGGTCAAACTACAATGTATTTAGATTCTTCTTCTTCCTTCCTCTTCTTCTTCGTCTAAAATATCTTTTCTATCTTATTCTGCTACTTCTTCTTTTTCTTCTTCTTCTTTTATCGTCTTCTTCATTTATTTAAGAAAATATTTTAAATTAGAAAACACGACGTTTTATAATCAGTGCATAGAATAAAAAGTGTTCATTGCCGCTTATTTTCTACTGTTGTTGTTGTTGTTGTTGTTGTTTCTTCCTCAATTATAAATCTTTTCGTTTTAAAAGAAAATTAAAATTTAAAAAAAACAAAAAAAAAGAAATAAAAAGAAAAAATAACAGAAAAGAGGAGGAGACGCGGTTTGTTATTATTGTTGTTGTTGCTACTGTCTCTTTTTTTTTTTTTGTGAATGGAAAATGGAAAACACAATTTCCTATTAAAATTCCTGGATAGTGAAAAATTTCTCTATCAATTTGATGAAAAGAAAATGAAGTGCATTGATTGGAGGAATAGATTCATTTTTTATTTTATTTATTTTCGCACGGATCTTTTAGTTTGTTTAATTTGTTTGATTATAATTACTAGACCGGAAACGGAAACCGCTTTTATAGAATTTCAATTGAAAATTTTATTTTCAAAAAAAAAGAGAAAAATAATAAAAACCTCCATCACCCATATTCCCCCCACCGCACACCCTCTAAGTTTTAATGTTTTTATTTTAATTGCGTTAACGCACTTAACGTGCGCGATGCTGCAATCATTTCTCAATTACAATTTTTCATGTTACTCTTAACTTCTTCATCTTCCACCACCTCCTACACTTCGACATCTTCCTCTTATTCTTACGTACATAAATAACAAACTAAAAATAAAACAGAAACAAAAAAAAAATACTCAAAATTAAAATTAAAACAGAGAAGAAAAAAAAAAATATGGAAGAAACTTTCTCCTCTTTAGGAAATAAATAATAAAGATAAAAATACTGAAGACAGAAGATATCCAGTGTGAAAGAAAAATTAAAAATTAAATTGTCCCTTTTTCAACTTGAAAAAAAAAGGAGTTAGCCAGTCAGCGTCCAATTACGCTACTGAAATTCAATTACTAATTTCCTCGTTCATATCTTCTTCTTCTTCTTCTTCTCTTCTTCTTCTTCTGTTTTATTTTTTTTTTGTTCAAACGAAAAAAAAAATGACTCATTGACTTAACCACCCAAAAATCACCCATTTGGAAAAAAAAATAGACACAAAAAATAAAATACAATTTCTAGCCTGCGCGTATAAAAGTTAAAGATAAATTAATAAGATTGAACATTTCAACTTAAGTCATACTCACTGTTTTTCTCTCTCTCTCTCTTTCTTATTGAGAGAGAATTCTTTTCTTTTTTCATTTTGGATAAATTTTGAGTCAAATAAGCATATTTTTTCTTGTTATTTTTTCAACAAATCAAATTTGATGCACATGCGCGATATGAATAATTTATAATATATTGTATCGTCTTTCTTTTATGAATATATTAGTAATTTATATAATGCATATATTAGTTGAGTTACACACACATCCATCATACATACAAAAGTAAAAAAAAAAAAAGAAGACACATCCATACAAAACATGCAAATAAATTTATGAAGATCCAAATTATTTATAAAGTAAAATGACCAAACTAGAGAATTTATCAGAATGTTAGATAAAGAAAGTATCTGTAATAAATAGATAAAGACAAAGAGAGAGAGAGAGAGAGAGATAAATAGAGAGAGAACGGAGATAAAAACAAAATAGTACAACAAATAAACACAAAGAAAAAGTACCCTTTTTATTTTACATTATTGTTGCTTTTTTTTTCTTTTGTCTTTTATTGTTGTTGCAGTTATTTATAATAAAAGATTATATTAAATTGATTGCGTGTAGTCAACAATCAAGATATTATAAAATACAAAAACAACAACACACAGAAGAACAAAAAAACAGTAACGAACAGAGAGAAAAACAACAACAACAACAACAGAAGAATCTAATTTGAGATGATTTCTAAATTGAGACGAATTACAATGTTACTGTTTCTACTTAAGATTTAATATCAAAAAGAAAAAGAAAGAAATATAATCGGAATTTTTGATTTGTAAAATAATTGACAATTCACAATGTTCATCCCTTTTCATGGTAAAGAATAATTAAAGAATATTCTTTACATGAACCCGCATTTGTTTTTCTCAAAAGATGTCTTTCTTTTAAAATTCGACCCAATTTTTTTTTTTTTGATTTAATAAAAAAAAAAAACAAATTCTTAATTTTCCAAAACTTAATTCTTCATTCCAATTTTAATTCGGTAAAATTTCAAGAACAAAATAATTTCAAGAATTGTAGAAATTATTTGAAAACAACGAGAAGTTAATAATTTTAAAAATGTCATGGACAACTTTGATAAAATTCTAAAATAGAAAACAAAAACAAAACAGAATCTGAAACACAAAATAAGTGAACTCAATATATGAAAATTTGTAGCTAAGAAAAAAATTATATTTTTACAATTGGATTACGCCAATTGAAAACTCAACTAAATTGTTTCTTGTACATACATTCTACAGAATTCTACCAAAAATGATTGGAGTTTTTAACTTGTTGTAATTCGACCTTTGATAAATAATGAAACTTAATATTGGCAATAACCAGTGACGTATCCGTAAAACACAATAGTGACAAGGGCTCTCATCAATTGTACAGTTGTGTTATAAACGATTTGTATGCATGTTCAATTACTTGAGGAAACCTTTATAAATAATAAGAAAAGAAATAAAATATGTTAACAACAATTTAAAGAAATTAATGTACATCGTTGGTAAAATAAATCAAAACAAATTATATTTTCCAAAAGAAGAACGCAAATAAACAAATTTAGAGAAAAATGGAATGTAAATTAATTTGAAATTTATAAATAAATAAATATTAGAAGTATTGAGACAAGATCAGCCTCATTAAAGAACTGCATCTACCCCCAAATACAACACTGTGAAATAACTAAAAATTTATTCTTACTTGACACAATGACAGAATTTAAGTTTTGATCTTTTCAAAAGCCGAAATTAAACAGTAGTAAAATTGTGGTAATTTAATAATTCGTCATTTGTTCTTAGAACACAAGTTCAAAATGATGAACACAAATAGTGACCAACTTTATGTTTGTAAGAAAACTTAACAGGAAAAGAAACAAAAACGGTAAATCATTTGAAATTAAACGATTTGAAATTTCGAAATTTAAAATTAGTTACAAGAAAAGCAAACATTGTGAACAACATCTTAAAAAAAAATTTGAACAGATTCCCTTTAGGGAAATTTTTCTTTAATCTTACTATTTTTTTTGTTCTTATTCTTCTACTTCTTCTTCTTTCCATTTACAATTTGTATAATTTATTATTTCATCATAAAATGGAACTACAAAAAATAAACATAAGAATTTATTCATTATTTTCATTTATTTATAGTTTTTATTTTATCTTTGTCTTCGTCTTATTTTTCTTCTTTTTCTTCTTCTTCATCTTCTTAGATACAGAGATTTTTATATTATTGTTTTAAGTTTTTTGAAAATTGTTGTGAAGTTGAGTATTGAGACAAAAGACTGTCAGTATGTAACAATTGAACAATCAATTTACAGTATGTTTCACACAAAATATTTTTAAATTAGAGACACGCACGTATATACACGCATATACACGCATATACACGCATATGTATAAATTATGTAGATAACACAAAAAAACTCATATATGTACACACAATGTCAGAGGCACATAAATAATTATTAAATATCGAATTACACAAATAACAAATAACAATAAAAAAAAAATAGAAAAGAAAAAGAAAAGAAGAAAAAAACAAATGGTATAGAAAACCAACAAAATAACGAAAGAATTATGCAATTTACTCTACTAAACGAAAAAAAAGACATACACACACACTTACACACACATAATAAAGTGTCACTTTATTATTATTCATATTTATGTCAATAACGCTATTGCTGTTTGTATTGCTGTTACTGTTGGTTAACAATTATTTAATAATTGTTTATTTATTATTTATTATTTGTTGTTATTAATATAAGTAAGAACAACTTGTCTAATAAGACCATTAATTGTACAATAATTCCACATGTGGTTCTACTATTAAGCATAAAAAATTATTTAAAATATTTTGTTTCGCTCTTGATTTTTACTGACGGTCCCATTAAACAGGTTTCAGTATATTTATAGCAATTCAAATTTTAAATCGAAATAAAAAAACATAACAACAACAAATATTCTATAGAAAAAATCAAAATGGTGACATAATGTGACGTCACTAATGTCACATATATTAATAATTTATAATAATCGCATATAATTTAGATTAAAAAATAAATATAAATAAATAAAAAATGAAATTAATTATTTGTAAATTTTAATTTATACAACAATAACAACAACCACAAAAAAAAATTTTACAAAAAAAAAAAAACAGAAAAAGATTCGATATTTTAAAAAAAAAATGAATTTCTGTTTTGAGGTCATTTTGTTGTTGTTGTTGTTATTATTATTATTATTGTTATATTTATAGTTATTATTGCTGTTTTTTTGTAGTTGTAGTTGTAATTTTATTTAAATAAATTTTGTCATTTTGTCTCTTTTTTTTTTTGACTCTTTTTTTTTTTTGGTCATTGTTTTTTTTTTTTTTTTTTTGGTTCTGTATTTCTGGTTCAATTTTCAATACAATATTTTTTTTTTTTTTTTTACCTTCATAATATTGTTCGTCGAGATGTAAACGGGGCAGAGTTTTCGATTTGAACTCACCTGAAAATAAAAAAAGAAAAGAAATAAAATAAAGAAACAATAAATAACAACAACAAAATAACAAACAAAAAAAATCTTATGAAAAATTATGAATTTTTATAAAAACAATAAAATATAAATTAAGATTAATTAATGAAACTTTTGTCACGTTTAAAGAGAAAAAAGATAAATAAAACAAAAAACAAAAGTGACGTCATCTTTTCCTTTTGACATCAACATCTTCCCAAAACCCCCCTTCTTTCCTACTATTGTCAAATTCACTAAACTTTAAACTTTTTGGGTTTTTTTAAATGTTTTTTTTTTTCTATCTTTTTTCATTTCGGCTTTTTCTCTTAAAGTTGTTTTAAATCTCTTTCTCACTCTCTCGCTCTCTCACTCTTCAACGTTTTAAAAAGTAGTAGTTGTTTTTTTCTTTCTGCTGTAATGATGATGAGATGATGATGATGATAATTATGATATCATTCATTTGGTATGATCAAAATACACAAAACCAAAAAAATTTTAATAGAGAATTTAAATGTGGAAGAAGAAGAAGAACAACAACAGTAAAGAAAAAAAAAAGACTCTAGAAAAATATGATTTAATAATAAACAAGAGGATCAGTTTTCTGAACAAACACAAAAAAAAAATCTAATGAATTTTAATCTTTTATCTCTCTCGCTCTTTCTCTCATTTACTCCCCTTGAACTCATTAAATTCCTCTTATGTATCCTAAAGAATTTCACCATACCCCCAATTCCTCGCACCATAATATACAATTATTATCATCAGTGCGGTACTTCTTCTCTGTTTAATAATTAAAAAAAAGAAGAAAAAAAAGAACACATTCCACACACACACACGCACAATATTCATAAATACATACAAACAAACAGAAGCTTCAAATCTACACCCACGACATCTGTTTCATTTATTAAAATAAGTAAACTAGAAAGAAATAAAAATGAATTTAATTTTATTGCTGTTGTTGTATTTTCATTTTTCTTTTTAATTGAAAAAATACAATTTTTTTTTCTTCTATTTATTCAATTGCGTTAGACAGAGATAGTATCATTTCTAAATGATAAACAACAGAGTTTAGTAAAAAAAAAAAAAGAATGATGATCATAAAATAATAAATGAAGAACGCATTGAAAACGTCAGTGAAGTAAGTATGCAACTGGTGTACTTGTGTACATCATACACACACACACATACACGACTTTGCATACAAACACAATTACACTTAAGAATGATACGGCTGCTGTATTTATTTGAAAAATGTTTTGTTTACATTAACAAACAATCATTAAAAATACTTTTTATCCAAATGGAGAGAAAAAGAAAACAATCAAATATTGATACTCGTTTGTTTCATCAATTTACAAAAAGAAACAAAAAATAACGAAAAAAAACAGCCAATGTTATTTTGACGTAAAGTGAAACTGTAACAATATGGACATTTTCATTATGACGTGGTAAATACGGATAGAGAGGAACAAAATGTTTAAAGTTGAACTGACATTTTTATGTGTTAGATTTAATGAATTCCTCTTCATTCTAATTAATTCTTTTAAATTTTAAACAGGAACTTCTTATTGAATAAAAAATAATGGAATTTCCGAACAAATTTTAAGCAAATATTAAATAATTTATTCTTTCTTCCACCGATGTGTGGAAGAAAGAATAAATCGGTTTCATTTTTTAATTAAAATTCACTTAAAATTTATTTTGATGTGATGTATGACAGGCATCAAAGAAAATACTAGCTACGCTGTAGTAGAGTTGAAACACATCCAACTCTCATTCATTTTAGATTATTTGGGAATCTCAACGTAGTAGAATAAATGATCTTAGATTTTATTATAATAATTTCCGTGGCTTTACATGATCCTGACAAAATTGATACAAAACACACGCTAATAAGTAATTCAATCAAAAATAATCGACTTGTAATTATTAACTGGTCGAATAAAACAATCGCCAAATCCAATCAAATATAAAATATGAAAATTTGATGAAAAATTAACGTTTAGTGTAAAGTCGGTTTTCAATAAGTTTATTTAAGTTTTGAGTTTTAATCGAGAGTATGTTATTAATTTATTATCTTACAAAACTCGGAATGCATCAATAATAAAAAATACAAATTAATTAAATTAATCTTTCTATATATTGAACTACTTTCCATTCCCTATCCCCCCATCTTTTCCTTAATCTTTTGTTTTGGTTTTCAACTCTGTGTTTTTTTTTTATTACGATTGTATTCGTTCTTTGTCTTATCATTTCTCTTGTTCCTTATCTTTTCTTGCCTCTTTTTGTTTCTTTCTCTTTGTTGTTGTAGTAAAATGAAAATAAAATATTCGTCAGACACGCAGTTTTTTTTTGTTGTCTTTCCTTCTTTTGTTTATGACGTCACACATATATTTAAGGTCAATTTTTGATAAGAAAAATTCATTGTATCATTATGTGTATCAAATTTGTATATTTACGAGGGTTAAAAACAGTGCAGTATTAGTGGAGCCTTTTTTTATTTATTTATTTATTCAATATAAACAAATTCAGATAATTCTGTTTAACTCTTTCTTTCTTTTGTTTACGTTTTTCTTCACTCTCAGCCTATCACTCTCTCTCTCTCTCTCTTTTTGATCAAGAGTAAATTTTTAGTGTAGAAAAAATTATCAGAATCTAACTTGCACTTAGAAAAATTCATTAAGGCCAGCTAAAGAAATTCAATCGAGATTTTGATAAAAGAAGGCTCGTCGCCTCTTTTGATTATTTTCTTAAAATGAGATCGAAACAGATTAACCATAAATTATTTGAGTTTTTACTAATCCACTGCCGGACACAGAATCTTAGTTATCCCGATAAAATCCTTTTGCATATTTTTCTTGGTAACTTTACACAAGTTAAAGTAAAACGTTCATTGCCCTTTTTTGGTCGTATAAAATAGAAAGTAATGAACGATGGATATAAAATATTACAGCAGCACAGAATTTATAAATAAAGTCAAATTAAATAAAACAAAAAAAAATACTAACAAAATGACAACAAAATAAATTAGTTTCAAATTTTAAATGGCCAAAAAAAAAACTGAAGTCAAATTAAAATCAAATTTATTCACCAAAAAAAAAAAAAACAAACAGAATAAATTACAGAAGACAAACGTGAATCGCAACCGAGTAGGTACATAATAGAGTTGACCATAAATTTTAACGTAAATTATTTTGTGAAATTTTAATTCAGAAATATACAACAAAAAAAAAACACAGAAGAAGAAGAAGAAGAAGGATCGAACTACTTAATTCCAGGAAAGCAAAATAAAACAAACAAATAAAAAAATACATCTAAGAAAAGAATTCATTTTAAGAAACTAATTTAAGTCTCCCCCCCCCCCCACGCCCTTATTAAAGTAGTTCCCATCAATTTTAAATTTTTATTTTAACAAGAGACGCCAAATTTTCTTACAACAACAAGAAAGAAAACAAAAACAGAGAAAATAAAAACTGAATCGAAAAAAAAAAAACAAACATGAAACGAAAAACTAAAAAGAAAAATGAAAAATGAAAAAATGACAGAAAACTGAAACTAAACGAAAAAAAAAAAAAATGTAAGAATGAAATTTCTTTTCTCCAAATTCATTTTCATGTTTTTTAAGTAAACTTTTTCTTTTTTTTTATATTGTTGTTGTTGTTGTTGTTTTTATTATCTCAATCTTTTAGAAGATTATTTTAGAGAATACCAACAACAACAACAACAATAACAATAATAACAAAAGGAACAAAAGGAACAGTGGAAGTAAAAACACACGAAAATTCATTTTCATTGTGTTTTTGTTGTTTTCATGAGAACTTTTCGCGCACGAAGAATTAAATTAAATTCAAAAACATTTTTTTCTATTAATTGTTTCGTTTTTTTTTTTGTTCTTTCGTTTTTTTTTTAATTCAGAAATAATTTTTTTTTAAATTTATTCCCTCCCACTCTGACCACCCTTCCTCTTGAGACCAAAATCTGTGACTCATTCTTTCAATTAGGAAAAAAAAAAGAATAAAATAGAAATAAATTATGTTAAATTTTAAGAAGAACAAAAAAAAAAACAACAACAGAAGAAAGAAACAATTCATTAAGAAACAGAAGCTGAATTGCTTCTAAATAAGAGACTTCACGACGAGTAGAAGAAAATATGTAAAGAAGCAAATTAATAAAAATTAAAAACAAAAACAATCCAAATTAAAATTCATTAAATTTATTATTTGAAACATGAAAATCATTCATTCAATCGTTGAATAAATTTATCTGTGTGGACCCACGGATTTTCATCAATTTATTTTGCAAAGAAAAAATGAAACCACTCAATTGGTGTGTTCTGTTCGTTCCTTGGTCACATAAACTCAGATTAACTCTAAATTATGAAGGATGAGAAGAACTCTATTGAAGGAAGAGGGGAAAGTCATTCACTTGTCAGATTACAGGTTGAAATTCTCTTATAACTTTACACATGTTTTATATTTTATATTTTCTTCTTTAAGTTTTGATTAATTTTCTTGTTACAAGGATATACCTGTCGCTGTCGGTTATATAAACCTGAGAACTTAAAATGTATTTCTGTAGTCTACTCACATGTAACTACGGGACAACGAATTAATTAATTTTAATTTCAATTAAATTAAATTAAAATAATGAGAATTTTGACTCTTCAAAAATAATCAATTAATGACAAATGAAAAAAAAAATGATGAAATCTGACCACAACACCAAATAGTAAAATGAACAATTTGCATACAATCCTTTAATTATTATTTCTCGTTACTCGTATACTGATTGTAATTACAAATTATATTTAATTGATTACAATTTTTCTTTTATGATTTTTTTTTGGAATTTCTGATGACGTCCAAATCTTTTGTCTTACAATTAATTTTTATATTATTTTATTTAACTTAAAAATTTCTACGTCTATCCCTCTCTTTCAATATCTTTCTTACTCTTTCTCTGTTTCTCATCAATAAGACACAAAGAATGGACAAAATTAAATTATCATTTTTTATTTTCTTTTTTTTTTTGCTGCGTTGTTTGCCTGTTTTTGTTGTTTTTTTTTTCTTTTTTTTTTTGTTTTATAATATTAATTTGAACACAAGAAGTACATGAGTTGAGTTCATAAAATTCATAATCAAAAAAAAAAATTGAAATTGAATATTTATGACGGGAATAAAGAAAGAAAAAACAAAAAAAAAAAGGTGTTGACGGAATTGGTCGTCTAGAATGGACGTATGGAAACGCAAAAAGCAAAATCGATTTGATTTGTGAAAAGGTGGAATGAATTAAATGAAAGAATGAAAGAGAGGAAATGGACAATAGAATTTTTTTTGGTTTTTGTTGTACGCTAAAGAACGCACATCAATCATAAAATTCAAAATAAATTAATTAAACTCAAAAAAAAAAAAAATTCAATCACCGAAAATCAAAAATCAACGCAATTCTTGAAGAATTAAGGAAACATAAGCATACAATGACAAATGGAATCCGAATAGGACATGGCTAAGGTAAATTACGTTAGATAAAATTGAAGATAAAATTGAGGATAAAATAGTGAAAAATTGATTTTATTTCGCGTGAGAAAATAAGATCAGAATTCACCTAAAATCCATTAATTATTTACAGTGAAATTTTAGAAATAATGAACACAATTTGTGATCAACAAAAACTAAAAAGTTCGCAGCAACCGAGGGAATTTTTACCAATTATGTTCACCAAGTAAGACTCTGATGAATGTCGGATTTCACAACCAATTTCCAAGTGCCTCTGAATTAGGAAGGATAGAACAAAGACACGAGAATGTAACGTACATCCGTAAGCACAATTTAAGTTCAATTTAAAAATTATTGTGAAACTTAACATTAGACTTTTACACGAGAATTAATATAATTTCAAACGTTGAATGTTAACTTTGTCTGTTGTTGTTGTTGTTTTTGTAAAACATTTCACTCGAATTTCCTGAATGAAAAAATAAAAACACAAAAACAAAAGAAAAATTATTTATTTGTTTCTTTCTTTTTCTTTCTACATAATTCAGTGGGTATTTTTCTTTTCAATCATCATCAAAAGTTGTTAATAGAAATTAATTAATGAATAATTATTTATTGAAAGAAAAAAGAAAAAAAAAATTTCACATTCAGATGAATTTACACCGTTTGTATTCTCATGATTTCATCAATTCATCTTCATTCATTAAAATTAAAAATTAAAAATGTTCATACAATAATTATGAAGAAGAAGAAGAAGAAGAAGTGGCAGAAGATTCACCATAATCCTTGTATTTTTTTTCTCTAACTCTTTTAATTTCATTTTAACTTTCCATAAATTAATTAATTAAAAATTATAAGTAAATCAGCAAACATCATAAAAAAGTAGTTTTTATGAGAGGAAGTTGAAACAAAGGAACAAAAAAATTACTTATGAATGATGAAAGAGAATCACAGTTGATATAATAAAGTCATTGGTTGGGGTTGGTTAGTTTGTTACATGATTGCGGAATCAGTGACGTTTTCTTTAAAGATTAAAGAGTGAAAATAGAAGACAAGAATAGAGATTTACGTATACAGATTAACTTCACTGACGTAATTTCATTATAAATTTTGTACAATAAATAAATCCAAATTTTTAAAGTTACATTAATCCCTTAATTCTATCTCTTACTCACTCACTCTACCTAGCTCTCAATCTTTCAACTCTTTTATTTGCCTTTCATCAATACAAAAGAAATTACATAATTTCTTTAGAAATCCAATTAAAAATTCAAAACAACCACAGAATAAATTTTTTTTTCTGTAAAAAGTTCAATCACTCAACATCAGCCATCATGATCTCCATTAATAAAACCAATGAATTAAAAGCAGAATAATGGAGTGCAGCTATTTGGACAAATCGAATTCAAATTTTACAATCACATCGTATCACACCACCCAAAGTGTTTTCAATTTGTTATAAATTAAAAAATTTAAATTAAACCGATGCTGGGCTAAAATTGTCTCGATACATTGGAGTATTAATTTGTAAGAGCAAATTACGAGCTAAACTCTCTCTCTCTCTCTCTCTATCTTTCTCTTGAAGTAACTACTACGAATAGTTGTTACTTTGTAGTGATTAATATAAAAACCTAAATCGTAAGTTTCTTTAATTCTAATTGAATATTTTAAATCGAAAATAATTTCATTCTTTATTTTATCAAAATAATAGTGGGAGTTGTTTTATCGACTTTTATATTCTGGATTTTGACAGTTTATAAAAAAACAACAAATTAATTTTTTTTAATTTTATTCTTAATACTCATTGTTATTTTTGTAAACGTCATTTAATAGTCTGCTAAAGATTCGCCATTAGAATGGATTACGTTTAGTTCAGTTATTATCAATTTTTTGTATAAATCGAATATAAAAGGTGACCAGTTTTTGGGTAGTGTATCGTTTGTACCTACTTGTCTTCATTCTAGTCACGGACCACCGCTGATCTATCCTAATCAAAAGTCATATGAAATTATTCATAATTATCTAGAAATTCCCCTGAGTTCAATTCTCGATTAGAAAATATGCTATTTGCTTTATTTGTTTTTTATTTTAGTTTGTATTGATTATTGATTATTGATGTACTCGTTCACAATTTATTCAATATTGTCTTTCATGTGTTCAAACATTTTCAAAAATTTCAAATCATTTATTTTCAAAATTGACCCACATATGAGTGACGAGATCAAAAGAAAGACTGAAACACTTCGATTCTTGGAATATTTTTCAATTGCATCAAATCAAAAAAAAAATTTAAAAAATTCGACCATTTTGAAATCGGAAAATAAATAAAACTCTTCCATTAGATTTTCTATTTCATTGATTTTCATATTTTTTGTTTCTGTCTTTGATTCCAAAATAATAAAATAATTCAAATTAAGTTAAAGAATCGGAATATATATAAAAAAAAAATAAATAATTTAAAACATCCGCAACCGCGAGCCTAAAGTGTCCAAAAAAAAAAAAAACAAACAAACAAAACCGTCAATATTTTTTTATTTATTATTTTGGAATATTTTAAAAATAAAAAAAAAAGAAAGAAAGAACCGAAGAAGAAGAAGAAAATAAAACATATCAACTTGATTTTAACGGTCAAAATATGTTGTAAATAATAAAGGTGGGCTTAGTTCAACGGCCGATCTAACTTTACTCTTTTCTTTTCTTTCTTTTTTTTTTTTTTCTTTTTCCAATTTTATCTTATTTTTTCTTCTAATTTTTAAATTTGAACCGAATAAAGCCCACATACATACACACACACACATTCATATGGTCGAAACGGTGGCAAACATAATTTACACAAATGCATTAAACATACCTAGTTGTAATTATTTGTTACACATTTTAAATGTTTGACCTTATTTTTTAGTTTTTTAGTTTTTTTTTTAAATTGAAGAATAAAAAAATACCAAAAATGAAAATGGCCGCCAAAGTTAGAAGTCAAAAACCGAGAAATAAATATACAATAACAGCAACAAAAACAACAGACAACAAATGGCAAATAAAATGTCCTCCTTATTATTTGTTTTCTTTTGAAGCAAACATAAGAGAAGGAAAAGAATAAAACAAATTAAGAAAACAAGATTGAATGACGTCATACATATCTGATTTTAGCCTAGACACAATGGTAGACAGATAATAATAAAGTCCACACTTTTTCGTTTGTTTGTTTGTCTGTCTGTCTGTTTATTTTTTTAAAAGGACTCAACAAAAAATGTAAAGAAGAAAATGAAGATGCAAAGATGAAATACTAACCAAACTCAATGTGACGTCACAATAACAACAAAAACAAGATATTGTATATGAAAACAACAACAAAAGAGGAAAATTGGGTCAAATCTTAGAATAAAAAATAGATTTTCAGTATTTTGGCAAAATTACAACAGAAAAACAACAACAACAACAATCAAAGAAGAAAATATTAAATTTTAAATCTCTTAAATTTCATTGTTTTTGTTGTTGTTATTCTTACTTTTCTTACATAATTTCTTATTTGTTTTTGAAAAGTAAAATTAATTAAAACAAAAAATAAAATAATTACCCTCTGCCTCATCTCGTTCACCACGAAGACATGATGGTAGACCACGTGATGGACGATGATTTTTTTCTTCGTGATAAATTGTTCCACAATTCATTTTCTTATAATTTTTTATCCTTCTCGTTCTCTCTGTCGCTCTCACACTCTCTCCCTCTCTCTGTTGTCACAATTACAAACTTTTCTTATCACTGTTTTTTTTAATTTTTATTTTCTTCTTTTTCTCTTCATCAAAGAAAACACAAAACCAAAAAAAAAAACACACCACAATCCGCGGACAGAGAAAATTCACACAATTTTAATTTTTCTCTTTTTTTAAAGAAAATTGTTTCATAGGAAAAAAATCATTTCTGTTCAAAATAAAAACTGTAAAAGAATAAAAATTTCAGAGTTTTTCTATTGCTAAGTTTTTTTTTTTAAATCAAAGAAGAAGAGATGGGCAGCGTTTTAAGTGAAACGACAAGAAATTATGTTTTTATTGTGTTGTAACTGACTCTGTGGCTAAACAGTTAAAAAAAAAACTGTTTTTCATTAATAGAAATTTGTTTGGTTAAACTAATACACGAATAAACTGAACTTCAGTTAACCTGAATATATTGGAAAGAAATTATAAAATTTGAAACTTTAAATCAATCAACAAAATACAACAACAAAATTTCATTAATTGAAATTTTTTTAAAGTTATGACACACAAAAGCATATCAAGGGAAATTAATGAAAATTTTTGAATTCATTTATTGTACGACGTGAATAAAAGAAGTTCCTTTTTCTGATGATTGTTTTTATTTAGAAGAAATTTTTGAAATCAACGAACGTGCAACTTCCATAGAATCTTTATTTGGAATGTTTACGTTTATTTATTTTCAAATAATGTTTCATTATTTTATACACGTCACTTCAGATGTGTGAGTAATCAGACTTACGTACAATTAATGTAAAAATTGTATTTGTCCTTTGTATGCCGCAAATTTTGAGTAAAATTATTTATGATGTGATGAGGGGAAGTATCTTATATCTTTTGTCATCAAAATTTTTTATTTAAAGTCAAAACCAGAGAATATATTTCCTTTCAACAACAACAAAATATAAATTTAAAGAAAATCAAATGATCAATTTTTTAAACTTCTAAAATGAGTGGAATAAAAAATAAATCTAAGAACAAAAGAAGGGAGGAAATTGTGGGCTAACCACATAAAACAAAATTAAATTGGTACATTCAAATATCCGGTCATGGAAATTCAATCTCTTTTTTGATTGTACTTTTGTGAATAAAAAAAAACACACACACACACAATAGAAGTGAGAAAATAAAGTGAGAATTTTTTGTTATTAAAAAACAAGAGAGAATAAAACGAGAAATAGGGAAAGAGTTTAGGTACCAGGGAGAGAGATAAAATAAATATACAAAGAACGGATATTTGGAAGAAAAAGAAATTTTTTTTTTTGTTTATTAGATTTTTGTGGGTTGCTTCTTAATGTGCGGCTGTTTATTCTTGTCACTTGGACAAATGCCATTAGTCTAATTTTTTTCTTTTTCTCTCTTTTATTTCATTTTTTTTTCTTCTTTACAAAATCAGCTTTTTAATTCTTGTATTGCTTTCTTGTTTCAATCTGTTGGTGTGTGTTGTGTGTATTGCGCCTACATTCTTCAAGGTTAGAAATACAAAAATTTTGTTGTTTTTCCTTATTTTTTTTTTCTATTTTTCATTTTTGTAATTTTGTACTTTTTTATGGAAAAAAAAAATATATGTAAGAGAAAAATAAAATTCATAATTAAAAAAAATCGAATATTGTTGCTGTTGTTGTTTTTTTTTTTCTTTTTAGTCAACAGGCAGAAAGTTAGGTAGTCCAAAAGACACAAGTTAGGTAATCTATTAATAATTTACAATACAAAAATGGTAAAGGCAGACTATAATGAAATTACACACACACAGAATACCTACAGATTAAAAACAGAGAGTGAGTGAGTGGAGTGGGGGGAAAAAAAATACACGAAACAAAATTGCGAGGGCGAAAAAGTATTATGTCTTGGCTTTTTGTTCGTTTCTTTCTTTTAAATAAGAAATAAAAGATATTGGGCATATAAGAATGATGTATTTATATTCTATATAAATCTTAATGTCATCAAAACAGCAAAATGTAACATGTTTGTATTATTGGTAGTGAGGTCTGATTGGCCATTTATTATAAATATTATTAAATGAATATTTTAATTTTATAATTAAAGAAAATATTAAGGAAAAAACGATGACTCATTTTAATGAATGAAAAAATAATATCAAGATTTGAAATAAAAGATCTTTTACATAATCTTCTTAAAACGTGTAAAAATGTTGATTAAATTAATTTTATAATTTATTGTCTCTTTGCGTCATTTAATTCTTAAATTTCTATACAATTCTAAACAAGTTCTAAACAAATTCTAAACAATTGTTAAAACGTGAATTAATTGACATTTGTATTTTTTATAATCTGATAAAAAAAAACAATAATTTAATTGAATTTAAAAAACAAACAAACAAACAAAGAAGAAGAAAAAAAAGACAACCAAAAACAATTTACAAACAAAAAAAAAAAATAATAAAATTGTTAGGAATTGAGATCAAACAATAAAAAACAATAAAAAGAAAATAGAAGACAAACTAACAAACATTTTCACTGTGTGTTCTTATAAGAGGTTCAAATCATAATGAATAGAATATTTATTCAATTCATATCAATTAAACTGAGTAACATTTATTTATGTGTGTGTGTGGTACACACTTTTACAACCGAAATAAAATAGTAAGACAATATATTTGTCTTAGAAAAATACAAAAAAAATAATAAACAATTGTTTAATCCAATACCAGAAGAGACAATCATCAAAATATTTAAAATAAAAATTACAATTGAATTAATTTATGTCAAAAATTTTTTTTTACATAAAATTGATTTCAATGAATTTTTGCTCTTGAGAGAAAAATATTCAACAAAAATTTTCTTTAGAAAGAAGTCATTTTCTATAACAAAAAAAGTATCCTCTCCCTCCCCACCGTGCAAGATACCAAATATTGAAAAAATATTTTAGGTGACAGGAAAGACAATTTTTGTTTTTGATTTGACCCAAACATTTTACATTCACATTCGATTTTCTTTTTATGTATTTCTGTGGTGAAAATTCGTCCACAACTTTTCTTTACTTTAGTTTAGAAAATTATGTAACTTATGTAGTAAAAGTAGAATAAGAAATTCAGAAAGATGTAATTTATTTGTGAAGAAAATTTAGAATGAGAAAAATATAAAAAAAAAATTTATGTTTGTTTTTTTTTTGTTGTCCCCATCGACACAAATATTTTTTTTTTGTTTTGTTTTTCTTTTAATCCAAACAACGACACTTCATTTTTTTTTTCTTAATAAAAAATACAACAAAAAAACCTCTTCTTGTTAACCTCTTTTTAAACAACAACAACAACATCAACAATAACAATTTAGCATCACACTTTTTTTTTTCTTCTTATTTTTCCTCCTTTATTTTTATTTTATTTTTCATAAAAATTTAAAAATAAAATAAATGAAAAAAAAAAAAAAAGAAAATTAATAACCCAAAAATAACCATTCACAGCCACACACAACACACACACACACATTATTTATGATTTTCTTTTTATTTTTATTTTTTGTGTACGAAAAGAAAAACTAATTTATAAATTATTTTCCACCACAAAACAAAATAATGTTAGAAATTAGAAATAAGAATAAGAACAACAACAACAACAACAACAATAACAGAAACCGCGACGAGAAAATAAAATAAAAAAAAAAAACAAAATTCTTTCTCGTTTCATTCGAACTTCATCTTTTTCTTCTTCTTCGTTTCTTTTAAATTAAATTAGCATTCTTCGTTTAAAATTTTTTTTTTTATTTTTCTTAAAACTTAAGTCGTCTTAAGTCAAAAAAAAACACACACACACACACACACACAAGAGAACATCAATTTTTTTTTTCTTTTTACCACTTTTGTTTAATTTCTATTTCTTATTTTTTTTTTTATTCGTTTCGAACCAAACACGACGAATTTTACTCATCTACTGAAAACGGCGCTCAGTTTTTTCTTTTACTTTTGTCTCTTCCATCAAATTTTTATTATTTGTTGTTGTTATTCTTTTTTTTTTTTATTATTATTTATTTTATACTGACTTTGACTTGACTTCACATTTTTAAATTTCTCTCTCTCTCTCTCTTCTCTCTTTTTCTCTTTTGTTTATTCTGTGTATATGCATGAAGCTCTTTCGTTGTCGTTCTCGTTCTCCTTCTCTCCCTTACTCGTATTTGCATTTGCCTCTCTTGGAGTGTTTTGAGTGTATTTGTAAAATTGTGTATTTGTAGTTGTTTTTGTTTTCTTTTGAATTGAATGAAAATTGAATGAAGTAAAAATTTAATGCCGTTTTAAACGGACATTTTTTCCAAGAAAATTTATTTTTAAAATTAGAAGAAATTTTCCATCTTATATTTTTGTTTACACATTTTTATTTCCGCATCTTGTAGAACCAGAGATAATTTTTTCATGACTCATCAAAAATCATTATTGTCATCACAGTTTCCCCACCCACACCGTCATGATAATTTAGAATAATAATTGTTTGAAAATTGATGAAAATTTAATGCGGAAATTAGCAAAAAAAAAAGTGAACAGACAAAAATCTGTAAAAGAAAAAACAACACACACACACACACACAAGGTCGATTTAGAATGAAATGAATTTTGTACAAATGAAAAAAAAAGGAAGTTGCGGTGTGAAACAATACACTTCTCATCATTCTCTCTCTCTCTCTCTATCTATTTCTTTCTCTCTGCTGTTTACAGCAGCCAAAACAATGGACTTCCTCTACACGGGTGTAAACAAAACATACGAGAAAAAAAAAAGTTCATATTTTTTTTTTTAATCCGATAAAAAAAAATGTATTTTTGCACTTTTTTTTTTCCACAGAAAAAAAAAATCTGTTTATTTTTGTATGAATGAAAAAAAAAAAAATAAACCAAAATGTGTTGCTGATTAATTTTAGTTAATTTAAGAATAATTTATCTCACAAAATAGGAAACTTTATTTTACATTAAATTTATTTATTATTTCAGCAACAACAGCAACAACAACAACAATAACAACAACAATAGAAAAACTTCCCAACAAAGCAACAACAACAAACACTCCAGACTTATTTTTCCTAACTAAAAATCAAATTGAAAACAAAAACCTTGAACTTTTTCTTTTACTCTCCTCTTTTTTTTTTTGTGTTTGTTTTTGTTGTTTTGTTGTTAAAAAATAAAATCAAATTCAACACCAGAAACAAGAAACAAAAACAAAAAAAAGACGACATCAATAAATTTTCCATCAATTTCCATTTTTTAATTTGTTGTTGTTGTTGTTTTTTATGAATGACTAATTTTTTCATTTCCACACAACACAAAAATAAAAAACGTTAGTTTTTATTTTTAAAAAGGTTTAGAAAAGAAGCTGATGTGATTTTGATGACACATTTGGACTGGAACAAAATATATACACAGACAGACACACACACACAAGCCAATTAAATTGTCTTCTATATTTTCTATCTGTCTCTATCTATCTCTCATTAATGTTCCCATTTTCTATCCTATTCTAACAATAAACAATTCCCCATAATAGACGACGCACTAAACTTCTTCTTTTGTTTATGTTTAATTCACCATGAAAAGTCGTCGGTCTTCGTCAATTTTTCCATATTCTATTTTTTTTTTTTTTTTTATTAATTTTTGTCGTCATCCACAATTTTCATTCCCATTTTTTTTTTCTTTTTTCCTTCGTAATTTATTTGAATTAACATTTTTTTTTTTATTGCGAATTTTTTTCTTTTATTCACAACAAAATATAATTTCAAATAAAAAACATAAATTCAAATGTCTCAGTTTTTTTTTTTCTCAACTCATTTTACGAACAAATTTTTATTTAGCGTTAATTTTTGCATAGAGAAGAACTGACTGATTAAGGGCAATAATTAACCCATTTTGAAATAAAAAGTTTAGCACGAAAATAAATTCAAATTGTTTAATTTTAAAAGTTTCATCAATTTTTATTGAATCAAAACAAACAACAAAAAAATTAAGAGTAAACCGTAAGTTGCAAATCTTACCAATTGAGAATGTTTGAAATAGTGACAAATGGGGGTAATTCCATAAAATTCTTGTCTCAAATGAATTATGGCCCTTACTGACAAAAGACAAAAAGTTATTTTTAAAGTTATTATTCCGTAAACTTTTCATAAAATGTTTATTCAAATTAATTTTCTATTCTTGTTTTTTTTTTTCATTTTCTTCACTTTTTTTTTTGTTTCTTTCTTGTTTCAGTTTTTTTTTTGCTGCTTTGTTTTGTTTTCATATTTTTTGTTTTTTGAATGACGAACTGAAGACATAAGAAAACCTGGTGAGGAAGCAAACGCCAAAAAAAAAAAAAAGAACGAACGAACAAAAACAAATAAAAAAAAAAATTAATAATGAAAAATTTAAAAATGAGGAAAAATGAGGACGTGTCGATGCGATTTATTTTTAGTTTACATTTATGGAGTAAAAACAAACAATATGGGTTGGAAAATTATAAACACATGATGACTGGCAGATGAGGGGAGATGGTCGGGAAAGGAAATAGACTTTTTTCACATATAGGATGAATAATGAAATGAGACGTGTGACATGAGAAAGAAAGAGAAGGAAGAGGAAGGATAAAGTGTTAATTAGGTCAACATCAAACAAATGAAACCAACAAAGTAATTTGATCAACCTTTTATCTACAATAGGGGGGAAAAAAAGTTGACAACAAAATCCGTTAATTATTGCAAATTTATTTTTGCTAATAACAATGTAAAAAACGAGACCAACTGTAAACTGTAAACAATTGTTATTTGTGGTGACAACTAAAAAATTATAGAAAAACAAAAAGACCTCAGACAGACAAAAAAAAAACAAACACACCCGTTAAACCGATCAAACTTTACCATCTTCCATTTTTTGTTTTTTTTGGATTTAGTTCAAATTTTAATTTAAAGAAAAAAAAAACATAAAAATCAAATCAAATTAAAAAAAAAACTAACCTAAATCACCGATTGTTGTATTTAATCCAATATGATCTGTTAGTCCACTGTCTGATTCTTCTGGTTCTTCAGTAATTGGTGGTCCATCCCATAATGTTTTATAATTTCGTTTAGCAACACGATCTAATCGAACTCTTGGTAATTCAGCAAACAGTATATCCGTTAGCTATAAAATACCAGAAGAAACAAACAGAAAGAAAAAATAAATAATAAAACGAGGAAAAATGAAAATGAAAAAAAAAAATAAAAAATAAAATATCGTGATTAGAATTTAATAAAAAAAAAAAAAAACTGTAAAAAAAAGAAGAAAGAAGTACAACAAAAAAAAATATTTTAATGATTTCTTTAAACGAAATTCCTAATTTAATTAGTACAAGAATGAAGTAACAGAAGAGAGGAGGTAAATTGAAGATGTTCAGATAACTCTTACCTTTAATTCTTTCGTTGGTGTTGCAGGAAATATCTTTTTTTTTTTTTGTTTTTAAGAAAGCAGCGTGAAATAATTTATTGTTAATTTGTTAGAAATTGGAAAATCAATTTTTTTTTATTGTTAATGAAAGAAATTGAAAATATAAAGAAAAAAAAAACAAGAAGAAGAAACTTACCGATAACTCTTCACTGCAATAAGCTGTAAATGTTTGATCATCTTGTTGAAGAACACAATATAATAATCCAAATGGTAAATTTGGCAAATTTGTTGATTCTTCACCTTCCACTTCTGTAAAAAAAAGAAGAAAAACATTAGATAACGATTAACGACATAGAAATCCAAACAAAACAAAAAAATATAATACATTTATAGCGCCATCTGTATTTCAATAGAAAAAAAACGAAAAACTTGTAAATAGTTCAGACACTAAACGATAAATTTATCCGAGATCCAAATCAATTCACGAGAGAAAAAACGATCTCTTTTTATTTTATTAGAAAAAGAGAGAGAAAGAGAGAGATGAAGATTAATGAAAAAGAAACGAAAACGCACAAAAATAAAGAATAATAATTTATAAGAAAAAAAAAAAGAAATCAAAAAGATGAGAATAATACATATTAATTACTATAAAACCGGTATCGTGCGAAAATTACGTAACATTAAAAATATGTTTATTATCACAACAAAAGAAAAACTAAGAAATTAAAAAAAAATAAAATAAAAACAATTTTAATATTTAATTTCTTGAGTAGAAGAAAAAATAAATACTGTTGGTGAGAAAACAATGTTTTGTTTTTTCTTTTAAATTTTAATTTTTTTTTCTTTTTATTTTCAAATAAAACGTAAGAAAGAGATAAACAGTAACACTACAAATAAATACATAAAAAATTAACAAGAAGACAATCAAGAAAAAAAAATGGCATAATATTATTATTAAACAACAAAACAACAACAACAACAACAACGTGAGAAAGACGGATTCAAATGTGTCCAATGTTAATATTTTGAACTTTCACGTTTTTTTTTTCATAAACGAAACAAAATTACAATTAAATAACAAAACAAAATAAAGAATTAAGAGCGTAATTACAACAATAATAATAAATAATTTCTTACAAATTATTACAAAATTAACAAACAAAAAAAGTGAAAAAACCAAAAAACAAGAAAGAAAAAAAAAATCATTGTGCAAAAAAAAAAAGCGTTTTTAATTTTGTTTAAAAATATAAAAAAAGAGAGATAAAATTTATGGAAACAACACTATAGAATAAAATGTTAATAATTCACACCTGAATAACAAAAACAACAACAACAATTAAAATAACCAAAGAAGAAAAAAAAACGGGTGATGTCCACGGACAAGAGACAAACCAGAAAACAAAAAAAATTACACAAGAGCAACCAACAGGAATTTAAATTTTTTTTTCTCTCTTCATTTTTATTATTCAAATTAAAAGAATCAAAAAGGCTAAAAAAAACAGCAAACAGAACAACAACAACAACAATCAAAAAAACAACATCAACAAACAACAACGAATGAAAAAAAGAAGGTCAATAATAAATAATGTAGATACGAGAAAAACTTCTTCTTCTCTTTCAGTCTTTAGGTTGACATAACCTAAAAAAATAAAAAGACAACAACAAAGATAGAATGAAAATATAATTACATCACTCTCTTTACTCTATTCTATTGAAAAGTTTGATGATGTTGCTGCTGCTGCTGCCCCGACTCTAATAAGATAAATCGCCATATGACGAAAACAACAACAACAATAAACGTAAAATGAAGAAAAAGCAAAATTGTCTTTCTCTTTTTTTAAAAAAAAAAAATCAAATAATAAGAACAACGACAACAAGTAGTTAAAAAAAAAACAATAGACGGATTCTCGTACCTTATATGGTTAATTAGATTCTATTCTTCTAAATAAAAAAAATTATAATCACAACAAAAACAAAAAGAAAAAATCAACTAATCACCGTCTAACCCTTTTTTTCTGTTTTTTTCATTATTAAATCTATTTATTTTGCTTTTCGTTGTTGTCATTTTTCTTTTTCTTATTTTGATTTGTTAAAGAACAAACAAACAAAAAAAAACCCACATTCGCGACTTCAACCTATCATCATTATAATCACCATCAACAATCATCACCATAAATCATCATACACAAAAAAAAAAAAAACAACAAAATAACCAAAAAAAAAATCAATTTATTTCGATCAGATACGATAGAAGTTTTGAAAGAGAGGAAGGAAGTAACCAATTCTGTTTCGTATAAAGAAAAAGACGGAAAATATTCCGTTAACTTAATCAAATCAACAACAATAAACAACAACAAAAGTATATAAATAAATTAATCAGCACAAATCAATCAAATTCAACAAAATCAATTTTTTTTTTCTTCATAAAACTTCATAATAAGACCAGAAAGTGTCCAAAAGATTTTGGTCTCTATATAGGAGGTAGAATTATTTACATATTTATTCAAGAATTTTGTTCTACTGAATGAAACGAATCGAATTGATCACGTTATGATGATATAGTCACTTTATAAAGGTTTTCAATGAACCAACAAATACACACACACACACACAACAATTAATCACAATCAAATATAATATCGACCTACAAATTATCATCATTCAATAAATGTTCCCTCTTCCCCATCACCCCACTTCTCTTTTGTTTCTACTTAATGAAGAAAAAACAAATAAAATCCTCTTCCATTTTTAATTTCATTTTATTTATAGAAAGTTGTTGATTGTTCAAAAACACAAAATTCAAATATTTGTTGTTGTTCTGCTTTAAGTTTTTCGTTAATTCTTTTTTTTTTTCGCTGATTTTACATTTTTTGATAATAAAAATAAATAACACAAAAACGAACAACAACAACAACAACAACAGCAAAATTCGGTTAAAATGCAATAAATAAATGGCGGTTGTGTCATTTTTACTCGTCAAGAGAGAAAAAAAACAACAACAAAGTATTGAACGAAAACGTCACAAAACAAAAACCAAAATAAAACATAAATTTACAAAAACCAAAATAACAACAACAACAAATCAGAGTAATGTAAAGGCACAAGGTGAATGAAAGAAACAAATAGAGGAATAGAAGGAGATGGATGATGAGAAAGAATAAGAAGTAACATAATCATTCTTGTTGTTTTTTTTTTGTGTTGTGTTTGTAAACATAAGGAAATACATAAATAAAGACAGAAGAGGAATACTTTGAAGTGAAAGAAAGAGAGTGGGAGTGAGACAGAGAGGGTGAAGGAAGAAAGAAGAAAATAAAAAGAAAGCCATAATATTATCTGTCGTCATTTGAAAGAAGAAAAAGAAGAAGAGATAAAATGGAAACAGCTGATGATGATTTCTTCATTTAAATTTTAAACATTCGTGTTGATTGTTGAAAAGTGCAGCTGAAATGCAGAAGTGAATCAGAGTAGAGAGCACACTGAAAACTGTCAACTTGTGTCAACCTCGCGCCTAGGACCGACCGCATGTATTCCAATACTTTTAATATTTTATTTCATTTAAATTAAATTGTTTTCGGACAAAAATTATTGGTTAACAAAAAAAATCTCGATGGTCCTATTAGACAGGCTTCACTCTACGTATGTAATTCTACAAAAAAAAAAACGAACTTGAGAATAAGAAAAAGTAGAAGTTGTGAACTTCAAAAAAAATATCAAAATGGCAACAGCAACAACATAAACAAATTAAAATTACAAAAATTGCATAAATTTAAATCCTTTTTCGTTGTTATTTCTCGTCTTTTTTATTTATTCTTTTTTTTTTTTGAATTTATTTTTTTTGTAGCGCTTTTTTTTTTTGGACTTTTACGCAAATAAAAAAAAAAGAAGCTAACAAAAAAAATTTCAAAAATTTACATAACTGGAAACAGGTGTCAAGTCGAAAACAAGACAAATTTTTTTTCTTTCGTCTTCTTCTTTCAAAATTTTACCTTTTATTCGTCTCTTTTTTTTTTTTTTTTTGCTTCTCTCTTCTGTACCCTCTTTCCTCCTTCTCTTCACCCGCCCCTTTGATATGTATTTATATAATTTTATATTGTTGTTGTTATTATTTTTTATTCTATTACAAAAAAAAAACAAAACCAAACGAATTCAAAAAAAATGTCAAATGTTGAGGTCACGCATAAAAATAAGAAGAAGAAAAACCAGCAACAACAACAAATATCAGAGACCGTAAATTTCGGAAAAAAAGACCAGTCCAAAAACTAAGAACTAACAGCAACAACAACAGAGATGTAAATTTGTAGGTAAATGGTCGAATGACGTCATAGCATTCGAATGCATGACAAAATATTTTGTAACTTCTAAATTTATGTTTTGTTTTTAAAGTCGACAAAAAAAAAGTGTACCGTTACACGCATTTTGTTATTGTTGTTGTTGTTTTTGTTTTGCAAATTAATTAAAAAAAAAAATTTGTAGTTAAATATTTTGGAGTCACACGATGATGGTTAAGTGGCTAACACGTTCGACTTTTAACCATGGAGGTTACGAGTTCTGAAAAGAAATTAAAAAAAAACAAAAACAAAAAAACAACGACAGCAGTAATGAATAATGAGTTTAGAATAATAAATCAATAAATAGAATCTGAGTCAGCGAATAGCCCTGACTTTATAGGGCGCGCGCTAACTACAAATTTACAAAGTGAATAATAATGAAAAAATGTTAATTATTTAACTTTTAAAAGAAATACGAAAGAAAAAAAATGACGTTGAGAAAAAAAAAACCCCTTTCAAAAGAAGAAATGTTCAGAATTCTCAAATTGCCTTAATGAATCAAATTAAACAGGATTGCTATTATCCTGTTCGTTCATTCCATAGTACGTGAAGAGTGTAACGAGTAGACAATTGTATGTAACTGAAAGTTTACTAGGAGGAGGACTAATAAAGTACCACTCCAAATCCAAAGACGGATCATCATCAATTTAAATTAAATTATTTACACTGATGAGAGAATTAAAACGAAAGATTTCTATTTGAACAAAAATTTGAATTCTATCATTTTAATTACAACAAAAAAATTATGTAATTATTTCAATGTCATTATAATTCAGAATTTTATTATAGAAAGTTCAGTGGCCCCTCTACAATCACAATCACAACTCAGTCATAATCACATTAATTAGGTAAGGGTGTACATAAAAAAAATCGTAAATAAATAAATCAATTAAGTATACAATATTTTCATTTCTCTTTCTAAACCACAAGAAAAAGAAACAGAAAAAAAAAACGTACAGCCCCAAATATGTCAAAGGCAAACAACAACAACAACAACAACTATATAAAAAAAACGTGTCAATAAACTTCAAAATAGTAAATTCAGAATATTTAACGCCATTCGATAATGCCCGCGTGCGCACATTAATTTACCACCCAAATTAAGACGTTAACCATTTTTTTTTTGCAATTAACGTTTTTTTTTCTTCTTTCTTTCTTCCATTCGTTCATTCGTCTTCAGTTAGATTTTCCTAAGTAAGTTCTTATTTTTTCTTTTTATCTTTTCAGATTCCCATATTTGAATTTATTATTTTAATATTCAGTTTTTTTTTTTGATTTTTGTTTTTTTTTTGTTTTCTGTTTGTTAGTAATAAATTGATCCGTTGACTGATTATTGAAATATCAATCAAAATTATTATTAGCAGAAAGAAAGGAACAGAGACACGATCGGACAAACAGACAAAGAGAGAGAGAGACAATTAGAGTTTAAGACTGAAAGAGACGGAAGAGAAACACGTAAAAAAATTGTTTTAATTGATTCAAAAATATAAATTCAATAAATAAGGAAAACGTGGAGTAATTTCTTAATTTCGTTCCAACTTGTTTATTTTTTTCTTCGTAAAAATCAGAATGTAGAAGAAAAAAAAAATTATTCGAATTATTGAAATCATAATCAGAGGGAGGGAGGGGGTTGTGACATCATATTTTTTAGTAGATTCCGTTGTTTCTTTTCACCATAAATTTAATAGACTTTTAGAGAGAGAGAAAGAGAGAACTAAAAGGAGAAAGAGATAGAGAGTAAAAATAATGTATGTTCAATGGAAAAATGTTTGTGAATTCCGCAGCAATTACCTAACAGCATTTAAATATTTTGAAAATAAATCCAATAAATTTTTATCAGAAAAAAATATTTCTTCATTTTGCTTCAATTTTCATTAATATTTTTTTTAATTTAAGATTTTCAAATTGATTTCGCTTTGTGAACAAATATTCTGAAATCTAAATTAACGTTAAGTGAAATCTGAACTCAATCAAAAATTGGTTTGATTCAGAGATCCCATTGTCATCGATAACGAATCCTAAAAATCAATTGAATTCGAAGTTGAACACAAACATAAAAGTGAAGACTCAACACTAAAGATGATTTGTTTTTGACTCTCGAGAAATCAAATCAAATATCTATGAAACAAAGGTAATATTTACATTTCATACCCATCACACACCACAACCCACCCCCATCCCACCAATGGCAAAATTAATAAAAATCAATGAATTCAATTTTTTTTTTCACTCAGATTTGGTAACGTCAATATTTGAGTTGTTGATTTTGTAACATTTATTGATTGCTTTTTGTAGAAAACATATTTATGAAAATTGTTAATGTTCACAATTATTGATTTTCCTCAAACCAATTTTAAGCTGACAAATCAATTTTCTGTCTGTTTTTCATGTCCCCTTTAGCATGAACACAACTAACCCCCCCTTTTCACCTCCTACCAAATTCAACAAAATATTTACAATAAAAGAAGTTAATTAATTTTGATTTTCTTACAGGAAAATAAAAAAGAAAAATCACAAAATTTCATTTAAATTGATCTGTAGATTGACCATATCCCTCCTATATACCACCCCATCTCAACCCAATATACAAACTGAAGTGAAATATTCTATTTAATTATGACTGTTATGGGTGGACCCATTAAAAGTTGAACAAAAGAAATGAAAGAAAGCTAGGGTCACACACACACACACACACACATACACACACACACACAAGGTACAGAAAGTTATAACGCGAGAACATAAATAGGGAAAAAAAAAGGTTTTTCTAAATAACAATGATGACGACATTGACGATGACGATACCAACAAAAGTCATTGAAACATTTTATTTTTATGACACCGAAAACACAAAAAAGAATAAAAAGAAGAAAACAAAAAAAAATAAAACATCATAAACGTTAATTAGAATTTCACATCAACAGTGCCAGTGGATGAAATTCATGGAAGATTCTAATATTGGATTCACCCTTCCAGTAAAAAAAAAGGTAGAAGGATATAAACGTAAAATAAATTGCGATAGGTTTTTATATGAAATTATTTTAATACTTTACATGCGCATTAAAGAAAATTCAATTTCAAAAAAAAAAAAAAACAACAAGCAAGCAAGGAAAATATTTTAGGTCATAATATATTTTGGAACATTTTCAATAAAAATGAAAAAAACTGAATAAAATTAAATAAAAGAATCGACAATAATAAGAGAGAGAAAATATGAACATTTAAATGAACAATTTAAACAATGTAAATTTATCTTAATAATTATTAATTAGAAATTAATAACTTATAATTAACAACAACAATTATTGTAACAACAACAGAAAAACTCAGCATGGTTGCCGTTGATCATTTGTATTGATAACACACATACACAGACAAGCATTCAGAGATGACATGAAACACACGTTCCACATTCTTCAATTTCAATTAATTATAAATAATTATTTTTTTATTCTGATGCTTTTTTCCTCTTTTCTTTTATTTCGTTTTTTTTCCTTATTTGTTTTTTATTCGTCAACAACAACAACAACAAGCAACAATTTAAAAAAAAAACATACTACACAACCTGAACCAACAAACAACAATAATTAGAAGAACGACAAACAATAACAACAACAACAAATAAAATTAAAAAAAAAAAATATTTTTCTAAGAAATAAATTGAGAATAAAACTTAATGAAATTATGTAATTTGTGGAATGACCTTCATTTAACTTCTAACAAAAACAACTTGTTATTGGGGAATAGAAGAAGAACAAAAGAATCAAATATGAAAAAAAATAAAAGAATAAAAACGCATAAATTTAAAATCGATAAGAAACAATTTTCGGTTATATGTATTTTTTTTTCTCTCTCTCCCAATGTCCCATTCATACAATCGAAGAAATCCAATAAAAAAAAAAAAACCCATATAATAAAAATGCGTTCCTCATGCTAATGATGATTACAATGATGATGTCAATGATGATGATGATGATCATGATGATGATGATGATGATGACTATAATGATAATAATAATAATAATAATAATAATAATAATAATGTTGCAAAAGTATGATGACGTATTTCTTATTAACCCATTTAAACCTGAGTGATATAATAATGGATCTGATGTAAAAGTGAAAATAAATTTAAGACAATTACGTTGTTTTTTTTTTTTTTCCGTTGTGAATTTTTGTTTTTTTTTTTTTTGTTGCATTGTCACTTTGTGAAATTATCGAAATTATAAAATAAAAGCGGCGAATCACAAACGACGTATATAAGTGACTTCCCGCCATTATTGCGCGCGTCGCAAATTGACATTTTTATCCAATTCAAGAGAAACTGAAGATAATTATTTTTGACAAAAGTCCAAAAGTCCAATAATTCAGGTGTTTGTATTGTAATTGATAAAACCTTGTATTCCTTCATATTTTTAATCCTTTGGGATGTGTACGAAATGACGTGAATTATTAATGATTAAAGTAACACTGTCACTCCCAGTATTTTTTTTTTCAAATTATTCTCATTTCCTAACCAATATTTTTTCAGGAATCGAATTAAAAAAAAAAATTCATAAAAACAGAGAGAATTGATCAACTTCTGACCTTAGGGCCTTTCTATTGACCTGATTTACTGATATTTTTCACTTTAACTGATATGTTGAAGTGATAAATACTGTTCTATTGGTAATATCAGTTGACACTGAACTGAAATTTGAGCAACTGTGGAACCGATTTACTGATATAAAAAACTATATGATCAGTTGCATATAACCACATACTTTTTGAAATTATATTAATTTTTAATTTTTTAGGGAAAATCTTTGTTACTTAATTTTAAAATAATTTTCAAAATCCATTTCAAATAATATTTTATTTTGTTTTCACAAATATAAATGTTAAATTAATATAAACGTCAAAATAACATATCACTTCACTTGCCAATAGAACAGTAATTGCTTAAATCACAATGGCTGAAGTGATATTTAGACCAAAAAATGTGATATTTTGCTAAATTGTAGAACCGATATGATATCAGTAAATCAGGTGAATAGAAAGCACCTCTTAACAGAAAATTTATATCTCCTGTTATCAACGGTAGAGGAAACGGGACACGATAGGCAGATTAGGGTTAATATTAAAATAATAATTTTTCAGTTGTTTTTTTTTTAACCAGAAACAAAAATTACGTAATCAAGCAGCCAGCAGCATATTATTATTTATTCTCATTTATTTATAAATTTCTTTCGTTGTTGTTGTTGTGTTCTTCTCACAGAAAATATATTTATATTTTTTAGCATATTTGTTTTTTTTTTATATAAAATGTCACGTGACATGATATCATCGAACAGACAACATAAAACAACAACAGCAAAAAAAAAACCACATAAAGTAATGACCACCAAAATTACACAAATACAACAATAAAAACACAAAACTATAAAAAAAATTTAGATCATGTCAATGAAACTTGAATATCCAAACAAAAAACTCAACACACACACAACAATTAATTAATTTAATTTAATAACTTCTGTGTTATTTGTTGTTGTTGTTATTGTTGGACGACATCATTGCAAATTTTAATTCATAGAATTTACTACACAATATTTTTATTTTTTCTTGTTATTGCTGCTTTTTTTTTCTCTCTCTTTTTTGTTACTCTTAAATTACGAGCACAAACAGACAAACAGAAAGACAGATAAATAAATAGACAAATAAGAGTAGTTTGGAATGAGTCATTTTTTCGGTTTTTTCAGTTTCATTAAACCAGCAAAAATACAAAAAAAAACGCGCAAAAATTAGAACAAAAGAAAGAATGAAAAAAAGAAAGAATGAAAAAGAGAGAGAGAGAGAGAGAGAGAGAGAAAGAAGGAGAAAGAAATCAAATTATTTCTAAAGTTCAATATATTTTTTTTTTAAATTGTTGTTGTTGTTCCAAAATAATAAAATTTAGTTCAGTCAGCATTAAATCAACAACAGAAGTGTCAGAGAAGGAACCAGACCAGATGTGAAACCTAAATTATTTCTTATATAAATTTTTGGTGTTAATTTTTGACGGGTGCCGACGATTTGTTTTTAATTTGACATTTTAAAGATAGACAAAAAAAATCTCAACCAATTAGAAAGGTCAAAGTGTAAGGAATTCATTAGAATTTGTGAGATTTATAATTGTTGTTGTGTCTCACAATTTGCAATTCAATAAATTTGGGTAGGAGTAACTGAAACAAAAACTGAAGTATTGAACGATAATAGAGAATCTCCTTATTTAAATATTTAATAGCCAAATATTAAAAAAAAACGTTGATACTGTTGGTCACGTCGTGACCAACCGAATAACACGTCCCGTTGTTCATTGATAGAACGTGATAAAAAAAGGAATGGTTCAGTTTGAAATTATAACAGTTGATCATCCCGTTTCATATAATAATTCTGACAAACAACCATAATCATAATTAAAAATTGGTGAATACGCGTACATTAAATACTCACAACACACATCCGTCCTGACAACGATTCTAAATATTCCAAACCGATAAGAATTAATTAATTAATTGCAACAAAAGAAAAACAACAACAACCACAATTATAAAATATTTGAATTTGAAATTTAATTAAAAATTAATTTAACAAATCAAGAAGAACCAATTTAACTACACTCCACCATCAAAAAAAAAAGAACTAAACAAAGAAACAAAATAAAAATCAATAAGAATGAAAACGGGAAATCAATAAAGAACAAAAAAAAAGAAAGAAATGTTTCAATTTTGAAGTTCACAAAAGCAAAAATCTGAACAGAAAATCGTGAAACAATAATTTGTAACTTTTTTCTTGTTGTTGTTGTTGTTTTTTTGGAGACTTTTGTTTTTTTTTTTTTTTCATTAAAATTTTTTTTTTTAATTTTTAAAAATGTGTGAAATGTCAAAGACCCTAAAGAACAAAAAAAAGGTAAACCATAAACAAAAAAAAAAAAAACAATACAACAAATAATTAATTAAGATTAAAGAAAGAAAAAAAGAAAGAAAGAAAGAAAGAAGAACAGCAGAGAAAAAAAAGGAAGCTTTAAATTATAAATTAATTTTTTTTCATATTTTCAAATCTTTGTTCTTGACCACAACAACACCAAAGAGTCAAAATTTAAAGAAAAACAAAAAAAAAAAAATCAATAAAATTGACAATTATTTTGTGATTATTGGATTGGCGGGGTAACTTTTGTTATTGTTGATGGAATTATTGATTATTATTCGATTGAGTCAATTATTTTTTTATATAGAAGTCGTCAATAATATACAATCACTTTTAATCCTCCTCCTTCTCTCTCTCTGTCTAAGTCTAATTATTCTCATACTTTTTCCATATGCTTGTCATATTCAACAATAGAATTTTAAATTGGTAAATGTGTTGACTGGTTAGAAGGAGACGTTAATCTGAGAATATTGTTAACATTCTTCTTTTGACCTCCTCCTTCAAATTAAATTGTGTGTGAACCTTTTTTAGGTGAAAATGAAAACTTTGACCTCCTAAAAATTATAACCAACCCAATAAAAAGATTAATCAAAAAAAAAAAAATTACAAGAAAAAAAAAGTATTAAATATATTTTTTAATTCGTTTTAATTAACAATTCAACCTTCCTTCTCTTCTTCTTATTTGAAACAGGAAGGATCGTCAATTTTTTTTTTCACCAACAAATTTGGGTTTATTCTCTCTCTCTCTCTCTCTTTCATTCTCTTGAGATTTTCGCTTTAATTTTTGTTGTTGTTATAATTATTATGTCTAAATAATTATTTTATCTGTTTGTCTCTGTCTGTAAGTTATTAATCGGATATAATGGAAGTGATTAACCTTCAACAAAATATTTCTTCTTTTATTTTTTTTTTTTTTTTTGATCAAAATAAGTAATAAATTCAAAACCGAATTTAATAATTAACTCTTAAAATTTATTTGGACAAGAGTGAAGAGAGAAATAATACGCGCTCACTATTTTTCTTAAAGATTAAATAAAAAATATAAAAAACAACGAACCAGGTAAATACGGTAATTCTACACTTCCGCTTATCGCGCGCAACATTTTCAAATTTTGTGACGCGAGATGAGGAAGAAAAAAAACGAAAAATATTCTTTCGTCGAAAATGATGAATGAAGAAAGAAAATGACGAAGAGGAAGTAAAAAAAAAAAAAAAATTCGAAAAATGAATATTTGAATCCATCTTCTTCATCCATTTAGTTTCCCACTCTTCAAAATGTCAGAGAAAAATCCCTTTTTCAAAGTGCAGATTCTATTTTTAGAGGCAACTTTTTTTTTCATCCTTCTTTCATTCACTCACTTTTTCTATTTATCTTTCTCTCTCTCTTTAACACACGTTAATTACATCTGTCTCCCTCTATCATTCTGTGTTAATGTTTAATGGGAAAAAATTGAGATGAAACAAAATAGGAGACTAACTGTAAAAGTAGGGTGCAGACGTTAGAAGGGATGCATATACAAGAGAAGTGGATGTTGGTTGGTTTGGAAGGGGGTAAGGGTGTTAGTCATGAGATGTTTCTTCTTCTTTTTTTTCTTCATTGAATGAATGAAAGAATGAATTGAAAAGAGAACAAATTGGGGTTTTTTTTTATTTATCCCAGATATTTTGTTTTTATAGACAGAATGTGGAATGAGAAGATCGAGACGAGACTGGGAAAAAATATGGAAGAGCGAAGAAATGATGTGGGTTGAGAAAAAAGAAAGTGGATGAGTAGAGAAAAGAGTGAGAGGAAAAATCTATATTAAAATGCAACGAGGAAACGAAAAAAAATTTTCATACAGAATATTTTAGCGCAGCAACTAAAAAAAACAACTTTTTCTTTTGGTTTGGTTTTTCATTTGGGGGATGTTGGAAATATAAGTGAGAAAGGCGGAGGAGCAACCGAATGAATAAACGAACAGATGAGGGTGGATTTTTTTTTCTCTTTTTATATATTTTGGGTTTATTTTTGATGAAGTAACATTTCTCCCAAGCGTTTAGATTTTTCTTTGATGACGTCATCGTACAAATTTTATTCATCAGTTAACTTTTAAGTATTTCTTTGTTTTATATGTAGAAGAAAATATTTAAATGTTTTCTGTTTTGTTTAGGACTCGCTTTAAGATAAAAGATAAAAGTTAAATGGCGCCAACCCTCACCCAACCAGATGAAAATTAATTTGACGCAAGTTTCATTAAACATAAAAAAAAAATGTAAAATAATGAAAACAAGGATCAATTCTTAATTTTTGATTTCATTTAAATTCATGACAAATCATCCAATTCAAACGAAAAATAATTGGAAAAAATATGACTGACAAAATTGATTAATTCCACAAAATTCATCTCGTTCATTTTAATTTCATTTAATCCTTTTTTGTCTACAAAAGTAATAAAGTGTAATTATGAAAGTCTTTAATTCAGATTATAGGATTAAAAAAATGATGGATGACATTTTTGAAGAAGGGAAGAAAAATAAAATGATTTCATATTTTCTTTTAGCGATAATGAAATTTTTCTCATTTTCTCTTTAGTCGGAGATTATTTGCCAATTTCAAAATAAGAAGTTTTATCTGGGGGGGAAACTTTTACCTTTAATTGCAAATTGCTGAAATACAACTGAAATAATAATTGCATATAGAAAACATTCATTACGATTGCATATTAGTCTCAGTGTAATAAAAAAATTGAGACAGAAATTGTGACAAATTTTTCTTTAAATTTCCTACAAACTTTTTTTTTGTTTTTGGTTAAATTTAAATTCTTGCAGGAATGAAAATTAATTAATTCGTTTTGTGGTTATTATTTTTTTATGCATTAAAATAAAATTATTGTTTTAATGAAATATTTTTATTTTCTGATGAAGAAGAAGAAGAAGAAGAAGAGGAAAAAATTCGTAATTCAAGCATATTTTTTATTCTCTTCATTATTTTAATTTGCATGACTGAGCATGGACACGATTCAACGCAAAGATCAATTTTCCAGAGTGTTCTCTTCCCTACTGATGGAATTATTTTTTCTTTCTTTCTCTCTCTTTCTTTTATTCTGTTTGTTTCATTTTTTGCATGGGAACTTTTTATTTTACTTTTTTATAATCCAAATAAAATAATTACAGTAAAATTTGGCCATCTCTTCAAATTGTCCACACATAATGAAATACCGACTGTTAATTCTGTCTTTTATATACACATTAAATTATACAACTGAATTGGATAATTAGACGCATATCAATATAATTGAACTAACTTTCTTGGGAAATCAAACAGATGTTTCGATTAGAAAATTAATTTAACTACTTCTGAACAAACTTCCACTGAATCAACTCCCTGTTCATGAGTTCTAATAACAGTCAAAGTATTGAAAATAATTGCGGTAGTAAAGAGGTCGGGTAACCACTTCAACTCCTTACACATTTTACAAAGGACTTGCACATTAATTTTTCCACCTGTGCACATTGTGAGCGATGTGATAATTGAGACATAGTCAAGGGTGATAACTTCTATGAAAAATTTAGGTCCATTGATTTCTTCCCATGATTCAAATTGGCTTCATCCATGATTTCAATCAGTGGTTACCACTTTGCGAATGATCATCGCAGTAGTTGTCTAATGTAATGCAAAAATCTTAATTGAATGGATAAGACACCAACAACAACTTATACTAGCATAATAAATAAATATATTAGATTTCACTTCAACAATTAAGTGATTTTTTAAATATTGTCTCTCACGCATTTCAACGTTGTTACTTTTGATCTTAACTTAACTTCATTCTTTAAATTGTTGTGAAATTTGTCATAATCTTCATTTATTATAAAATTAATTTAAAGAAAAAAAAACACACACAAAGGAAACAATTAAAAAAAAATTTTAAAAAAAATTCATTAAAAAATAATTTCATAATTTCGTAAAAAAAAATACATAATTGAGTTTTGATACATTTTTTTTTCTTATTTTCTTAATGGAAAATTATTATGGGAACAAAAAAAAAATACCATCATGCAACTTCCATTCATTCAATTCATTGCCTACAATATTTTATAGAGGCGCGCATTCAACAAAAATAAAAGTCTACAATCCAACATCAAAAAACAAAAGTAATTTATTTGAAAACAAAAATAGGAACATAACAAAAAAAAAAAACATAAAAAATGAAAACCCAACCCAACCTACTGAAGAAAAAAAAAATTTCAATATTTTCTGTATCTAACGGTTCACAATATTCTTTCCAACTCAGAACAAAGTATTTTTTAGAATTATCTCTATAAATCTCTCCACCTTATCTAAAATTAATTTTTCCTAATTAATGTTGTTGTGTCAGTAATAAATCACTTAAGAGTAAACTGAGTTTTCGGAACACTTCCTTACAGACAACTTCATAGCGCAGAGAAATTTGTAGACATTTTTTATTATGTATTGTCACATTTTATTTACTTGAAGCAGAAGTTTAGTTAAAAAAGAACAAATGTGTAAACAACAAATTTTAGTTTTTATTGATTGCTTATGATTTTATTTTCACCGGGAAACACAAATTAAAATCAACGACCAAAAGATTTTTGTAGTGGTTATCAGTTACAAATCCAGAAAAATATTTTAAATGATGCAAATTAATTGCACAAAAATTCTCATATTTTTTTATGAATTCAAATAGTAAATGGCACAACAGACCATAACAAAAAAAAAACATCTCATGTAAACCGGCGTTTATAATTAAAATAAAAATTGTGATGTTGATATGCAAGAATAAATTTGTGTTAGTGTAAGGGGTAAGGAAGTATAAGATTGAATTGATTCGAAAAAAAAATTAAATTCTAATAATTGTTGTTGTAAGTAATATTGTGAATCACACATTACACCCTTTTCTACCTTCCATCGTCTGTTTTGTTTTATTTTATTTGAATTTTACTTTCGTTTACTGTAAGTACATATTCATATCCATATTCATCTCTTCACAAAATATCCATCCATCTATCTAAAACTAACGAATGAATGAAGAGACCATCAACAACAACAAGGTAAATCCATCCAACACATTTAATCCTCCCACACAAGAAAAATAATACATTATCCATACTCGCAGCATTCACACACACATATAAATAAAGGATGATTTTTTACCTGTCACATAATAATAATAAAACATATTCTAGACACACACACACAAACACACATAAAATATATATTGTAACACATATAAACATCACATCACGTCACGTCAAGTCACGTATCAGATGTACATAAACATACACACTCACACTCACATTAATACATATGTATATTTAGTTGAGTATCGCTAAAAATATTAAAAACGAAATGTAAAAAAGCTTTAATTTAAACAATAGAAAACGTTCTTTTTCTTCTTCTTCTCTTTATATTCTGTTTTTGTAACATAAAAATGAGTTCATAAAGTAAGCAAAAAAAAAAAGAAAAAAAAAAGATATACAAAATTCATTCAACACACACACACACACACATATATAGGGAGGAGAGAATACAAAAATAGTATATTAAATCAGTCTTTTTTCTAAGTACAGGCCAAACAATATTCGTCATAATTATTTTGTGTGAAATCGGCTTTTTATGGTGAAGCTGGGTTTTTTTTCTGCTGTTGTGTTGATTGATCTGAAGAATTTTTTAATAGATAAAATTTCTCTTTTCATAGAATTTGTTGAATTTATTAATTCGGCTCACCGTATCACTTTTTTATAGATTATAAGAGTTTAGTGTAATATTACACAATGTGATCAGTAATTATCACCCAGGTTGGGATGTGAAATAAAACTTATGATTTACTCGGATTTACTTTAAAATTAATCTAAACGTAATTGCGTTGCTTAGTCACATTTAGGCAAAATATTAACTATAAGCTTCATAAGAATTACAAGATTCCCCATCAGAAATTCAGTTGTTGAAGAAATAATAATTATTTTATTCAGAAAGTGAAAACTCGATTATAACGAACTCCCTTACACGATCCTTACACGATCCCTTAAATACTTAATAATCTATTTTCTAGTCACTTTTTATATCGTTAAATTATACGTTCTTTAATTTTTAATCGAAAAAATTAAATTTAATTGTGAAGTCATTAAATTGCGACATTAATTAATTCTTAATAAAATTTCTTAATGACGTAGTTTAGTAATTTCTTATTAATTATTTTCAAAAAGAAGAATATCCCCACGTATTTGGCCTGTAAAGTAAAGTACAGTAGACTTAATAAACTCACATACAAACACTCACACACACACACACACATAAACACAATATAATATAGTAGATTACACGTACTCATTCATTCACCAATACACACTAGACAGATGGCACATCCAACACATCGAACATAATTGTACCTATTTTTATTCTTTCTTCAAGACAAAAAGAAACAACCTCAAAATTAAAGAAGGCACCAGATGATGATGATGATGAAGACGAGGTTAAAGAATTACCCTAGAGGTCTACAACAACAATATTAATGAAGAAGAAATAAGAAGAATCATTTCCATAATTGTACAAAAATCTGGAACTTTTGGGAAAAAAAACGCTAAATAAGAATTAAAAGAAAAAAAAATAGAGGTTGAAAAAATCAAAGAAGCCAGATGAAGTGAAGAGAAAGAAGCGAAAAAAAAAAGTAGAGCGATCTTCTTATTTTTTTTTCATGTTTCATTTTTAATTTGATTTCAATTCATTTTCTTTATTACAGACTACACACAGCGCATTTAAAACGTAAATTCTAGTTCAATGACAAAAACTACGACGGGCATACCTATCACTGAGAATTACTTTCAGGTAAATCGAAAAAAAAAATTACAATACGAGAAACGGTGTAACAACAACAATTACAAAAAAAAAAAAAGTAAAAGAGACAAAAAAAAAAAGAAATAAGTTTAAAATTTAATTTTAACGAGAAAAACAAAAACAAAAAAAAAATTAAATTAAATAAATATTTTCTATTTATGGAATTGTTGTCGTTATTGTTTTTTATGTTCCACGTTTTTTTTTTTCTTTTTCTTTTATATTATTTTTTTATTTCACTTAAATCCATAATAAATGTTCACGAACAACAATAACAACAACAGCAACAATACATAATAATCAGTAAATATACATTCTAATACTTATAAGTATAAGTATGCAGTTAGTTACCTTTTATATTTAGATGTTACCTACTTACAGGACCGTCACAAGAGAAAGAGATTATTATTATGTCCCCTAGGCACAGACAAGAATATTAATTTTGTATTTACCATTATTTTTTTTTTTTTGGTCTTTGGTCGTTTGAAGACGAACAAAAAAAAAATAACAGTGAAAATCTCAAAAAAAGGAAGAAAACAAACAAAAAAAAAAGAACAAACAACAATTTGTAGAACACAAATTTGTCTCTTTACACTAAAATTAATTTCTATTCATTTATTGTTCAATGTTTATTATAGGTAAAAAATTTTTAAGGTAACAAAATGGGATAATCACCTAAAAAAATAAATTCAATCTACATAACCCGTAATGAATTCAATCTTGTCCCTCATTATTTTAGTAGAAGGAACGAACATAGTGAACGACTAAAAATCGACCCTGTCATCTTAAATCTTCACAAACAAAAGTTTGTTTGATAATTATATTTATAGAGTGAAACAGACTTACTGACATATTCTAAGTGTAAAGTAACGTAAGGTAAGTGTTGCGAGTAATATTGTCTTTTATAAAAACAGAATCGGTACCAAATTACCGTAACACGATACAAGTTATTGTTGCCGTTGTATTATACTTATAGTTTGTCCTTCCATATTTGTTTTCATATTAAATTGTCTAACCTACATAAAAAATTCTCTCTTGCATTAAAAAAAAAAAGTAAGTACATTTATCGGTTACGACAAACATTAAATATCGTTTAGAACGAACTTCATTTATTTCTCTATAATTTAATGTAGAATTATTTTTTTTTTTTACAAGGATTACCGGAAGTAATTATTGAAAAATAATTAAGCGCAATTAAGTGTCTCTTTTTTTTCTTTCTTTAAATTTCTCTACTACAAAGTCGTATAGTACCTACCTACTACTAAATAATTTTAAGAATAATTTCTCAATCTTCAGAAGAAAACAAAAAAAAATGACACAATAATTAAAAAAAAAAATTAATCTAGCACACAAAAAAAAATTCATATAATCTTAACAAGTAAGTATAATTAATGATTTTGATTAATTCGCATAAACATAAAAAATTTCTACACTCATAATGAGTTAAATCTAAAATTTAATTATTTTTAAAACACAATTTTAACAATAATGGTGAAAAAAAATTTGTATTTTTTTTTTAAACACTGACGGCTATATTTAATCCGGTGTTACAATGAACTTTTACAATTAAGTAACAGAATAACGGAAATTTTTTTTGTTGAATGACAAACATAAATTATACAGTAAAACCTGTCTAAAAATAAACCTTATCTAATCAGAACACTACAGACCAATTACAATCATTATTGTAATGTTATTTCATGTTATATTTAGAGATTTAATTCGTTTGTTTGTTTCTTACAATTGCATGAATGCACCGATGCATAAAATATCGATGTTTAGTAAAATATTGTCACTAATATGACAGGTGAGTACAATAATAAATTTAGATTAGATTTTGGACACGATTTTTACAACATGAAAATATATTTGTTCTGTCAAAAAAAAAAACAAAACATTGAAATTGATTGTCAAAAGTTATTTGAACTTTTCTAATTCTAATCGGTTGCTAATCGATTATTATGATTAATAATCGATTGCACGGACATGTGAAAAATATAACGAATTTTGATTTGACTAAATTTAATCACGTGATTTATACAATTAACAAACATACGTAAGTTATACCCCTAAAGAATATACACTTTAATATGTTTTGAAGTATAAACGACTATTGACTCATCGTATCAAAACAAAAAATCATGATAAAAATCCAAGGTCCCGATTACACAGATTTTCAATATGTAAATAGAATTTACAACAATAAAATATGAATAAAAAAAAATTTAATTATTTAAAATACGTTCTACAAATTTCTATAATTAGATTACCCCTCCCACCCTCCACCCTGGGATTTGTGTAAAAATTTAAATATTCCAATTTTATAAAAAAAAAAATGTTTTTTTTCTCGTTATCGTTCCCATTTAAAAACCGCAAAAAAAAAAAATTTAATAATAAATTTTTCAACCTAAATTGATTTCAGTTCTATAATTAAAGCAATTAATTTTTTACCAAATTTTCATTTCAAAACAAAAAGACGAAGAAAAAAACTAAACCATTTGAATAGTTTACAAACAAATAATCGGGAATGTATACCAAAAATTGAAGGAAACAAATAAATATTACGCAAAAATTTTAAGATTCCATAAGAAAAAAATTGTACATGAAATTTCATGCGATTATACAGAATATTTTTGTCCTTGTTACACTCTTGTACCTGTAGGAAAAATTACAAAATAATTAATCAATCAACTCTCACAAACACAGAAACACACACACACACACACATAAACATGAACATAAAATTCATCTATCGCTAAATACCTTAACTACTTACGTCACCTACTTCAACGTACATATGTAGATACTTAAACATTACTTCACTTAGTCACTTAAGAATAATAAAAGAAAAAATATTTTTACTTATACAGCTGGAGAGGAGGGAGTTTATACAAAAAATTTATGTTTTTCTCTCTCTTTTACACAACTAAATTTAAACGTCATTTTAATATTATTGTGAAACCCCCCCTGACATTAATCTTTTTTTAGTAAAATAAAACGTAAAATTTTATATTATTTTACTTTTTTCTAATCGTATTAAGTAGAAAAATGTAATAACGGTTTTAACAACAACAACAACAACAACACCAAGAACAACAAACAAACCAACGACCATCTAATTTCTAATAAATAGACGATCTGAAGAGAGAAGAAAAACGTCTATTACTCAATAATAATCAACAAAAAAAAATAAAACACGAAAAATAGAAAGAAAAAAAAAACAAAATTCTAAATTGAAAAATGAAAATTAATTTATTGAAAGAAAATAAAAGACTTTCTACGAGTTGAATTTAACAAATCAATCAAAAAAAAATTCAAAATAAAAGAGGAAAAAAAAATTACTGCTGCTGCTGTTAATGTTGTAGCCAAACAGCGGACATCATAACAACAACAACAACAACACAAGAATGCTGGAAGAAAAAAATCAAAGAGGAAGAAAAGATAATATTTATGAGTATTAATGTTAGAAATCGATTAATTAATAATTGATATTAAAATTATTAATAAAAAGTAATTAAATTAAATTAGTAATTAAAATTTGAAATAAATTTTTTTACGCGTATTACGTCATGAAGCGGCGACAACGTGTAAAAATGGAGAAAGATATTTTTTTTTTATAATAACACTAAACTGATAACAGCAGTGATATAATAGCTGTGCAAAGAGTGCGAAAGAAAGAGACAGATAACCAACGGAAGTGAAATGGAAATTAATTACGAGAATAATTTTAGTATTTTTATTTTTATTATTTTTTAGACAAAGAAGAAGACGAAGGAGAAGGAGAAGGAAGAAGACAAAAAGAGATCTTTAGAAAATCTGCATAACAAAAACAACAACAACAACGGTGAACTTATCTAATATTTTATGAAATAACGGTAACTCTGCTGCTTCTTGTCTCCTCTTTTTCTTCTTGCCAATTAATGTAAATTTATTTATTACTCAGGTTTTTTTTTTTATTTAATCACATTTTTTATCGTCATTTTGTGGTTTTGTCGCCCGGTTCTTGTCTATCCGTCCGTCCGTATATCTTAAGACTCTTTTACAATTTCCACATTAATATATTTCGTTTCGTTTCATTTCTATATGGCGTGTGTTTTGTTTCGTGTTTCTTATTTAATTTTTAATCAAATTAGATAAAAAATTAGATTGAAGATGATTGAAAAATGAACAATTTGATGAAGGTCAGAAAGAGATGTAGATATAAAATGAAAAAGTGAGATAGATATAGTATAACAAGAGGGTTTAATTTTTAGGAGTTTGAAGTGAAAATAAAGGCGACAGATTGGATTGGAATGTTTATAAGTAAATGCTTTTTCGTTTGTCATCTTCATCAAAAGTTCAAGATCAAATTATGCGCGAAAACGCGGCGATACAAAATAAAAAAAAAAGAAGATGAAAAAAAAACAAATAAAAATTATGATAATAAAAATGAGAAGAAGAGTAGAGAATAAGAATTCAATAAGAGTGAAAGAGATGAAAATAGAATGTGTGAGTAACTGTACAATATTATTTTGTATTAAAATGGATTTGATTTTTTTTTATTTATTTGTCCAGACAAACAGACAGACATACAGACTGTCAGAAGTTTATTCGTTTCTGTTTAACAGCATTTTTTTTTTCTATTCGCGTTTATCATGTTGTTGTTGTTGTTGCGTTTATTTATTAGAAAAGAATTCAGAAAGATATTCAAGGCAAACCTTATTTGCTTTAAATGCCAAATCTCACATTAATTAATTTTCTTTAATTGATAATTATGTTTTCTCTTTCTCTCTCCGTCTTCTTTTTGTTTTTAAAATAAATTTTTGTCTCAACATGCGGTTTATGAAGAGAGAAATTATGGAACTATTAATCACACGCGATCTCAATTTATAATAATTCTGACGTCACTGATATTTATTTAGTTTTTTCAGAAATTCTATAATTGGTAAAAAAAATTAATTTTTGTTAATTTCAAGAATTGTGTGTTTAGAATTTGCATTCAAAGGTTTGAAAAAGAATTTCATTTTATCAAATTTTTGTGGAAAAAAGATTGTAGAATTTTGCTCACATTTAGAGCAACGATGGAACTTGTTTTGCATGAATCTTGTACATTGGTCTTAACATCGTGAGAAAAAGATGAAATTAAAAAAAAATCTAAATCAAATTCAATTAAATTAATTAAAAATACATTTTTTTTTGTGTTTGTCATTATTTGTAGTTTGTAATTTGAAGTAAATAAATTTTCACACGTTTTCTCTTTAAAATTTGTTTCAAAAATTTAAGATGAGTGAAAAAAAAAATTTCACATCAAACTTCGAAAAAAAGAAACAAAAAAACCGAGAATCAAAACAGAAAATCAACATGAAAATCAGTAGGACAATTCTTTAACTTGTAAAATGAAAGAATAATTTTCGGTAATTTCACTCTTACACTTCCTCTAATTTACCTACTTAACGAATGATAATAAAGAAAGAACAAGAGTCATTTAACAACAACAGCAAACAAAAAATTAAATAAATAATTAATGAAACAAAGAAACAAAACAATTAACAACCAAAAAAAAAAAACAAGCAATCGACAAACACAACAAACTCGTTAAAAAAAAATACGGCAACAAAACAAAACTTTTTAATTAAATAATTAATTTATTTTGTATTGTCTTCTTCCTCTCTTCCCTTCACCCGGCACAACTACAAAATGTTTCAATCAAAAACCAAATCTTTTAAGAAAAGTTCAAATGAAATAAAAAGACCAATAAAAAATAAATCAGTAAGTGACGTCATTAATGAAGGTTTATTCTTTATTTCGAAATTTAATTCTTTGGAAATTTGCTTTTATTTTCTAAAAGTTTAATTTCTTTAATGGATAAATTCTTTAAATCTTCTTTAGTTTGCTACTAACGTCACAATTGCGTTCAGTGTTGCCACGATAAAAAATTATGACTCTTGGAAGTTAATCACTTTCCATCATAAGAAGGATTGAAAAAAAAAAACAGAGAGTAAAAAAATTGATCTAATGTAGGAGGAAGAAAATCGGCCATGACAAATTTTGCAGAAAATTCTTTTACGATACTTAAATGGATAATATGTAAAGTATTCTATAAAGATTTCGGTATGAGCCTAAAATTATTCACTCTCATATCTGACCTCATTTTCAAAACAAAACAAAACATAAACATTTTTATCCAAAAGAAATAAAAAATTTAGCCAGCCAAACCAAAAATCGTATCGCCATCTTTTTTTGTTTTTTTTTTTAATTATCGTAATTATAAAAAGAACAAAAACAAACCAAATAAATTATTTATTATTCTTTTATTATTTGTTTGTTTGTTGTTGTTGTATTTTTTTTCTTTTCTTTCATAATCCTCTCATATTTGTTATTTTCTGTTTTTAATTTTATTTTTTTTGTTTTATTCAAAAATAAATAAATAAAGAAATTTACATGAAAAAATGGGGATCGTCTTCAAACCTTCGTCATTCAATTCTTTTATTATATCTATCTCTCCTCTCTCTCTCTCTCTCTGTTTCTCTCTGTCTTTATTCTTTCTTAATATTTTTTTTTTCTCTTTGAGTTTTAATAAAACGTAAATTAATTTTCCATAAATTTAAAAATAGAAAATACCTTCGTCTTATTCTGCTGTCTACTCCCTTTTGTGAGTGAGAAGAAAAAAGAAGAAGAAAACAAGAAAATGTTTCTTCACAGAGATTAAAAATATTTTTATTTTTTTTTAAATTCAAATTTAGAAAAGAAAAATATAAAATGATTTGGAGTGAAGAAAATTAAATAAAGATTAATTTTCATTTTGTTTTTCCGTTTTTTCTTTCTTCTTCTTCTTCTTTTCCTTCTTGTTGAATATGAAAAACACGTGTTTGGTGTTTCTTTCGGTTCATTTGTTTGTTTGTTTTTTTTTCTTTATTTTCCTTCTCATTATTAATTTTTTAATATTCATTTAGACTTTAGAGTTTAGAAAATGATCGTAGCGTACACACACACACACAGAAACACAAACACTTGAAGACATCAGCTAAACATTTACAATGATGAAAATTTAAGACAAAATCCTCTGACCCCCTTAAGACCAAAATAATGTTTTTCATGTCTTTTGATTCTTTTGTTTCAATCTTTTCTTTTTGTCTTGTAAATGAAAAATCTTTTGGTCGTTTAAAAATTTTAAACTTATACTTTTTGTTGTTGTTTTGTGAAAATCAAATGAAATTGTCTCTCCTGTTATGAATACGGAGAATGGAAAATAGAATCTGAAATTCAATAATAAACTTAACGTCATCAATCATTTCTTGTTGTTGTTGTTGTTGTTCTTATTTATTTCTGAACTATTTTTTTTTTTGATTGTTGATTGTTGATTTTTACTTTATTGGTTTCTCCTTTTTAACTTATCTTTAAAAATTTTAACTTAACGATATCGATGTTTGTTATATGTTTGTACTACGTTTATATTTGTGCTTTCTGTGAGGTTGTGTGTGTGTTTGTATGTATGTGTGTGTAAATAGATAATTGTATGTTTGTTTGGGTAAAATAAATAAAAATTACTTTATTATCTTGATTTAACTTTATTTAGTTTTTTTTTTTTCAGAAAAAAAAAACTTTATTACTTTTTCTTCTTCTTCTTTTTCTTTTTCGTTTCTAAAATTGATTTTTCTTTTGTTGTGATTTTGCAATAATTTTACAAACATTTTTCTTGTTCTTCTTCTTATTTTTCTTTTTTGATAAATTTCTTGTAAATATTTGTTTCCGTTCCTTTTCTTTATATCCCATTTTATTGTATGTAGATACGCACCACACCCACACCCATATCCCACACACACACACACATACAATGCATTCAATAGTTGAATACTTAACAAATTAGTTGTCTGGTGTCGTTAGAGGTTAGATCTAACGTAGAGTTACAATTTTGTATTGCTGGTAACAGATTTAAAGAATATTGGAAGAAACTCTGAAAGTCTCTTCATTTTCTGCATAACGAATTCATGGAATGAACTTTAAGAAGCTACGAAATATCCCAAGTAGTGTCCAATAAATTCCAAATTTAAATTCAAATTAACTTTTATTAAATAAAAAACTTAACTCGAGACAAAATTAAAGTGAAGACAAGAAAAAAAAAATGTGAACATAAAAAAATTAAATAAAAATTTAAAAAGCAAAGATTGTCACGTCATAATCTGATTCTGATTTAGATCAAATAAAACTAAACAACAACAAAACAAAGCAAAAAAAAAAGAACAAGAGGAGCATGAAGAGAGAAAAAAACGCATCCGCACACAGCTTAGATTTTGAAAAGCCAAAGTCAAAGACACAATCAATAACTACTAAATAGAAGAAGAAGAAGAAGAAGAAGAAGAAGACGATGAAATAAAATGAATAAAAAATGCAAATGAAAGAAGCGAAAGAAAAAAAATCACCTAATTTCAAATTATTCAAAAAGCGGAAAAGACGAAAACAAAACCAATCAATTCAAATTCCAATAAAAATAAAAAAAAGTTAGAATTCATGCAAACGCACATACACACACATACAAATATTGCAAAGAAAAAAAATTACAAAACAAAAGACGATGAAAACAAAAAAAAAAGTCATTTTGATTGAAACGAAGAAAAATCACGTACCAAACAAAAGCAACAAAAAAAAAATGCACAAACCAAAGAATTCGTAGTCTCGAGGATGATGAAGAAAATTTCAACACGAAATCAATGTAACAAGCAGAAAAAGTGGAGATGTAAAAAGAAGAAGAAAGATGAAATATGAGTCCGCGAACAGAATAAAAAACAAATCAAATCAAACTAAATTCGTTCGTTTAGTTTTTTTTTTCTCTCTCATCCTAAACACAAATTCACCCATCCCCTCTAAACTATTCAGTTATGTCAACCCGTCTGCTTGATCCAGTTCTTTAGCACTCATGCCATTTATTTTCATTTTCATTCATTGATTTTGTTTTGTTTCTTCTTCTTCTTTTTCATTTTTCTTTTAAGAATCAAATTTCATTCATTGAAATGAATTTTCTTTCGGATTTTTTTTTTGTCTAAAATTTTATTTTTGTATCGAACTAAATTGTTTTTGTTGTTTTCGGTTCTGATTACTTTTAAAGATGTTTTACGCGTACGCTTTGGTTCTGTTTTTTTTTTGTTTGGGTAACATCATCAACGCCATCATAAACATCATCATCATCATCAACATCATCATCATTAAAATAAAAGTGACTTCAAAATTTAATTCTGTCAACAAAAAATGAAAATTATCTACAAAAACAACATGGGGGCAACAAAAGGGATAACCAAAAAAGAAAAAAAATTCAACAGGATGAAGAGTTTTTTTTTTAATAAGATTCAATTAAAAAATTCCTTTTTGTTTTTATAATTGCTTCCAATTCTGTCGGATTCACTTTAACGTCTCATCATCCAATTGCAGTTTTTGCCTTTTTTTTTTCATCCCATTCATTTTCTTCATTAATATAAAATCAACTGTCTTTCTCTCTCTCTCTCTCTATATTCCTTTTTCGTATATCTCTATCTCTTCATCTCTCTTTCTCTCTGTCAGTATCCTGTCTTTTCCATTAACACTTCAGCATTAAAGTGTCATCGTTTAGGATTCTCATTTTGATAGTCAAAGAGTAAACATCAAAATAAAAAAAATAAAAACGTGGAAACAATAAAAGTTAAATTAAAAAAAAAAATAAAATAATAATTAAAATATATTTATATATATTTTAATTGTATTTGAATTTTAAGATTTTAACTAATAGTGAAAAATAAAAATAAAGGGATAGGAGGTTCCCGTCGTGGAAGCGTTGGACCGCATATTATATAATAATATATAATTACTATATTATATATAAAATATATAATATAGTGATATATAGAATTATAAAAATGCAAAACCAACAACAACAAACAGCAATCAAAAAAAACCCAACGGTAAAAATAAATATTATTGAAAATATTGAAATAATGCCAAGCAGACAACAACAGCAATTGAATCAACAACAACAACAAAGACAACAACAACAAGAACAACAACGAAACCAAATACAGCAACAACAAGAACAACAAAAAAATGTAACCATAAACAAAGGAATATTGGAACAACAAGAAAGGGGCAATGAAATATTTGCCAACACGTTGTACCAAATATTGGACCAACAAATAAAAAAGCTGCCCGATAAAAACAAAAGTGGAAAAGTCATGGAATATTTAATTAAAAGAATTAATGCAGATTATAGTGAAGTGGATGATGAGATGAATAATTCAGCTACCTCAGAATCATCAGAATCAGAATCATCAACGGTAGATATAAATGATAATGATAACAATAATTTTACAGAAATAATAAAACATAAAATGAAAAGAAACCGAGTAGATAGTAGCAGTGGCGGAGAAACAAATGCAACAACCAAAACAAAAACAACAAGGACTACAGACAAAGTAGAAGAACAGTCAACCATATCAATAAGAAATTATTATGAGTCACTAGATAGCAAATTAATGATCGCTGACATGGCAGTGAGGGAAGCAAGACAAAATAAGATACAACAAAAACAACAACAAAAACATCAACAACATCAACAACAACAACAGCAACAACAACAACAGCAACAACAACAACAACAACAACAACAACAACAACAACAACAACAGCAGCAGCAACAACAACAACTACCAAATTTAACTAACAATGAAACAAGAATAAATAAAAAAAAATACAGGCAAGCGCCAATAATTGTACCAATTCTTGACACAAAAATTTTCAAAAAAATAATGGAACAACAAAAAGTTGAATACACAGTAAAAATAACTAAAGGAGGTAATAATATCATACAGTGCAACGATGGAGAATCAAAAAAAATTATTTTTGAAACTTTAAAAGAAAAAAAGGTGGAGGCACACACATACACGTCCAAAGAAGACAAAAGGACATCCATATTATTAAAAGGGGTACATAACACATTTACTGAAGACGAAATTAAAGAGGACATTGAGACAAGCTTTCCTGATGGAATTGACATAATCAGTATAAAAAATTTTAAGACATCCTCATCAATAAGAAATAAACTTCCGCTGCATATGTTTATAGTCCAGCTTAAAACAGATAACCAACTATCAGAGTTAATTAAAACTAGATACATATGTGGGCATAGGGTATACTGGGAGAAGCTTAAAAGGGGAGACATTATACAATGTATGAGATGTCAAAGAGTTGGACATGTCGCAGTCAACTGTTTATACAATAGAAGGTGCGTAAAATGCAATAAGAACCACGAACAAGGACAATGCACAAATGTGTATGGGGTTGACATACCGCAATGTGTTAACTGCGGAAAGACAGGACATCCAGCAAACTACAGAGGATGCCCAATGTTTGAGCAAATTAATAAAATACGAAACCAAAGACAACAAATGGAAAACCATAGAAGGGAGCAACATTCATCACAAAGGGAGTTCGCAGCGGACTCAGCAAGAAGGATCATCACAAATAAGGTATCGTTTGCAGATATAACAAGCGGAAAGGTTAGTCAAAGATGGCAAAATAACAATAATAATGAGGCAAATGGTTCAGGCGAATTGATTTCAGGTGGACAGGAGTCAAGCAGGACAGGGGTAAGTACTCAAACATTTATTTCAGCAGAGGGTGAAAGGCTATTTGGGTGTGATCTTTTTACCTTAATGAATAAGATAAAAGAGTTCTTGCCAACATATAATAAATGTAGTAATGAGGATGAAAGGAAGCTCTCTTATTTTAATTTTGCATTTAGCCTTTGTACGTAAACATGCAAAGTGAAAAGCTACGAGTCACAATATTAAACGTGAGCACAATTGTGCCTATGCCTAAACGTATCTCGCTATGCAAATTGGTCAAACAATTTAAACCAGACGTCATGATGTTACAAGAAACGCGTCTTTTTAACAGGCATAGGGTGACGGTGGATGGATATCACATCCAAAGGTCTGACAAGGTCAAAGATTCGAAAAAAGTAGGATTGGGAATTCTAGTTAAACATTCTTTAAAATTTGACACAGTACAATTAGATAAAGTTAAGCATCTCGAAGTGTCAGCTGTAGTAACGTATTTAACCAACAGTGAGACTATGTTATTTGTGAATGTTTATACACCGGTGGCCACAAACTTCACTAAAATTGAAAATGATTTTAACGAGTTAAAAGCGGAAAGTTTAAAATACACATACACAATTTGGGGTGGTGATTTCAACGCTAGACATGTGGAGTGGGGAGATAGGATAATAAATTTGACTGGTGCAGCAATCCACAATTGGTTGAGTGACACAGCCAGACACAATCAATTGTTGATTGCACCAAAAACATGCACCCGAAACCCGTCAGGCTCTTTTCTGGATTTCTTTATTGTTTCGAGAGAAATAATAAACGACAGTCTAGGAAATGAAAACTTCAAATGTTATACCATACCAGCTGATTCTGATCATAATGCGGTCATAATAGACATCACTATGATAGGAATGAGTGAGTTTGTAGTAAAGAATCCTCCACAATATTTCAATTATAGAAATGTTAATTGGAGTGAATTTGAAAATGATGTGGAAAAAAAGTTAAATTTGTTAGAAATACCGATCTACTATAACTTGTCTAATGTTGAAATAAACGATTACATAAAAATCATCAGTGATAGTTTGATGGAAAGCATTCATAAATACATACCAAAAGTATCTCCTAAAAATTATGTGTTAAAGAATTTAACAGAGGGCATTGATAAGATGTTTAGATTTAGACAAATGCTAAAAAAGAAATTAAATAGGATATACCACAGGACATTAAATAATCGAAGCCAAGAGTACATAAGTGTGAAGTCCCAAATTAAATGTATCTCTTTAATAATTAAAGAGGCGGTAAAAATACATTTGAATCAACAGTGGGAAAAAAAACTAAAAGCCATTGTTCCAGGTACTGACACATTTAGGGAGATAAATAGAATAACTGGAAGGAAAAGATTTCAACCAATCGAGGAAGTTGTCAATGAATATGATATAAAAATCGTGAAAAAAGAAGAAATAGCAAAAGTTTTTGCAAAACATTTTGCAAAAGCTTTTGACGATAAAACGCCAAAACACGATCCAATATTCACATCAGAGATAACAGAAGCGGTTGGACGATTTCAAAAAGACAACATGGACAAAAATGGAATTTCATATAAAACGATTTGTCAATTCGGAGTTGATAATCCATCTGACTCTCCCAAAGATAAAGAAATATTTGTAACAGGTGATTATATATCATATTTAATAAAAACTTTAAACAACAAAAAATCCTACAGCAATGATCTGATCTCAAATTACATAATCAAAAAATTCCCGCACAAACTAATATATGGATTGGTTATACTATTTAATAATTGTATAAACAATTCATATTTCCCGTCACAATGGAAAATATCCCGTCTGATAACAATTCCTAAGAAGTCAAATGCCGTTAAAGCTGAAGACTTCCGTCCAATATCCCTTTTACCCAATATTGGTAAATTATTTGAGAGGGTCATTGTTGCAAGATTGAATGAATTATGTTACGAGTCAGATGAACAATTAATACCAGATTGGCAATTCGGATTTAGACCAAAACATAACACCATAGACGCACTAATGAAATTTCATGGAGACACAACATTACATTTAAATAAAGACATGACCACATCAGCATGCCTCTTGGATGTCCAAAAGGCATTTGACTCTGTATGGTGGGACGGACTTATATATAAAATAGTATACGTACACAGAATACCAATAGACATATCTCTCATATTAACTAGTTTCCTTAAAGACCGGTATTTCTACGTGGAAGTAGATGACGCTAGATCAGACAAATATAGAATTTGCTCAGGAGTTCCTCAAGGATCTATTCTAGGGCCAATTCTGTATAGTCTGTTTACGGCTGACCAACCTACGGACAGGGAAAGTACAACACTGCTTTACGCAGATGACTCCATCACTTACGCGAGTAGTAGGTGCCCTGAATTCGCGACCCGTAAAGTACAAAAACATATAGACAAATTACAAAAATACTACAAAAAATGGGGAATTAGATTAAATGAGAGAAAGACCGAGGTAATGATAATTCGTCCAGCAAAGCTATCGTATTGGTATGCAAAAAAATTGAAAAATAAAAAAAACGTTTCGATTAACATAGGAGGAAAGCTCATTAAACCAGTAGAGAAAGTGAAGTATCTGGGTGTTACAGTTACAGAAAAATTTGGATTTAATGAACACCTAACGAAAACAATCCAAAAAGCGAATGTGGCATACGCAATGATTGGATCTGTGATGAGAAGTAAATTTTTAGTGAAGTCCACGAAACTTCTTCTGTATAAGCAACTGATCAGACCAATCATTACTTATGCATTTCCGATATGGTTTACTGTACCACCTAGCTACTACATGAAACTACTGGTATTTGAACGGAGAATTCTTCGTAGCATCACAGGTCTTCATAGAAAGATGGAGTTAGGCATACCGAAATATTACCCAAATGCAAAATTATATGAGGAAACTGGCATCATACCCATTACGGGATATCTGTTTGGTATGATGCCAAAGGTACTAGAGAGAGCTAGAGCACATCCAAATAAGCTTATTAATCAACTGTTTGAAATAAATCCAGATTTCCTGGACAAGTACTTGCACCTGTCATGCTTGACAAATGGAAATTTTGATACGGAATTTGCTGGGGATATTGCCCCATTCACCACCAGAAGTAATGGCATCCACTTTAGAAAATAAGATATAGTTAAATAAATTAATTCCTAAGTCCTTGACCTACAAGAATTCCTATCTCCCTCCATAACCCTTTTCTAAATAGATTTAGATTAGTGTTAAATTAGTTTTAAATTAGATTTAAATAGGTTTAGTTTAGTTTTAAGTTAAACAATTAGTTAGTGGATGCTGTTACTTCGAAACTATAAAATATGTTAGTGTTAATTAGGTTAATTTAGTTAAGAAATATGAATTATAAAAAAAAATAAAAAACTGGTACATCGAATGAACTCAGGGTCAAGCCAAAAGAGGCAAACCCGTTAGTATAAATAAATATAGAATTAAGTAGAATAAGTTGAAAATGTAAAAAAGAAAAGTCATCAATAAATAATATAAAGTAAAAAAAAAAAAAGTGTCATCGTTTATACGTTTAAGATTGCGACGATGTGTAGATGTGTAGATAGAAATTATATTTTTTATAATTAACAAAATTGTTGAATAAGAAGAAAAAATGAAAGAAAACAAAGAAGAAGAAGAATAAGTAAATGAAGAAGAATATAAAATATTTTAATTGTTTTGACTTTACTTAGTTTAGGTTAGAACAAAAGAAAAAAAAATTTAAGTAAGTAGATGAAAATTTAAGTGATGTTGATGGCTGACTAGATTACAGCATTGGGGTCATGAATCATTGTTGATGTTGCTTATTAAAAGATTGTTGAGTTGTTGATGGCGAAAAAAGGGTTGAACGTTATGGATACAATAACACTTGGCTACAGCGAATACTTTATACAATCAACGAGTTCCGGAAACAAACTTATGACTTTACTTTGTTTCTTTAACAAAGTTCAGGACACTATCAGAATCATCAGTCAATTCACATAATTCTGTATCCAGAATCTTGATGAAGTTAAAATTGTAGAAACGAGATAAATTAGTTTCGGCATGTTACTGTGCGGTCTCACAGCAACTCTTTAAAGAATTTCAATTAGGCTAAAAAGCAACAAAAAATTGCAAAAAAATGACGTCATTCGTCAGCGGTCATCAATGTTGACTTTTAATTTAAGAAATTTCTTTTAGAGAAAAAATTAAATATACACAAATAAGAAAGATTTTACAATTCATGCATACAGTATTTAAATTACTGAATTTCAGACAGAGTGCACACAATTCGGAATAACAAAACGAATTCTCAGCAATCAGACATCGAACAATTAAAATTATGTAGAATTTTTGAGTGAAATTGGAGCCAGAGTTCTTTTGGATTATTGATCATTGGGCTTATGATATGTTGTATCAACAAACAAGAGCCATTAAAAACACAGCATCTACTATTTATTTTAATGAATAAGGAATCAACATAACATTTTTTTTCTAAAACACTGAGATTTGAATCCTGGAGACGCTAATTGTTCAGAATGCGACTCTGCTTCAATATTAATCGAGAATGAAAAGTAGATAGAAATTTCCAAATGTATAAGAATAATTACGCAATATTTTAAAGTTGGAAATTTTTCTCTTTCACTTTTCTCATTTTTTTTTTATCGTATCAGAAAAAAAAATAAAATGCGTTTGAAAATTAAAAAAAAAATGTAAAGAGTCAAGAGAGTTACATTAACTTAAATTAAGTAAAGTTGAATATTTATTAAAAAAAAGAGAAACAAAAATAAAAACATAAAAAACGAGAGTAAAGAAAAAAAAAAACGAAAATAAAATGAAAAAATTTCTATGAACTGAAGTGAATAAGAGAGAAAGAGAAAACAGATCATAAAAAACGTATAAATTATTGAATTATTGAAATTGTCACAATGCGAACGGGCATTTAAACACACACACACACACACATAGAAACATACACACACACACACACATACATACATAAATACAAAATATGCACAAAGTCCTCTGAAAGACATCGCAACAAATTGATACTTACTGCTGGTGATCTGTTTTGTTGTTGTTGATATTTTTTTAGTCGCAGAACAACCGGGTGTTTCTTATCACTTGATTTATTATATAAAATGCGGGTTTGAACTGTACAATCATACAATACCAACAACAATACAAACACAGAATTAAATGAACGAAAATTAAAAAATTAAAATTAAAAAACTGAAGATGAAAAAAAGAAACAAAAGAATTAAAATGCAACAACAACAACAACAACAATCACAACTGGCAAACTGAAGTAAAACGTGCGCACGCATTTTAAGTTTAATAAAAGAACAACAACAAAAACAATATTGAATTAAATTATTTTTCTTTGTCACATTTTTTTTTTCATCTTTATTCCTTTTTCTTCTTCTTCTTCGTATGACTATTTTCATCTTTTGTATTTTTGTTTTTCCAAAAAAAATTCTACAAAAAAAAAAAAAAATAAACAAAATTCAAACGAAGGCGAAAGAAATTAACGTAAAATTAATCTCTTACACGTGGATTTGATCTTGCTGTTCCGTACATATTTTAAAAACGATTTTTCTCTAATGACCCAACAAATACTGCCTCTACTTCTTCTTCCTCTTCTTCTTCTTCTTATTCTTATTATGCTTCTCTTTTTTTGTGCGCGCTCACAACTTTTTTTAATTTGGTGGTGAAAGTGTAAATCTGACATAAAATAATATACAAAAATGCACACACACACACTTGTACATACACACATAAGCACTTTTGTCGCATTTTTTCTCAAATAATTAATTCTTCTCTTTCACGAATTTTTTTTTTTCTTTTCTTTTGATTTTGACATTTTTATCTTTCTTTTCTTTCTTTTTTCACACCCCACCCCCCTCTTACACTCTTTCAATTCTTTTTCTTCTCTTTTCTTATGATACGACATAAGAATACATTACACGTTATACAAACGATGTTACGCCTTTCATCCGGTGTCACTACCAGTATTCAGTTTTTTATACAAAAAAAAATGAAAATAAAAATAAAAATCTTTCATTTTGTTGTTGTTCTTGTTGTTGCTGTTGTTGTTGTTTTTATTGTTTATTTGTTTCTTTGTTGTTTTTGTATTTTATTTCATTTAGGAATGAAATAGAAATCATTTTCCCGGAAACATAAATTTAACAAAACAACAAAAAGAAAAATTTCAACGTAAAGTAAAACGCGCACACACACACACACATAGATACAAGGCTATTTAGGAATCAAAATTTACTCCCTAGAAGAGAACAAAATATTCTGTATTATTGGGCAGTAAGGGCGTCGACAGATTAGAAAAGCGGAATTGCCGCATTGATTAACTTTATTATAAAAATCTTGTTACAAAAGGCTTGTGACTTTAGTCTCTAGTCTCTAGTATTTAGTCTAGGGAGGGAGGAGAGGAAGTTTTTATTTTTATTTTTTTCAAAACAATCAAAACGAATTAAATTATTTTTTGATGACTTCAAATTTTATTCTCGTCATCAAATTATATGTAAAGATGATAACGCATGTGCATAAAGTACATTGTTGTTGTTTTGTTTTGTTTTTTGCCAAACCACAAAATTAATTTGATTTTCCATTATTGTTCAGTTCATTGCACTGTTTATGAACCGGACGGACATACGAAAAAAAAAATGTTTCTATTTTTAAAACGAAAAGAGAAAAAAATGTATTGTATACCTACATAAGTGGAATCCAGTTTATTTCAATTCCAAAATTGTGACCAAATTTACTTCGTTTTTTCTTTCATTTTATTGTAAAAGTAACATGGACGAAAAATGGAAAAAATACCGAACAGTTAGGAGTAATGGTGATGGTGACCAAGAAAAACACAATCAAAACATTGAAGAGTCATCATGTGAAGGAATGAAAAGTAGTAAAATCATTTGAGGATAATCATGAAATCATTAAAGGCCATTAAATTAGGTAAAATCCCTCAACACAGCCACTATCACTGTCCAACCTTAAATACATATGACGACAATCAACATATGTAAAAAAAATTTTGGAAGAAATAAGTAAGTACTTAAACAACTGCATACTTTAATAAAGTATCGTAGGCAACACAGACACATACACGAGCAAATCTCTTTAAGTGAGATCACAAAACATAAAAAAAAAAGAAAAATTATCACAAACAAACAGAAATGAGCAAATATTTTTTTTAATGACGAAAAAAAATAAAATAAAACCACAACAACAAACAAGAATAAAAATGATCAAAAATCTTAATTTCAAAATTTCATATCGGAATATTAACAAAAAACAAAACAGAAGCATAACATCGAAGAGACCATTCACAATACACACATACAATTATAATGTCAGTAAATACTACATACTAGAGTAAGTATGTAAAATATTTAAAAATTAAAAATTAAAATTTATATGATTGATCATCATCATCATCATCATTTATTAAGTTTAATTTTGTGGTCTAATAAAAGTAGATTAAAATCATGCAGATTATTTTATTTTTATTCTTTTAAAAATTAAAAATTATATTAAAAAAAAATCATCTTCCCTTCTCACCCACTTCACACTGCTCTTATTACTCATCCAAAAATTTGTATGTGTAGATTTTGATTATGATTATATGTTGATTTAGGCACTTTAGTTAGTGTCAAATAAAAACAAAATAAAAATGGGAGAAAAAGTCTTATGTGGTCTGTGTGCGTGCCAATATAATAAACACTCATTCATGCTTATTTCTAATGTTCAATCTCAATGTTCAATCTAACCCTAATATTTGTTGTTTTTTTTTATAATTCGACCCTTCATCTTCTTTCTCTTCATCTCTTTGCCCCTTATGTTATTTTCCCATTTTACCGATTCAGAGCAAACATTCAAATCCAATAATAAAGATTCCAATTCCATAAAACCGTATAAAATCACATTTATAATGAATCCTAATCTCACTTTTCTTTTCTTTCCCCTCTTCTCACTGCACTAATATATAATAATAACCCTGTAAAACTAAACTAAAATAATGAGTTTTCATATGCTATACTTTAATCTATCTATCTCTCTCTCTCTGTTTGTTTCTTTCTCTCATACCCAAATAACAATCGAATAAGTGCAAGATTTATTTAAATTTACATTTTTGGATTAACTGAGTTTTCTCGTCTAAATTTGGAAGCGAAGAGAGAGAGAGAGAAAATTCATGATAATTCTATTTCTAAAAATAATGAAAAACCGCATCCAAATTTTTTTTAAATAAAAGTAAAAGTTGAAAATGCACGCGCTTTCATTATCGTCCCCATGAGATTTCTTCTTCTTTTTCTTCTTTATCATCCTCATCAACACTTAAAAAGAGTAAAAAAAATATGAGAGAACTCAATTGAGATTTTTCATCTTTTCCTTCTTCTTCTTTTTTTATCACACTCAAAAGTCATTTGCGGCTTGAACTCCTTTTTAAAATTCCAATCTGACGTCATCCCAAAAACCAAATATGGCAACAACAACAATAAATGCATTTATTTGTTATTTTTGGTTTGATTTAAATTTTAAAAAGAAAAAAAAAAGAAAGAAAGAAAAGGAGCAAAAGGAAAAGAAAAAAACAAGATGTTATTGTCTCTTTCTTTCAAATTAAAATTTTTTAATTTTAGAAAAACCAAAAATAAAACCAAAAACAATATGACACAAATAGTGTGAGCGCGCAAAAGACGAAAAATTAAAAGAGTGAGAGAGAAAAGATCAAAAAGTCATTCACGTGATGATGATTATGTTGATTATGAGTTGATGAATACAATGATGATGATGATGATGGTAGTTTTTGATTATTGTATAATTATGAGTGTGGGAGTGTGTAAGAAAATTAAAAGTAGAAGAATAGTATTACACAGAGAGAAACAGACGATGATCGATGGATAATTTTTCATAAATAAAAAAAAAACAATAAAAAATTGTGACATTTTTAAACATGGCTGCCATCTTTAATTCACATAAAATTATAAATAAATTTTAGTTTTTTATTAATTGACATCCGAACCTTCCGAACATGACACGACATAATTCGATTAATTAATGGGTTTTTGTTGTTTTTGTTATTTTTCTTTTTGTTTCTTTTCCTAATATTTAACATTTAATTTCCAAACAGAGAAAGAGAGAAAAAGAACACACGAAACAATTTGTCAAGCCCACCCCCAATTCTATTCCTTTTTTTTTTTAATTCATAAATGTACCGCTTGGAGACAATAAAAGTGGACAAGTAGGTGAAAAATATTTACAAGAAAAAGAGTTTGAGAAAATCAATTAATAAATCAATAAAATAATTTAATTTAAATAAAACTGAGAATGTGGAAAACGTTAATGATGCGTTGGATGACACACATTGTGCCTTCCTCTCTTTACTCCGCTATCTATTTCCGACTTTATAATTAAAACAGGTGAATGGAGTGAAGTATTCCAGGAAACAACAGAGAGAGAAAGAGACAGTGAGAAGAGAGAAAGAGAAGTGCATACGTAAATTGGTTAAAATAAGGATCAATAATAATAACAAGAGAAAGAACGATGACCTTCAGTTTCAGGTAATAAAATATGTTGATATGGATACAACTCACTCTCTAACTTTACTTTCTGTCCTTTCCTAAAAGTAATCTGTCTCATTTTATCCACCTTCAGATCACAATGAAAACAAATCACACACAATCCCCTAAAAACAATTTTTCATATTTTTACTATTGTTGTTGATATTATTCATTACTGTTCATTCAAAATAAAAGTAACTACCAATGACGTCATTACCAACACACTCATATACATAAATGAATCAGTGCAATTTAGTTTGTTGTTTTTAGTGTACGTTTTTGTTTGTTGTTTTTAGTTTATGTTTTTGTTTGTTATTTTTGGTGTTGTTGTTTTTGTTGGGTCTATTGTTGTAATTTATAAAAATAAAAATGATGAGCGTGACTGACTGATATAAAAAAAAACCACCTAAAAACCTAAACACTTGACTATTTCTGGCTATTATTTTTCATTTTAACTTTTAGTTAGTTTTTTTGGGGTAGATTTTTTTCTGCATTTTTCACTCAATCAATTTTCCATATGAAAAACAAAAAGTAGAACAGAGAGAGAAGAAATTAATTTATTTTGTTTTTAAACCAACAACAGATATAATAAGTGCACAGGACAGAATAGCAGTAGAAGTAACGTAGAATACAACTAATTTCATTTTAAGTAGCTTCATAATGTTGTTCCTTCATATTATCTATTTCTTTTTTTCTTTATCTCTCACTCTCTCTCTCTCTTTCTCACACACACTCTCGATCAAGTTTTACACTTATACACAACAGAACAATAATAAACAAAGAAACAAACAAGAAAACAACAAAAATATGAATGAGTTCTAATTAAACGTATTTCTACATAAGATTAAACAAAAAAAAAAATAGAGGCCCAGGATGATAAATATGCAAACGTATAAATATGTACGTCTATAAATGTATGTGTGTGCGTGATGTGACAGGGTGAAGGTAGATGGGGTACCTATAGTTTTTTTTTTATGAAACTAAATATTTAGGTTTCATATTTTGGCATAAACAAAAAAAAACTGTAAAACAGAACGGAATAGAAAGATACAGCAAAATAGTGAGAAAGAGTGATAAAAGAGAGAAGAAATAAATAAAGTACATATACATACATACATGCATTCATACCGATGGTTGCGTGTAGTGTCATTTTAGTGATTTAGCACACTAGATTAAATAAGAGTGAGATAGCAATAAAATTCTCTATTTTAAAGGTAAGAACGTATATGAAGAGTAAAAAAAGAAAGAGAAGGGGGTGTGTTAGTGTAACCTATAAAACAGTGTTGAAGGTCATTTGCTGTATATTTATTTAATTTTAAATTAAAAATCTAGATAAAAAATATAACTTAATTCTCATTCGTTCTCTCTTAACAGAACACACACACACAACATATTATTACACACACACTACCACATGTAGCACACTGATTTTAGTGAAAGAGCACCTGATCAAATAATACTTACAAAAACCAGAATAACAAAAAAAAACAATTTAAAATGCAACAAACAAAACAACCTTAGTTTTTTTATATTTGTTGTTGTTAACTATTTTCCAAAGATTATTTTTGTTGTTGTTTTTTCTCCTATTACTCCTTGGACGTGTTTTTTTTTTGTTGCAAAAAGTCCTCACTTTTATAGTTTTGTATTAACTAAAAAAAAAAAAAAAAACAAACAGAAGAATTTTCCCACGATACTTTATTTTTCTTTTTCTATTTTAGTTCTTATTGTTTTGTTTGCTGTTGTTGTTGTTGTTGTTATTTTATGTTTTTTTTTTATGAGGATTTTTTTAAGTTTTCAATTTGGTTTTCTTCTCAATAAAAGTAAGATAAACAATTTTTGTAGAATACGAAACAGCAAAAAGTAAATGTCTCTCAAACAAAATACTTACACACACACACACACACACACATAACACAAACAAACACACAATTAAATACCCTAAATATGTAGACTAAATTCATACACACACATACACAACACTCATCATAATTTTCATGTTAATTTTTTAAGCTAAAAGAAAAAAAAAATTTAAATCAAAAAAAAAAAAAAAGAAAAAATAAGAAGAAAAAAATTTGTGTAAATCTTTAATTCTTGGATCACGTACACTTTGCTTCTTTTTATTATCTTTACTTTTATTTAAAGTGCCTTATTTATTTTACTTCAATTTTTAGAACAAAATTAAACAACAACAACTGTTGTACAGTACTACATACTTACATACATACTTACATACATACTTACATATATACTTACATACTTACTACATAACCACCACACACATACAATACATACATAAATAATTCCTATCTTACTTTCAAAATGTACCTACACAAATAAACGAAAAGAAAAGGAAAGAAAATAAAAGAAAAAACTTAGGATTTAGTTTTAGAAATTTAACAAAAAAAAAAAAAAATAAGTAGAATCAAATTTCATTCTTTAAGAAAAAATTGTATAAAAATTGATATAAGAAGATCAAGAATTGAATGAATGGTAGGAAAAGAGAGAGAGAGAGAGAGAGAGAGTGAAGGTAGGGCAAAAATCATAAAAAAAAAATTATTATTAAAAAAAATTCTATTCTAAATAATATTATATGGAATTTTCCATTCAAATTAAAAAAAAATGTTAAATTTTCTCCTTTAAAAAATCTATTTCCTGCTTTACTCTAAATACACACATACACACACACTTGTAATTCTATTACACAAATCGTAGTGTTTTTAAGATTCATTCAAAAATTACACAGATAAAATTAAATTAAAGGAAAACTGTTAAAAAGAGAGAAAAAATTCAGTTAATGACGTCACAACTAATAAAATTTCTGCCATAAAGTCTAATCATCATCATGACACTTTTGTAACATCGTCTCATCTATGAACTTATTTTATTTCAAATATTTTAGTTAAATTTAAATTTAGTGCGCATGCGCATTGTAAAGTGGAATTGCACTTTTTTCGGTTGGTTTAACTTTCCCCAAAACGAAGAAGAAAAAAAAATGGTGTCATAATTTTTTTGTTTATATTTTTTTAACAAGAATATTTCACCAATATTCATTGACTTATATTTAAACAATAACCACAACAACAACAAGAATACCAACAACAAGAATTACAATGAATTGAAGAATTACAATGTTACGTGTAACAATCAACAACAATAACAAATAATTAACAATAAAAGTCAAAAATAAAAGACAAGACATGAGACAAGAGGACAAGAGGATGACTCACTTTTATTTTTTGTACTTCTTTTTAAAAAAAACTATTCACACACACACACACGCACGCAAATGTTGTTGTTCTTGTAAGTCAGTAAGCCAGTTTCCAGAAATATTTATAATAAAACAACAACAATTTTATACGAACACAAAAAACCTTGAACAACAAAAAAACACACACATATATACACACACACACACACACACACACGAATACAGAAATCTCTTCACGACCGTCCTGAATATGTGGCTGCTTACTTTAAAAAAAACAACAGAAAGGCAAAAAAAAAAAAATCGTAACAATTAAACAAACAAAACTATTTTTCTTTTTTCTTTTAATTTCTTATCTTTTGACTCTTTATTTTTTTTTTTTTTTTTTAACCAAAAGTCAACGCACACACTCACACACATGTCACTTAAAAACCTTTTTTTGTTGTTATTAAAAATATTAAGCGAAAATAAAAACAAACTTAGAACTTAAAAATCTTTTTTTTTTAGAATTTTCTCTTGAAATCGCTAAATGCAATAAGAACCGTTATGTTTTGTTGTGTTTTCTTTTTTTTTTTTTTCTCAAAAGGAAAAAAAAAGAAAAATTGATTTTTATTGTTTTTGTTTTTTTCTTTATTTATTTATTTATTTGTTGTTGTTGTTGTGACGGAAACACCTATGCAAAAAAAAAAAATGAGCGCACCCAAAAAAAAAAAAAAAAAACAAACGCGAAATTTCAAAATCAAAAAACAAAAATTATGAATGCAGCCGTTAAAAAACGGCTAAAAAAAAAACAACACACAAGTGTAAACATTGTAAACGTCAAGACTCTTTACTATTTGACTTTAATGTAAATGTAATCGGTTTAATTCGTATTTTCTTTCTCCGTCCCCCTACATAAAAATTTATGTTTTTTCACAATGACCAATTTGACATTTACTTTATTCACATTTTCTTCATGAATTTACCGCTTTGAACTTTTCCAATTTTCGCAAAAAAATAAAAAACAGTTTCACATTTTAGTTTAATTTGAATGAATATTAGAATCCGTCTATAGCAGGTAAGTAAGCAGAAAAACGGTACAGAATAATAATCTTCTAAAAAGAATAATAAAAATAAAAAAGCATACACATTATATTCTTGTCTCATTTATAAACACACACACACACACATATGCAATCTACAAAGATTTTTGGTATTCTTATTCATCATTTTGATTCGCAATTTATATACAAAAAAAAAAAAAATGTAAGAAGAAAAACAACAACAACAAAAATAAAACCAAAATGTGTTTTTATTTTTTTAACGATGCGTAAAAGAGACAAATATATAACAAAACACCTGATTATTTTTTATCTATCTATCTTTGTCGCACTTTAGTAGACATAAAATATAATGTGTACTATATATAGGGAAGAGAATAGGGGATGAAAATTTGATTTGGAAATAAATGTAGAAAAAAATCTTATCGATCAAAAAAAAAAAAAAAAACAAAACAAAAAGTAAAAATCTTTAAAAAAATAAATAGGAGAGATTTTTTTTTTTAATTCACACATACCACAAACATCTAGCCATCCTTCTATTCGGCTAGGATAGGTAATGGCTAACTTCCTGTTCCTTCCAATACGTCTTCCCATTGTTCCCATTTCTCTTTCTCTAACAATAATATTTCTTTTCGCCTTTCTTTCAAATTATTGTTGAATTTTTTTTTCTCCTCCTTTTCGTCTTTTCTTAGTTTTTTTCTTCGTTCTATTCGTTTTTTTTTTTTTTTTGTTGTATTTTTGTGTGACAATGGAATGTTTTTATGTCCAGTTGAACAAAAAAAAAAATTGTATGTTTCCAGTTCAACAGATATTAATTGATTTTCATTCGTTTTATTTTTGTTTTTTTGGTTTTTTATTTCTTTTGATTTGCTTCTTTTTTTTAACTTTTTTTTTTGCTTTTATTTATTTATTTACAACAAAAACAAAACTCAATAAATTTTTAACAGACAAAAAATTTACACCAAACATAATTAATTCTATTTTTTTCTTCTTCTTCTTTTTTTTTTCACTATAATTTTTACACTAAGTAAACACAAACACACAAATTATAGGCACACTCACACACACACACACACGCACACACAAATTGCACTATATATTTTTTTTTTTTCCTTTTTTCTTTTTTGATTTAACTTATTTTTTTAATGGTTTTATAAATTTTTATTTCTAAATATTTGATAAATCTTTGTCACACACGCACGTTTTTTTTTTTTTTTTACTTTTTACTTTTTTCGAAAAAAAAAAAAAAACAACACAAAAATTTCAACAGAACAATTTTTTTTTTTGTATTTTTAATTCAAAATTCGATTGAAATTAAAAAAAAAAAAAATTTACAAGAATTTAAAAGTTTTGCACGAAATTTATGTTTTTATTGTTGCTGCTGTTGATTGTTGTTGTTATTCTAATAAAAAAATTTGTTTATCTTAACATTTATAGACGTAAAGTTAAAAGAATAATAATAATTTTGAAAAGGAAAGAAAACCGAAAAAAAAAGTAACAAGAATTTTTTTTGTTTTTTTTTTAACAAGAATTTTTTTTTAACAAGATTTTCGCGATTTTCCAAATTCAAATATATCAGTTAAAAAAATCGACTGGATTCGTCAAAACTTATAAACGAACTAAAGTTCGTTTCGCAACGTAAATCAAATGGAGAAACGAAAGAGAGAAAGAGAAGAGAGAGAAAATATGGAGAACATTATTAGATAAGTAATAATAACACTAAATGAAGATGGCGCTGCATATTGTATAAAAAATACAAAAACAAATTATTTAGCTAGTGAATATCTCAAATTGACACTAGATGGCAGATAACAATATTTTGTGAATTTGGCAACACAATCAAAATTAAACAACCCTTTATTGAGTCTTTTTTTTTCATTTTTATTGATTCTAAAATAAAAAATAAAGCTTAGTTTTTTTTTCTCTTCAATAAGAACTGGAAAAGTTCACAGAAAACTTAATCGAAAAAACAAACAAAAAGAAAAATGATTTTCTATTAATATTTCTTGTTTTCTTTTTCTTGGATTAATTTTATATTAGGTTTTACACATTACAATTTTTATTATTTTATTATATTCGTTTTTTTTTAATCTTTACAAATTCACTTCTAAAAAATTATAAAATAATTGATTTCTTGTGTTTTTTTTTTGTTTCTTTCATTTTTCACCTAGCCTATTTTTTTAATAATTTTTTTCTTTTATATCTATTAATACTAATTTTTTTTTTCTTTATTCCTTTATCTTTTTTCCGACAAATTTCCATTACTTTTCCTTTTGAATTGTATTTTCCATCAAACAGAAAAACAAATAATATCTTCTCATCTTCTCTTTTTTTGTTTTGTTTCAATTTAATATTTTAAAGCAAAATATAATTTATCTAAATTTTAATGAGTTGAAAAATTGAGAAAAACAAAAAAAAATAAGAAATAAAAAATAAATAAAATGCAGAAATTATTTAAAGTGTAGGGAGATAGAGAGAGAGAGAGAGAATGCAAAAACAGTAAGCAAGAGACAAACGAACCTTTCTTCATCTTTTTTCTAGTGAGCAAGAATAAAATGGATTTTTCATAATTTATACAAATAAAAATTATTCATTTTTTTTTTTCGTTTTTCTTTTCCTTTTTCTTTATTCGACACTTTTTTTTTTAATTTTTTTTTTTCTTTAAAAAATTTTCCATAAATTTTCACAATAATCTTTTTTGTTTTCTATATAAATTAATATTAAAAAAAAAAAAAGGAGTTGAAAGGATCGTGTAGAAGGGAAAAAGGTCGGGAGGGGTTCATAATTTTTTTTTTTTCTAAAGAGAAAGAGGTTTTTTTTTGTTTTGTTTGTCGCGGTGGAATTTTCGAAGGATTACGAGAAGGAGTGGTGTGTTGTGTGATTGGATAATGGAAATAACAAGAGATATACAGAGGAATACATTATTATGGTTAAAAAAAAAATCAACATTACAGAAATTTTCTAAATTAGTAACAAAAAAAAAAAAAATTTTTTTTTACTTTTTCTTCCTTTCATAAATTTTCTTTTACATTTTCTTTTTCTTATTATCCTTTATTCTTATTTTCTTTCTTTCTTTTCACTTCTTAAAACTTTTTTTTCTTTTTTATGCATTATTATTTTTTTTTTTTTTTCTTTTGTAATTTAATTTAATTTAATTTAATTAATGTTAATTTTAGTTTATATTTTAATAATAATAATAATAATAATCATAATAATTTTAAATCGTAATAATAATAATAATAATAATTAATAATCATAATAATTTTAAATCGTAATAATAATCATAATAATTGTAATTGTAAATTTTTTTTTTTTTATTAATTTTTGCTTTTAATTTTTACTTTCATTCTTTTAAATTTTTCATTTTTTTTTTTGCTTTAAATTATTTATCATTTTTTTTTTCTTATTAAATTCAAATTAATCATCACTGATGACTCTCCACACACACACATATTTAAATGGTGGAAGTTCAGAGGATCAAATAAATAGAAGTCCATTATTTAGTGTTTTGTTGATTTTTTTTTTTTTTTTGTTTAAATTTTCAAATTTTTATTTTTTTTTTTTTCTTGGATTAAATTTATTAAATATTTTTTTTTATACTTATTTTTTTTCAATAATTATTTTCTTTTTATTTTTTTATACTATAATTCGCAATAGAAATATTATTATGTATTTTTTTTTTTGTTTGTTTTTAAATTAGATAAACTTAAGTTCCTTAAAAGAGTTTAATTTTTATCATTATATTTTTTTTTTATTTTGTTTAATTCTTTATTTATTTATTTTTATTTTTTTTTCACATTTTTTAATTTTGTTTCATGTTGTTTCCTTATTGAGGTTTGTTTGTTTGCTATATTCTCTTCTTCTTCTTCTTTACTTGATTTGACAAAATATACACACATACACATACGCACACAAACACGTCGTCATCGTCATTTAAATATTTTATAAAAAAAAAATTGATTTTAAAATAAAAAATGGGATTAAAAAAAACTAAAAAAAAAAAAAATTAAAAATAAAAAAAACTCCAGAAGGAAATAAACCGCAAAAAAAAATTGTTAACATTTTGTTTTATTTATCTTGCTGTTGCTTTTATTGTTGTTACTTGTTGGTTTTGTTGTATTGGTTAATGTCTCTGATTATTATTCATTCGTAACATCATCCTTTGATGAAACATCTTGTGTTACAGATGATACTTGTTGTTCCATTTGCTTCTCATTATTTGTTTTAACATTAAGATTTGTGTCTGGTTGATTAGTTACGTGGACGCCTAAAAATATTGGGAAAAACCACAAACAAGGAGAAAAGGAAAAGAAAAAGAAAGAGCGTGAAGAGAAGAGAAGAAAAAAGAAAAAAAAAATAAAATAATGATAATTTTTAATAAAACAAAAAAATTAAATAAAAAAAATTTCAACCAACCCACCTCTTCCCCCACCACCTGTTCCACTGCCACTACCACCACCGCTACCTGTACCAGCACCAGCACCACCTCCATAATAATGTTTATGAACAGAACCTTGTTGTATTAAATTTTGTCTTGGATTGCGTTGGGATTGTTGTTGTTGCTGCTGTTGTTGTGATTGAATTGATTGTGGCGGTTGGGGATAATTTGTTGGTCTCTGTATTGGTGCGATATAACGTTGTGATACTTGTCCAGGACGTACCGATAATCCTGTTGATGATGAATTATTACGATTTTGTGATTGTTGTTGTTGCTGTTGTTGTTGTTGCTGCTGCTGTTGTTGTTGTTGCTGTTGCTGCTGTTGTTGTTGTAGTACTTGTATGTCCCACTATAATTGAAAGAAAAAAAAATTATAATAAAACGAATAAATAAATTGATAAAAAAAAAAAAAAAAGTATCAACGAGAAAACTTAATTTTCCTCGATAATAAAAATATTTTTATGTGGAAAAAAAAAATATATACATTAAAAATACAAGAAGTAAAAAGATGAAAATTTAATTTAAAGTCTTCTCTTACCGCTGATGGTAAATAATTCTTGTGATGGGGTGGACTTGTCTGTGGTGGAGGTTGTTTTAAATTAATACTTCCATCATTACTTAATGGACTTTTTAATTGTCGTCCCGTCTGGAAAACAAAATTAATAAAGAAAAAAAAAAGAAATAAAAATAATGAAAAACAAAAACAAAACAAAAATACGGATTGTTTTTTTTTTTAAATGATTTTTTTTCTCTTTTGTTTTACAGAAGAAAAAAAAACACACACACACACAAAATTAATGAAAATAAAAAAAAAAACAAAAGAAAAACAAAATTAAACTTTTTTTTTAAATATTCAAAATATATTCAATAAATTCAAAAGTGTAAATAATGTTTTCTTTTCTTAACAAAATCAAAAAAAAAAATAAAAAAATAATAATAACAAAAACAAAATCAAAAATATACAAAATTCAATGTTTTTAAAGTTAAAATTTCATCAAATATAAAAAAAAAAAAAAGAATTAACAAAACAAAAAACTATTTCCAAATTTTAAAGGTTCAAAAAAATTAAAGAAAAAATAACATAAAGAAAAAAAAGCAGAAAAAATTAAATAAAAAAACGAAAAATTTGTCACATGAAAATATGTTTTGATTTTTCTCTTTTTTTCTAAATTTTCAACAAAAATCAAAAAAAAAAAAAAAAAATTAAAATGAAAAAAAGAAACAAAGACAAAAAAAAAAAAAAAAAAAGAAAATGGAAAACAATAGAAGGAATTTATGCTTAAAAAAACATTATTAAAAAAAAAGGAAATTGCAGAACAAGATTCCATTTGATCACGTGACTAAATTTTCCATCTTTTTACTTCGTATTAAAAATAAATAATTTTATGTAAATTTACTAAAAATAAAAAAAAAAAAACAAAAAAAATTTATAATTTCCAAAATAAATAAAATTTAATTCAATTTTTTTTTTCTCTTCTTTTTTTCATTTCATCCTCCCCCACCACATCTCTGTTTTGTCGTTTCTTCTCTTCTTCAGCAATATTTACTCTTTATTTTACTAAATCCAAAAATCAAAGAAGAAAGAAACTAAGTAAGAAGAAACGAAGAAAAAAAGAGAAAGAAAGAGAAAGAATCATTTTATTATATTTTTTAAACTTTTTTTTCTCTCTATGTTTTTTTTTCTCTTTAATATTTCCACAGAATTATTTACTAATTTTTCTTTTCCTTTAATTAGGATTAGAAAATTTTATTATTTATAAAAATAAGTTGAACTCACTGGATCTTGAATGTGAGATTGCTGTTGATTGGTTTTCATATAAGTTTGTGGTGATGGTCCACTACGATATTGTTGACTTAACGTTGCAGTTATCAAGGGTGTATTCATATATTGCGAATTAAAATTCGCAACCTGTTGTTGTGGTTGTGCACTTGTTGCAGGTCCACCATGACCACCAAACATACTAGCCGCTTGTAAACTATAACTTTGTGTAGCACCAGCACCTGGACCACCAAAAAATGCACCCTGACCACCGGCTGAATTTGAATAATATGAATTACTTTGTAATTGTGGTGCCTGTTGTGTATACATTCCAACATACTGTTGACCATATGCTTGACCAACTGTACCAGTTTTAGAACCAATTGCACCAATGGGTTGTGACGATGGTTTCACTGATGCAGACATTAATGTATTTGAACTTGATGATATTAGTACAGTATTTGGATTATTTAATTGTTGTGTATTTGGATTAAAACCGGATTGCACTGCTTGACTCATACGAAATTGTGAATTAATATTTTGATATAATTGATCGGGTGTTGGTGCTGCTTGAATATTTTGTGGTGTTTGCATATAGGCGCTGTATGGAGCATTACCGGTACCATAATGTCCTGGAAATTGTGAAAATTGTGAACGTCCGGCATCCAATTGGAATGGTGTGTAAAGACCTGCTTGTGAAGCCATTGGTGTAGAATTAAATAGTACGGCTGGTGGTGAAGGTATTGCAGACATACCACCATATTGCGATTGCTGATAATATTGGGGTGCTGCTTGTAATGTACCTTGTTGCATTGTTGGTGGTGGTGATAAACCTAAACTTGATTGATGCATTTGTTGTTGGGTAGGTTTTACTTTACATACATTGGTATTTGTATTTGATAATGCTTCAACAGCATGCTTCATATTCATATTTGGATTTTGATGTTGTTGATGTTGTTGTTGTTGCTGTTGTTGTTGTCCCATATGTTGTGGGCTTGGTGAATAAACAGATGTGTCTCCTTCAACACCATCCTGTGATTTACCAAAATGTTCTAATGCTGATGGATCTGGTCCAAATGATGTTGAATATGATGGGCCCGGTGATAAAGCATGTACCATATTTGCATGTTGTACAAATTGATGTATTTGATGTTGATGTTGTGATGAAACAAAATTAGCTGATAAATGTGCAGATGATGGATCATCAACACTTGAATGTTCTAATACAGTTGGCATAACTGGAACTTCCCAAACTTTTTTAACACTTGCAATTTTCATATTCAGTTCTGCTGTTGATGGTGAAATAATACTTTGTGATGCTGATGTTACAGAATGTATTGAACGTGGCATACATAAACTACCACCACCAACAACATTATTACTTGATTTAGATACAGATGATGATGAAGACGATGAAATTTGTTTATCATCTGTTAACTGTGTCAATTCAGATTCAAATGTAAAAGCAAGTTTCATATCTTTTTCATATTCCGAATCAGTTTTTGGGAATGTCATACCAGATAATGCTGATGATATTGAGTCACCACGAGATTGTTCTCCTAACATTTCTGGCAAAATACCAGTAGATGTTTTAAATACATCATCTGTTTGTTTTTTATCCAATTGTTGTTGTTGTTGTTGAGGAGAAGGTGATGATGTTGGTTGTTGACGTTTTATTGGTGCCGGTACAGTCTTATAATTTGTATTCTCAAATATAATTGTATTGACTGGTGGTGTACTACCATCTAAAAGTGCTTTACTATTATCAGTCTTAGAAATATTTAACGATGGACTTGATTGTTTATCAATACCAATAATCATTTGTTGTGTTTGTCCTGGGGTACTACGTTGACTTGAACCACCTGATTGTAAATTATTATCAGTAGTTAAATCAACATTTTGCTCAAAATTAACTAATCCCTGTACAAGACTACCGCCACCACCAGTATTCACTCCATCATCAGTTGTTCTTAATGATGAATTTAATGGTTTTTCCCATGCATTTGTTGGTCCCATATTTTGATTTATTGGTGCACCATTTATTTCATTTGCACGCTGTTGAAGACGATGAGTTTCACGTTGTTTTACAAAACGTGGAGGAAGTTTATTTTGTCGATTAACTAATCCACGATCTATATTTTGTCCCTTATTGTGAATCATCTGTGATTGTGTTTGTTGTTGCTGTTGTTGTTGTGTTGTAACATTTGTATTTGATGTTGGTCCACCAAAACCTGGTTTACCACTAACACTACTAATACCATTACCAGAATTAATACTTGCTGGTTTTGAAATTGGTTTTGTCAATATAGGAGTTGTTCGGTCATCCTTTGGTTTAGTAGTGGTGTTGTTGACGTTGCTGTTATTATTATTTCTTGCAATACCACTCATTGTTGGAGGCCCATTACCACCTCTTTGTATCTGTGGTTCATCCTTTTTAATTATCTTTTTATTTTTAACTTCCTGAAAACCAAGATCAATATTTTCTGTTTTTATTTTTTGTTCATCTTGATTCTCTAAATTATCATCTTTTTTAATTTGAATATCTGTTTTATTATTTGGACTATCCCGTTTCATATTTATTGCTGTAGAATTTGTACCAATTGGTTTTGGTGACATTTTCTTTTCACTACCAGATAAATTTTTACTGCTTCCACTCGATGATACAGATGTACTCAACTTCTTAAATTTCGGATCTTGTGAATCAGATTGTTCTGAATTACTTTCATATAATTCTTCATTTGTTTTACCAGGTGGTTTAAAATTACTACGTTGCGGTTGAGGATTACTGATTTTCTGTGTTTTTGATGTAAGTCCAGCACTTAATGCAATTTGATTCATTTTAATACGTTCCTCAGATGATACTTCTTTTAAATCTTTAATTGTTTTATCTGATTTTTCATCATTTGCACCAAATGGACTTTTAGAATTTGGTGGTCCATAACCTTCAATACGCTTTGGTGCTGATGTTGCACCACGACGGAATGCAGAACTTGAACCACGACCACGTCTTGATGGTTCGCCTCTTGGAGCAAATCCTTCTTTATGTTGCATACCCGTATTTCGAGAAGAATCATATCGTCCTCCGCCACTTTGATTAATTCCACCATCTTTTCTAGGTATTTTTGGACTTCTTTCTGATTTTTTATTACCAAATTCTTCTTCGTCTGTAATATCTGAATCACTGTATTCACCATAGTGTCTTTGTCCTAAACGATGTCCACCACTACTACGATTATTCCAACTATTACTACCACTGAACATTGGATAACCAGAACGACCTCTCGGAGGCCCTCTTGGATCATGACGATGACTACTATGTGTAGTTCCTCCAGTACCTCCACTACCGCCTCTGGTACTTGGCCGTTTCATACCATGCTTCTGTTCATCTAAATGTGATTCCTTATTCACAATGGATGTTATAGAATTAGTTACAGTTGCCGTTTTTTCAACATCTATTCTTGGCTTCTCAGGAATACTTTCAAGACTCTTTTTATGTTCTGATTGTGATTGAATTGATATTGGTACCGGCAGTGTTTCTGTTATATTTATATTATCTGGTGTTTTCTCCAATATTGCTGATGGTTTTAATGGTAAAATTTCATCAGGTACACAATCAGCCCAAGATGTTGATTTAGGACTATCTGATATACGTGATGATATTGATTGTTTATCAGAACCATAACTTTTATCTAAATCAATTTTCACATCTTTTTTATCTTTAATATCAATTGCAGAAGAAACAGCTGATGTTGGCGGTGGTGTTGTTTTTGAACGTTGAAGTATTTGTTTTGGTTCATCATTATTATTATCATTACAAATTGCAGTTACAATATCAGTCTTTATTTCCATTTTTTTCATATCAACTTCTAAATCATCAGCCCAAGCACCAGTAAATTCACGTGATTCAGAACGTTCAACACGTTGTGTTGTTTCTTCACTAGATACACTTGTTTTACGTTGTGATGAATCAGATATACTTCTAGCCAATTGTGGTGTACCAATTGAATTACGACTTATTGATTCTCGTCCACTACTAAAACGATCATCTTCTTCTGAATCACCACGACGTCTATTAATTGGTCGATTTATCATTAATTCATCAGATGGATTACGTCTTAACTGATGAGATGATGAAGATGATGATTGTTGTTGTTGCTGAGATGATGATGATGATGAATTTTGTTGTGTCGGTTGAGATTTATTACCAAAACTAGAATGTATGTAACGTGGATCGTATTGTTGTGCAAATGGTACATTTTTAGAATCATTTTGTTGATGAAAACTGGCAGTAATGTTTCTATTAAATCCACTTCCACTATTTACACCACCACCACTACCACTACCTCCACTACTCGCATTTCTTTCTTGTTGTTGTTTTTGAAAACGTGGTGGTAAATTTGATTGAAATTGTTTTGAAAATGGTATTCCACCACCACCGTCACGATTATCACGATCACCACCCCTGTCACGTATATTATTACCACCACTACCATAACCACCAACATCACGATCACGTTCACGTGAATTCATATCACGTTCACGGTCATATTTATTATAGTAATCATTTCTAGCACCAATATTACGTTCATCTTTTTCACGATCATTTGTTCTCATTTGATCACGAGAAGCAAAACTACGGCCGTCATTTGTATTACCACCGCCGACACTTCCACTACCACCCATTGAACGAAATTCTGTTGATTCAGATTTTCTTTCATCGCCGTCAAAATCACGTTCAGAACTTTTCTTTTGCTGTTGTTGTTTTTGTTGCTGCTGCTGCTGCTGCTGCTGTTGTTGTTGTTGCTGCTGCTGTTGTTGTTGAAGGATCATTTTTTTATCCATGTCCAATAATTTTTTAGCAGCTGCTTGTTTGCTTTCCAAAAACCGTTTCTCTTCTTCTTGACGTTGCATTAAACGATCATAAACTTCTGTTTCAACTCCACGATGACCATTTTGTTGTGGACGTTGTTGCTGTTGTTCTCTTTCTTTATCTAAATTTCGGTCTCGTTCATTACGTTCATTTCTTTCACGTTCCATGCGATCACGTTCATTACGTTCACGTTCTAAGCGCTCCTTTTCTCTATGCCAAACTGTAAAATTGATAAAGAAAAATGAAAACAATTTAGCAAAAAAATAAACAATTATAAAATTTTGTCTTACGAAACAATCAAGAGTTTAACCATTTTGAAAACAATAATTGATAAATAAAGAATGTTTTTGCTGAGTCTATAAATAAATATTTATAAAATGTCTCAATCAATTGTGAATAAACCCTAAGCAATAGAAAAACGTCATCAAACGTCACAAAAAATTTAAAAATAAAATACATAATAGCAACATTTTTTTCTAACCTTTTATCAAAATAAAAAAAAAAAACAAAAATGAAAAAAAATAATAAATTAATAAATAATAGATTCCTTATTATCTTTTTTTCTTACCTGCACGATTATCTTCATCATGTCGATTATCTTGATGTCCACCACCTTTACGATCTTTATTATCATTTTTACTTGTACCTTTTTCATCTGAACCAATATCATTTGATTCGTCATCAGAAAATTGTAATTTTTGATTATAATCAATTTCATCTTGATTAGCCCATCCTTCATCTTTAGCAATATTATCCATACGTTCTAATTCTTCTTCTTTTATAATAGGACGTTGATGAAGTGCAACTTCTGGTTCAATATATGGAAGTGATTGTGTACGTTCATCTTGTCTATTATTATTATTATGTTGTTGTTGCCGATTAGGTGGCGGACCACGTCTATTTTGTATACCACCTCCTCCACCTTGATGATAAGATGTTTGTTGTTGCTCATAATGTGATTGTGCACCTGGTTGTGAACGTGGTCTAGCCGGGATCAATTGTTGTTGTTGATAATTTTGTTGTTGCTGTATTATAAAATTTTGCCCACCAGGAAATTGTTGTGGTTGTTGGCCACCTATACCACCAGCACCAACACCAACACCACCACGATATGTAAATGATGGCATCAATGAACGAACTTGTAATGGTACTTGTTGTTGTTGCTGTTGTTGCTGCTGCTGTTGTTGTTGCTGCTGCTGTTGTTGCTGTTGCTGAAGGAGGACCTGGCCCTGTGCGTTTGTCTGTATATTTCCATTTTCTCGATTTAACATCTGTTGTTGTTGTTGTTTCCAACTTCCAGCATTTGTCTGTGGCCTTAAACTCATTTCTTGTTGTTGCTGTTGATAATGCAATTGTTGCTGTTGCTGTTGTTGCTGTAATAAACTTTGTTGATTGACTTTTGATCCAATCAGTGTACTTCCATCCAATGATGGGAACTCGTGTTGAAATTGTGGACTGTGATACAACGGTGGTTGGATCGATGTATCCTGGATACTCCCAGTTGTTACAGAACTCCATGTTGTAGATGAAGAACTTGATGATGATGATACTAATAAATTACTACTGGAATTATTATTACTATTATTGATGTTGTTGTTGCTGCTATTAATATTATTATTAATATTAATATTATTATTATTATTAGAGATAATTGCTTGATTTGGTTGTCCAATCAATGTTGTTGAATTTTGATGATTAACAATAATATTACCAACACCACTTGATAAATTCGATGCAATCAATGGTGCTGATTGTGTTACTGCTGGTGTAACTGTTACAATTTGAGTTGTTTGTTGTGTTACTATTCCTTGTATCTGTTGTTGTTGTTGTTGTGGTGCTGCTACACCGCCTGCTACAGTTACTACGACTGTTGATGCTGCTGCTGTTACTGGTACTACTGTAGGTGTTTGTACTGTACCTTCAGTACCACCCCAACTACCTTGTTCACCTGGTGTTGATGTTTCTGCTTTTAATGATGGTAAATTGGCTGGTGGCCTTCTAGCCGATGGTACTTTACCCAAACTTTGCATACCATGTTTACGAGGTGCTGCGTTTTTTTGTGTTGACGGTTCAAGAGATTCACCCTAAAAGAACAACATATAAATTATTATAAATTTAATAAAAAGAATGAAGCAAGTAGAGTACATACACGAACGCTTCTGTGTAATGTGTTTATGTCCAATGCTGCATATTTGGGCTTTGCATGTCGCTCCACCCTACTTCCTCCCAATGTGCTCATACTGCCAGGGAATCCTCATCAGCAAAATTACCCCTCGCTTTGATAATACGGATTTTAAAAACAAACTATTTTCTTTTTGAATTTTTATTTAAATTTTATTGTTTATTTTGTTGAAATATTCAAAATAAATTTTTATAATTTGCAAAAAAAAAAATGTCTCGTTTGTAGATTTTTTTTAGAATTATTTTCTTCGGTTTTATCTTAGTTTCTTTGTAAGTAGACGCCTTTTTTTTATAATTTATTTATTTATTTCTTTTACACTTCTTGTATTTTCTTTTTATGTAAATTTCTAATTTGCTTCTTTTTTTATTTAAAGTCGGAAAAAAAAGTTTTTAAATTTTTTTTTTTAGGAAAAATTTTTAACTTCTTACCGACGAAGATGATGAAATTTTTTAATAAAATTCACCGTCTTCGTCGTCTTCTTTTTCGTCTTATTCTGATTTTTGTTTATTTCTACAGACACAGACAATAACAAAATGAACAAAAATAAGAGACAATTGAATTATTTTGAAAGAATATGAATAAGAATTCAATCAAATCTCTTTATTTTTCTTCTTATTTGACTTTGTTTAGCAAAACAGATAATCCTTTTTTTTTATTTAATCTTTGTGTGTCTTATTTTGTATCAATTACTTTATAATTAATTTTAATCTGTGACAAAAGTACGATAGATTCGCACAAAATCAATATCTATTCTCCTATAATTCGTTTTCGATTTAAAAAGAGAAAATAAATTGCTTTAAATTTTAATTTAATTTTTTTTGTTTGTTGCAAAATAAAAAAAAAATGTCTGCCTTTTTTTTTTGGTCTGATTTCAGAGTAATCTTCCGGAACGAACTGTAAAAAAAAAGAGAAAAAGAAAAAATTTATTGAGGTTAGAATTACGAATAAACACATTTTTTTTTGTAGGTTTATGATTTTATTTTTTTATTCTGACCCAGCCATTTTTATTCATTTCTTTTTATTATTTATTAACTAGAGAAGGGAGTAAAACAAACATGCTCCTAATTTGTGCCACCTCTCCCTCACCATAATATTCATTATTTTTTACCTTACCACCCTTTAATTTAACCAACAAACAGTACACCAGATTACACCCTATTGAACCCTTTTTTAACATTTAACACCAACAAAACACATACATTCACTCAAAAATAATAGAAATTAAATGGAAACACACAACACTTATAAAATGCAGCTCTATCTTTTGGTTAGAAAAGCAAACATTAAAAAAATGAATTATCCATAAAAATAGATATTTTTTTGTTATTTAAATTCTTCGTATTTTGAGTCTAATTTTTTTTTTGTTGGTTTGAAAAATGTAAATTAAAACAAATCAAAAAAAAAGAATCAATAATTAACATTATACTTCTTGTGTTTTTAGTGCACACACAGGGACAGGGGTAAAAATAAAATGGATTAATGACTAGACTAGACTAGATTTAAATATTTGGAGACAACAAATGAGAATATTTATACATATAGTTAATTTGAGAGTTATTTGTTATTTTACTTTTAGCAATATTTGGTACTTTTATTACGTCTTCTTTTATTGTATTTATTCTTTAGATTTATAAATATAATTGGAACTCGTGGCAAAAAAAAATATATATGAATAACTAAATTATTGTTCTCGCAATAGTAATTTTTCGTTCAATTTTTTTTTTTTCATTCAACAAAAATGAAAAAAAAAAGAATATAATATTCTGGAAAGAAGGAAATTGATTACACTTTTATTGAAGAGTTATTATAACTGCTTTTATCATTACTGTTATAAAAAAAAAAAGTACAACTAAAAGAAAAAGAAATAAATTGGCCTCGTCAGACTCCAAAAAAACATGACATGAGAGAACGGATTAAAGAGAAAAAAAAAACTAACAAAACAGAGAAGACTAGGAGATAAGAATGAAAAAGATGAAAGAGAAGAAAAAATTAATTAATTTACTGTTTTTAATTTGTCTGCCTATACTAAAATAATAAAGTTATATAATTTATTTTGTTTTTCATTTTCATTTGATGAAAATTGAAAATTGAATTTTTCCTTTTTTGAATTGACCAAAGAATTTAACACTTAAAAACTAAATGTTTTCCCAGGAAATCCCTGGATCTTTATCATGCTTTGAAAAGAGAGAGGAGAAGAGAACATGAAAAAAAATCCGAAAACTTTTTTAATTTCAAAGAAAAAAACTTGACTCAAAAAGAATTCCAACAAAAGAAAAATTGGAATTCAAACTTTTGCAACACAAAAATTGTATGTGTGTGTGTGTGTCTGTTTTATTTTATTGTTGTAATTAATCATTAAATTTAATTAAAACAAAAGAGAAAAAAATTTAATGAAAATTACAAAATGACAGATCGGCGAGCATAAAATTTTGACAGTCTCGAGAAAATTGAAAAAAAAAAAGTCTTTTCCTTTCTCTTTAATAAAAAATAAATGAATGGAATGAAAAAAAAAATCAATTATGTCTAATTTTTTTTCTTTCTCACACACAACAAAAACACTTTTTTCTTTTTAATATAAAAAAAAATTAATGAAAATTATTGAACTGGATTATTAAGTACAAATGGGGTCAAATTAAAAAATAATAAAAACAGAAAAACCGACCTTGGGGCCAGAAAATTGAAAATTTTTATACTTTTTTTTGTTCTTTTTTGTCTACGAATAAAAAGATGAAAGAAAGAAAAAACACTTATTTTTCACTATATAAAATTGAAATTTTCAATCACTAATCACATACACAGACTATAAATTTATTGTAAATTTAGCACAAATAATTATAACAATTATATTTGCGATAATTAATATATTTTTTGAGAAAACAAAGACAATCGCGGCGTCTTTTAGTTTTCTTCGATGATATTTTACTTTTTTTTCTTCTCCTTTTGTTTTTTTTTATACGTACAAATGCTTTGCATTTAACAAATTATTAACACAAAATAAGAACTCACCTAGATTCTGTGTAATTTATATTAATTGTTTTATTAAATAAATACCACTAATTTATTATTTTGGGGACGGATGAATAGGGATTTTCTTAAATAACTTTTCGAAATTTAAAAAAAAGATGGCCAAACTTCTGGCGATCAATAATGACGTCACTAAAAATAATGACGCGCAACTGAAAGGACATCTACCAGAAAATTTCTTTAATGATAAAATTAAATTGAAAAGTTCACACCAGATGTCAGATATGCTGAAGGCGGGCAAATTTCTAACTATATTTTCAAAAAATTGTTTTTTCAAAATTTCTTGTTAAATAAATTATATATTTCAATGAAATCTCAACCATGAAGAATAAATCTACAAAAAAAAATTCAATATTGATTAAAAATGCCATTTGAATTTAAGGTCAAACTAAAAACAGGAAAATTCTTTTCTAAGAAAAAACACAAAAACATTTCCGTTTAAAATTTAATTTCTTTCATATGTACATACATAATATTATATTTTTTCTTATATTATTGTGTTTAACATATTTTTCATTACTTGTTTGATTTTATAACATTTCCAAATATAATTAAATTAATTATTAAAAAAAATTTTGAACAAAAAAGAAAAGTTAAAAAAAAAAATATAATAATAAATATTTCTAAAAACAAATGTGTTTTTTTTCTATTCTTATAATAATTATAATATTATAAATAATAGATTATTAATATTCTAAATATGTAACTATAAGTAATTGTTATGATGGTTCACACTCACTATATATTATTTTAACAATTTTAAAAATGAAATTTGTTTTATGGCAACTTTTTATTTTCAAATTTATAATTCTGGCTTTCATAATTTGTTCAGGAAGAAATATAAATACTGGAAGTATTACTGATTTAATATAAGTTTAAAAAATTCAATTAAAATAATTCAATCAAATATTCCATTTTATCAATACAATAATTATTAATTTTTTTTTTATATTATTTAAAGTTGAAAGACAATGAAGAGAATTAAAATATTTTAATTTTTGTTCAATTATTAATTATTAAAAAAAGGATTTCTAGTATTAATATTATTTGATTTTGTTGTGCATAGTATTTGTCGTTCAAGACTAAAATCATAATCTACTGTTGTCGCTGGTGCGAACGTAAATTTCGGCATCTAAAAATACATACAAAAGAAAAATTATTATAAAAAAATAATTAATATTTTAATTAATGAATTAATTACCTCATATGTTTGTTTATTTAAATTAGGATTTAATATGAATGTAACACCTTCAAGTTCTGCATGTGCACCTAAAGAAGTACCACCAGAATATTGAGCATAAACTGGTGTTTTTGGTTCTGGACGTATTGCTGTTATTGGTGATTGATTTTGATATGATGAAATATTCTCGTAGTCGCCATTTTTTGGTATTGGAGGAAGCTGAAATGAATATATAAGTAATAAACAATTCAGATATGAAAGTCTAATCTCCAAATTGCATCAGATTTGTGTGTTGTTTATTTCTTTTAAATATTTCGTAATTTGTGTCATTTGTAATCTCGATAAAACAAAAAAAAAAACAACTAAATATCAAAGAGTTGAAGGCCACATTGATTAATTCGGGTTAAAATATTCGGTTTAAATGAACTAACACTAGAAAAACAGTGCTATTTTTTTTTTGTAAATAGAAGAATTTTAGTAAATTCCAAAAATATAGTTGGTTTATTATTTACAAAATAAATCGTGGGCACATTTATTAAACAATGATTTTAGCTTTCCTCGCGTTGGCGAATTTGCCACATTAATATTTTAATTTTAAATATAATTTATTTTCTTTTTTTACCGGTTTCTGTTGAACACCCAAATGTTTAAAGCCATTTTCAATTTCATTCACATTTGGAACTGAAGGAGGTGATCTATGTGTAACTGTACCAGTTTTATAACATACTAAAATTCCATTTATTTCACTAAAAAAAAAAAAAACAAAAATTAAACACAATTTTTAAAAAAATTTTTATGAAAACAAATTTCATTTACCCAGCTGATTTAAATTCTGCAGGTGCCTGTTTTAATTTAGAACAAAGTATAACATCCGTAACAGCTTGTGAGATTAAACCACGTTTACTTAATTTATAAACAATTTGTTTTTTTCGCCATGGTTTATGTCCAGAATCAGCTGTACGTGTTAATAATTGGAAACCTTCTGGTGGTATTTCTTTTTCACCAATTACTCTTAATGTTTCAACAATAAATTCTGGTATACCTTCAGTTTTTGATAAACATAAATATCGTGTTGTCTTTTTACCAAATAATATATTTTCTTTATAAAGATCAGCATCTGAATCTTGATCATAAGTTCGATGTACTGATGTATAGTTTTTTGGACAACTAAAAGCAGGGAATGAGAGAGAGGGAGAGACAAAAATTAAAAGAGAAATATAAAACAAAAAAGAATCATCACAAAACAATAAAAAAAAAAAAAAAAGAAGTTGAGTCACTTTACACACAGAGCAATCATAATTATAATGAAATTGTTTCAAATGAATGAAAAATAAAAAAGAAAAATGAAATTAAAAAGAAAGAATAATAAAAAAAAAAAAAACTTACTGTTGGTAATCTTCAACAATTTGAAATGATGTTACTGCTCTATTGTCTATTGGAAGAAAATTCATCCACGAATTAATCATATTTTTTGTTTGAGTTTTTGAATTTGAATTAAACATTTTTTTTTATTTCTGTATTTTTATTTTTAAATTTTTATATTTATTTATTTTCTTCAGTAATTCCCGTTTAAATTAAATTCTATTTTTTTTTTTAATAAAAAGGTAATAACGATATAACATTTATATCACGATTTTATGAATCATTTTGTTTTAAATAAAAATTCATAACACTTTTTTTCTTATTTGACTTTTTCCCTAATTTAATATTTTTTGACACATTCAAATACTGCGATACAATTTTTTTAAATAAAAATTATTAAATAATAAAAAAGAATGTATATATATATAAATTGCCAGCTACACACAAAGGAACTTTAATAAATAGGCTCTTATAAAAAAAATTTTTTTTTGTAGCTTCATTCAAATTCTAAAATAATATTTTAATCAAAAAACAACTTTTTTTTTCTTTCTTAAAAGTTAAATTTATAAAATGATAAGCGTTGTTCCACTTCACTGATTTGTATAATTCAATAAAATATAATTTAATCACGGTGAAATAAAAAATGTTTATTTTAATTTATTCATGATTGTGAAGCAATACTTCATTAAGGCGAAACCAGACAAACTAAACTAAAATTCTTATTAAAAAAAGAAAAGAAACAATCTCTTCTTCTACAGAAGAAAAAGAAACAAAAACAACAAAAAAAATAAAATTAAAATATAGTGACGTCAGAAAGAAATGTTGGAACGTCATGAACATAAAAAAATGTTTAAGCTACAGTGGTGAAATCTATTGTAAAATTTTTACACTAAATAAACGTCAAAAAGAAAAAAAAAAAAAAATTGGGAAAAAGGAGCTGAAAAGATTTGAAAAATATAAAATATGGAGGATAAGCCAAAAGAAGAAACTTTAAAACCTGTGGCGGAAAAACCAGTTGAAGAAATGGTGATAGATAAACCAGTTGTGGAAACAAAAAAAGAAGAAGCACCAAATATAATTAAAAAGCCAAATAAAGCCAGAAAAAGGAAGAAGCAAAGAGAAGGACCAAAATTTCCTTTAACTGGTTTGTGATTTAGTTCATATTCACAAATATTTTTAAATAATTTCTCTTATTTTCAATTTAAGGCTATGTTCGTTATGTAAACGATCATAGAGAAGAAGTTCGTTTAAAAAATTTAAATTTAAATGCAATCGAAATAACAAAACTAATTGCAGAGGAATGGAACAAAATGCCTGAAGATGTAAAAAAACCTTACCTTGTAGCAGCCGAAATAGATAAGGAACGATATAGTCGAGAAATTCAGGAATATAAAAAGTTGAATGAAGCTAAAAGAGTGGCAGCAGCTGCTGAAGCGGCTGTTATAGTTCATGTTGAACCAACTGTTGTGCCAGCACTACCCCCTCCGCCACCAACTACTGCACCAATCACAGAAAAGGAAGAAAAATTCTCAGAAAAACCCCTAATTAATGGAATTAAAACCGGTGATTACGATATTCCAATATTTACTGATGAATTTCTTGATCATAATAAAACAATTGATTCCGAACTTAGAACATTACGAAAATCACATACAGATTATGAACAACAAAATGCTGTTCTTGAAAAACATGTGGAAAATATGCGTAATGGTATCGATAAACTGGATAATGAAATGTGTTCCCTTAAAGATAATAATAAAATTCTACAAAATTATATCGATAAATTAAAAGAAAAACTAACAAATTCATTATCAGGATTATCAGGATCTACAAATCATCCAAACGGAGCAAATTTAAATAATATTGAAGATTATATGACTGAACTTCAGACATCAACTAATTCTGGTACATTAAATAAAGCTAAGGATATTATTCGTAAATTAGATCTCCAAATTCAAGTCTGAATATTATTAATTTTTTTAATCTTTTTTTACCATTTATTAAATTTAAATATTATGTAATAATAAATATAATTGTACTCTGATTTCTGAAATATATTATTATAATGATTATTTGTTTGTAGCTTTCGGTTTTGATTTTGTAAATTTCGAATAAATATAATAAGCTGCAAAACATGAAAGTGTTATTTTTGCTACCTGTAATAAACAAAAGGAGACATTAGAATGAAATAAAGAAAATAAGAAAAACTAAAATGTTGAAAAAGTAAAAGTTCTTTAGAATTTTTTGTTTTGTCTACTTTAATCTTATAATCATATTATTATTTAACATTTTTATTCTTAAGATGTTCTAGAACTGCTGTCTTTGATTAGAATGATTTTTTTTTTAAAAATGGAGTTGAAACATGTTTACTTCCTTTTTGGTTTTAATGTGAAATACAATATAATTAAACCGACACCCGCGTAAGTTGCTTTTGCGACCTGTAAAATACAATAAATTTTAACTTTTGATTAATTGAATATATAAAATAAGGAATATTTACATTTGCACGTCCTTTCATGGTTTCACCATTGAAATATTTTGATAATCCAGTCAATTTTGATCCAGCTGCAGAATCTTCACCAGCCATTCTAAATATAAGAAAAATTTTAAATTACAATCCTGCAGATTAAATTAAAAAGATTATTTTGAGCTTATCAAATCAATGGATCATATTGAAGACATGAATATTAGTGATTAATTATTTTGAGACACAAAATTTGTTTCTTCTATAGTTTATGTAATAGTACCAATTTTCAGCAAATTTTTTGTCAAAATAATAAAATCATATTTTCAGATTTTTTTGAAACGCTAAATAAACTTGAAAGTATAGAATAATTTTGTTAGATTATTAATAGAGTTAAAATAATACAACTTACTTTAAATAATTGATTTAAGATAAATTCACAAATCACAAAAACGTTCTCGATTTTGACGGAACGATTTATTGGTTAAAATTATAGAATTACGTAAAAAAAAATGAACCGACGAGACAGAGACACCAAGAAAATAAAAAGAGTAGAAAAAAAAACACAGCCACATAAGAATGAACTCTACCATAGTGAATCTATGCTAAAATTAAAATATTTCAGCGTTAGATGCCGTTTACCATTTAAAATATTCGTTAATTCAAAGACATTTCAATTAAATAAAAATATATAATTACATTTGCTCTTCCTCTGATGGTAGAACTATTAATGTAGCGGCGAATACCTATAAATTATAAATAATTAAATAATTAAATTTTTCAAATTTCAAAATAAACTGTTCAATTTTAATAACTATAATCAACATAATTTAAATTCTAAATTCATTAGCAATAATACCTTTTAATTCAGGATCATCCAATGGAACTTTATCATCATGAATTCCCATAATTTATATATAAATCTGTATTGTAATTTAGCAATAGAGAAAAATTCTTTTTTGTTTTGTTTTTCTTTTTATTTATTCTTATAATTTCATAGACATAGCATGCTTTGTATATAATAATAATAATAATAATAATAATAATAATAATTAATATTGTTTTAAATATTTTCAGTAATGTTTTATAAAGATAGTTTTTTTTTTTATATAAAGTGCTCATTAAAAATTTCACTTAAAATATATTTTTTTATATTTATTCTTTATTTTTCTTTTTAAAAAAATGTATAAATTTTGGTGAATGGATTGAACATTTAAATATATTCCTTTTTTTTTTTTATTCCATTATATTTTTTTTTTGTTCTTCTCTTCATAATTTTCCTCTCTCACTCAGAATTAATTTTTGTTTGATTTCTTCTTCTTCTTTTTTTTTGACTAGATTTGGTTTTTAATATTTTTGTGTATAATAAATAAAAAATTTATTATCATTTTAATATTTATTAATTAAAAATTCAAATTCATTCACCATTTTTAATTATATATTTTTGTTTTGTTTTTCTTTTTTAAATGTTTCCCTTAAATTAATTTTATAATAATAAATTACAAGTCAGAACATCAAGTGCAAAAATACTTTTTTATTTGTTTTTTGTTTGTTTTTAAATTTTTTTTTTCTTTCTTTCTTCACGATTCTCTTTAATTTTTATTCCTTTTCTTCAATATTCAACCACTTCTACTTCTACGTCTTCTTCTTGAAATTCATTCTTCATTATTGAAATTCAAATCAATTCATTCTTTCTTTTTGTTTTATAGAGAAAAAAAAAACAGAAGCAAAATAGATAAAATTATAAATATGTAGAAATAAATAAATGAAAAAAAATAATTTTAGTTTAGGAACGGTTTTATAGAAGGACAAGGGAAGGATTTGGGGCATTTAGGTATTTCATTGTTTTTTTTTTTTGTTATTTACAGTCAATTCTCTAGACAACAAACAAATATAATATAAATATAGATAAATTTGTTTGTGTCATGGAATGGAATGAGTTTTGAGATTAAGAAATGAGTAATTTTTTTATGTTTAAAATTCTATTCTACAAGAATTTAGTGAGTGTTTAAAATTAGGACTGAAAATGAGGCGCATAGTGTGATTTTTGTTTATTTATTATTTTTTTTTTCTTGAATTAATTTTAAACTTTTTGTGTCTCTAATTATTTTTTTTTTTTTTACTTTTTTTTTAATTAATTTTTACGTTTTCTTTTTCTTTTAAACATCTAAAACAACAAAGCTGTAATTAATTAATGAATTTTAAATAGCTGGAAATATTTGTTTTTTTTTGTTTCTTTATTTTTTTTATTTTTCTCTAAATTTTAATTTTTATTTTTTTTATTTTTAAATTTAATTTTGAAAAAGCGTAAAATTTAACAAGAAACGAACAACTTTTTTTTTTATAAATATTTTAATATTTTATCTTATGCATTTTTTTTATTGTTTATTTTTAAATGTTTTATTTTTGTTTAATTCTTTAGTAAAAATTTATATTTCAGGGAATCAAACTGTTTATTATTTCGCATACGTTTACAGTTTAAAATATAAATTTGGTCAGTTTGTTTATTAATGTTCCAAAAGAAGGGGTCTCACTCTTTCAATTCAATTTATAAATTAAGAATAGGTAAACTTTAAAGTCCTTATAAATATAATTGAGACTCAGAACTATTCAAAATTCAAAAGGCATTTTACATTTGGAAGTTATTTTTTTTTTGTCTTTTCATTTCTTCTTGAACATATTTATTCAAAACAATTTTGGTATATTTTCAAATTCATGAATTGTAAAAAAAATAATTCTTCATGTTTGTTTTTTTTTTTTTGATTAAGGAAGATTTTTGTATTAAAATTATTTGAATACAAAAGAAAAATATAACTTTAATGTGGATTTATAAACCGAAGCAGAATTATTAACGTAAAGAAAAAAAAATGTAAAAATTGCAAGAGCAGCATAAATATCGGTTAACCATTTTAAAATTAAATCTCTTGTTTAAAAGACAAGGACAATTTATTATTAATAAATTAAATTTTCGATTTAAATTAAATAATTTTGATCTTAGTTTTATAATAACGTTTTTGTTTCGGTATCGTTCCAGTTTGATTCCCTATTTTTCGTCTTTAAAGCGCTAAATGAGAGTGTGTATTTATTTTGCTTTACTTTTACTTTATTTTGCATTTGAAGGAATTTCTTTATTTTGTTTATTCATCTAAGACTAATTCATTTTTTTTTATTTTCTTTCTGAATATTTAACGATTTTTTTTTGGTAATTTTCCCCAAATTAGGAATTTTTTTTATCATCGTGCTAATAATTTGTAATCCATAGCATTAGGCACAGATAAACATACACACACACACATACATATAATATATAAATTAAATTATATAAATTGAAAATCAGTACAAAAAATTATAATATTTTGATCATAAATAATAATAATTATCATTCAACATTAAATTTTAGTATCTTACTTCTTTTTTTTTTTGTTTCATTCAAATATATTTGTTTTTCTTTTGTTATTTTCTTTATAACAAAAATTTTTTAAACATCTTGTGTACTAATAACTGATTCAAGATCACTATTATCTTCACTACCAGTTGCTTCTAATTGTTCACCCATTGCAACACGTGCATATTCATCTGTATCAATACTTTTACAAAAATGTATTGCATATTTTAATTTTTCTAATAAAATTAATTTACATGAATAACGTGGCATTTTTAATAAAAAGAAACATGTATAGCTTTCTGGTAAAAAATGATCAGGTGGTATATACTTATCAAGTACTTGTAATACAAAATCACGTCCACGAAAATCAGCAATTGTTCTTGGTAATCTAGTACGACCCCATACAAAACGTAAAAATAATGAACGTTCTTGATTTGAAAATTCTTCCATAACTTCCCAGAACCATTGAACTAATGGTGCTGTTGGTTCAACACCTTTATATGTTGCAACAGATTTTAATAAACCTAATGGTATATCTGGTGAACCACAAACCATTGCTTGTAATTCAGCAGCTGAGAATAATGATAATAATGGTACTGGTATTACTTTAGACATTCCATCACGTACAGCTTTAACTTGTTCATCAAATTCACGTAAACGATAATTTAATGCTAATTTAACATATTCTTGACGATTCTGTGGTGTTATACGTGTATATCTGGTTGATAATGGTACTTCATGCCCTTTTGCTGATGGTGTTGAAAATGGTAATTCAAGTGTTTGAAATACTTTTGGATCATCATCCATATCACGTATACATAAAAGACCAGCAACATAATCACGATCAACTTCTGTTAAATCAGTTGGACGTAATATTTCACCAGCTAATTGCCGCCAAACTGGTTCTGCCATACTGTAAACAAAAAATAAGTTTAAATTATTAAATCAGAATGAATATTTCAAAGAAAAATACATACTTTAAACTTAATGGCGATCCTGTACGTACAGCAACGCCCATTAAAACACCAAGAAAACGGAACATATTCATTTGTAAAATTGATATAAGTGTAGGATCAAGTAAGAAACAATCACGATTAGCACCAGCTTCACCACGTCCATTTGGTGTTTGTATTAATAGTGGTACACTACCATTTTGTAATTCATCACACATTTCAGCAATCGATTCACTATATCCACCACCACAATCATCAACACTTTCACCAACAAATTTAACCTTCCAAACACGATGTGGTAATGAAAGTGCTTCCTGTGTTAATAATGGTAATTTTTGTACCATCTGACCAAAAACACTTTTCATACCATCAACACCAGCTAATCCACCAGCTGATCTACTTCTGGAACGTTTTACTTGTATACGATTTAATTCAATTACTGGTCCATGTTGTTTATCTCGCACCATTGTTGTTTGAATTACTTTTCTAAATGCAGCTTCTTTAATACTGTAGACAAGAACTTCTTTAAGTGCACCTAATGAAAGATCTCCCGATATTGGTAACATTGCCAAACAAGGACAAAGTATTTCCGAAAAATGATGAAGAAGAACTAATCTTGCATGAAGTGCTTCCGGTGGTAAATCTCTAACGAGATCATATTCAAGTGGAGGACATGGTGGTGCTCTGACACCATCACCAAATTGATATGTTGATAATGCAAGTGTATGTGCTGATCCACATGTTACTTTAACAATCAGTTTTCCTTGTAATGCCATTACAAGACGAGGCCTTTGTATTGCACTTACAGTTCCATCACCTAATTGTCCTTCATCATTATCACCCCATGTAAATACTTCACCACCATCACTGCATGCAACACAATGTAATGAACCAGTTGCTATTGAAATAATCTTTTTTCCTTGAAGGGCACCCACTTTTTTCGGACGACGTACATGATCAACAGTACCATGTCCTAATCGATGATAATCACCTTTACCCCATGTATAAACAGAACCAGAACGTGTTAATGCAACCGAAAATTGCGAACCACATTCAACTTTAATTACACCAAGTCCAGCTAAGCTTTCAATTTTCATTGGTACTTTACATCCATCAGATCCACCACGTCCTAATTTGCCATAATCACCATCACCCCAACTCCAAACATTGTCATCTTCTGTTATACAAAGTGTTTGTGCATCACCAGAACCACATGCAATATCTGTTGCACGATAACCTAATAATGCTTCAACTAATTTTGGTCTTAATTGATCTTCAGAATCACCATGTCCTAATCTACCATATCTTCCTTTACCCCATGTTAATACATGTCCCTGTGCCGTTATACATGCTGAATGTGCACTACCACAAGCAATATCTATAACACCAATGCCACTTAAACCTTCGATTAATTTTGGACGATCATAACTCATACGATTTCCATGTCCTAATTTTCCATCTTCACCTTCACCCCATGAATAAACTTCACCATCAGCAGTTAATGCTAAACAATGTTTACCACCAGAATTAACTGCTACTTTTTTTACAAAAACATGTTGTAATGATTCAACTAATGTTGGTGTTGACACAGAATCTGTACCACTAATACCAAGACGTCCACCAGCACCATAACCAGTTGCAAATAATTTGCCATCGGGTGTTACTGCAAATAATGTTTGTTCTCCACCAGCTAATTGAATTGGACGTAATAAGCTTAATGCTTCACATGGTGTAGGTGTTTTTATTCGTCCACCTTCAAGACCACCTAATTGTCCACGATGGTTGTGTCCCCAACCATAAATTGTACTAGCACCGCCCCATGACAATGCCCAATCTTCTGGTCGTCGATTTAACCATTGTAATAATTGTGAATCATGTTGTGCTTTAAATAGATTATGATCTTCATACAAAAGATTATTTTCATCGATATTCTTTTCAGGTTCTATACTGTTAGGGATTGTCAATAATGCATCCATAAAATGTACAAGATTTGATGTACTTGGTGCATTGAGTGAGGAACACGAAGGACCAGGTGATGATGCAGCTGCAGTAGCAGAAACTACAGCTGAGCTTTGTCCAAATGAAAAGCCTAAGCTAGTTGATGATGACATTGATTGTATTGATGATGATGTTGTTCCTGTTGTTAGTCCTGAGTGGATTGCAGTGGTTGGACGTATCATTTCAGATAATTTCTTTTTAACTTCTGTACAGAATAATTTTGGTAGTGTTGTACGTTGTATCAATGATTGTGCAACACGTACAGCTGAACAATAACGTCTAAACCATGACCATGTATGGGTTTCTGTTTGTGGTAATAAAGTATCTAAATGCATTTCACATGACAATGCAGCTAATGTTTTGAAATATTCTGAATGTGTTAAATGGACACCACCTCTTACTTGTGGTTCCTCATATTCATACTGGCGTAATAGGACTGGTATTAATGGTCCCAAAATATTTGTTAAACTTGGATCTAATAATTTTGGTGCTTGTTTTAACATTAAAATTGAATGTAATTTTTTAAGTGCCCAAATTCTTTGTGGAGGTGTTAAAATACTTAATTGTGCACATGATGATAATGCATCAGCTAAACGTAATAAAATATTTGTATTTTGTGGATCAATTCTAGAATCTAATAATGCCATAACCAAATCCATTGACGGTTGTGATAATACAGCACGATCAGAACTTAATTCTTGTAAAAATGAAATTGGCATTATTGCGTGAACTAAAAATTTCCAACCCCAACCATTAACAGAATTATCACTTGTAAATTTCCATCTCATTTCATTACCAGGTATACGTATTTCTGGTGCCCATTGTGCATACTCACGTCCACTTCTTGTTGCAATAACACGTCCAGAGGCATCCATTATAACTAATGGATCATTTCGTTTTTCTGTTGAACATTGACTATCAAATTCAAGACGTAATGCTTCAGCACCAGGTATTTTTACATGTCCAACTAATGTAACATCATCAATATATGGATGACTTGTTTCTTGTATTACGGGTTTTGGTATTTTTCCTAGACAATGACGAGATGTTGATAAATCTTCTAATTCTGTTATACATGTTTCAAGTAACATTGCACTTATTACTGGATTATTTGATCCTAATGCAATTAAGGTATTTGCAATTGTTTGTACTGTACTTGGCGGTCCTGTTCTACCAGATACACTCAATTTTAATAATTCTATTAGACTTTTTGCTTCAGATTCACCCAATAGTGAAGTAAATTCATCTAAACCTGTTAAACTTGTTTCATTCACCATTTCTTCTTGTCCCATCATTGTCACAGCCATAACAGACATTGCACTAGCTGACATTTTTGAAATTTTTTGTGTTGCATTACAACTAGAAATTGATGCTGACAATGATAATGAACCAGTCAAACTTTGAAGTGCACCTAAAGGTCCTCCAGCATTTGGTATTGGTGGAGCTATTTCACTATCAGGTGTTGCATCTGGTCCCTGATTAAAAAAGAATAGAAAATTTAAAAAAAAAATAAGAAGAATAATTTTGAGAAAGAACAATTACTGCTAAAAGATCTGCAGGTCCTTCACCACCACCATGTGCAATCACTTCCTGTTTTTCATTACCAGAATTTTCAATTCGTTCTTGTTCAACGTCCGATTCTTGCGCAGTTGATTCTTCCATTTCATTGGAAATCTGCAAACAAAAAATATATTAAAAATCTTCAAAAATTTCACAGCAGATATAGAAAAACCTTTTCAGCGATGGAACTAAGTTGAGAATGGCTTGTTAACGCAGCAACAATACATTGTCTTGCTTGTAAGATGCTCATTGCATTTAGTACATAATTTAATGCTGTTTGTCTTGCACCATATGATTCCAATGATAAAAGATTTTCAGATAATGATGGCTTAGGTAAAAGTTTGCCAGAATTACCATTAACAGTAATTGTTTGTGGTTCGGAATCATAAATACCAAGACTATTACCACCAAGTGGATCTTTAACAACTTGAAATGGTACCGGTTCTCTTTTATCTTCTTCAGCTGGACTTTGTGGTAAACTCCAAGCAACTGAATGGGAACTTCCACATGCAACACGATTAACAAATACACCATCCAAACCAATAACCGAACATGGTTTTTTATTAACAGCTGTACTGCCAGAGCCTTGCTGTCCATGATCATTATCACCCCATGCATATACTTGTCCGGTATCCGTCACACATAAACAATGTAATGCACCAACAGAAACATGAATCACTTTTTTACCTCTTAAACCTTGAACAGGTGTTGGTTTACGTACATGTTGATCAGAACCATGTCCCAAACGGTAATAATCACCTTTACCCCATGTCCATACTTCACCATTCTTTGTTAATGCCAGACTAAATTGTGCACCACATTCGATTTGTATAACACCAACACCATTTAATCGTTCAACTTGATGTGGTACTGAACAACCTTCTGAGCCACCACGTCCTAATTTACCAAAATCACCATCACCCCATGAGAATACAAGCCCTTCCTCCGTTAATGCTAATGTTTGCGCATCACGACTACCACAAGCAACTTGTATAACACGATGCCCAATTAATCCACATACAAGTTTTGGCTTTAGCTGTGTTGAGTTATCGCCCAAACCTAAACGGCCATATTCACCCAAACCCCATGTATAAAGTTCTCCAGAGCTTGTTATAGCTGCACTATGTGATGAGCCACATGCAATATCACGAATTCTTTTTGATCTCAAAGTATCAATTAATTTTGGTTTATCTAATGTTAAACGATTACCATGTCCTAATTTACCATCTTCGCCTTCACCCCATGAAAATACTTTACCATCTAATGTTAATGCTAATGCATGTTTGCCACCTGAATGGACAGCAATTTTTTTAACAACATATTGACTTAATACTGGTATTTGCCTTGGTGTTGATACATTTGAATTATGCCCTAAGCCAAGACGTCCATTTGTACCTTCACCACATGCATAAACTTTGCCATCTTGTGACACAACAAATAATGATTTTGAACCACCTGATATATGAATTGGACGTAATTGACTTAATGTCATTGATGTACTAGGTATTTTAACTTTCGATCCTTTTAAACCACCTAATTGTTCTTTATCATTTAAACCCCATACAAATACTTTACATCCTTGAGTTTGATCAACACCATTTTTTTCATCAATATAAGAATATGATGAACTTGTATTTGTTTCAATAACAGAACCATATTCTGATGCTAAAAATGATGCTTTCATTAGCATCATTTCTAAATCTGTTTGTTTTCTACGTCCAATTACATTTAATCCATGAATACGACATTGTATACCATTATTGCGACATTGTTTTATTTGTATTTCAATCCATTGATAAAATTGTTTTGCATCACTTAATAATGTTACTTGTATATCGGTTGGTTTTACTGATACCCAACTAAAATCTTTTAAATTCGTTAATGTATCACCAACACGTACAACAACTAGTGCTGGCATATGTGAACAATCAACAGGACTTACTGTGATTGTTAACGAATGTATTAAAACATTTTCATGCATCTCAACACGTATCCAGTGTTTACCTTGACTACATGAACTAGAACTTTGCCAATAATTTTGTGTACGATCTAATAAATATTTTGCTGATGATTCATTAGATGATACTGTTAATGAGCGTATACAACGTGACCAATCTTCTAATAAATCACCATTACCACCCGGTGTATGCATTGTTTGTTGGTTGCCAGATGCATTTGGATGTGGTACAATTTCTAACTCATGCATATTACCAGACCAATTACCATTTAAACCAAAATCAACATGTACTTCTCTTCCAATAATACCGGTTACAACACCAACACTTGATCTTGTTACAGAATTTCTTAAATTTCTGGGGCTTTGTAATGAGCCTTTCATTCGTACGTGATTACCAATTGATATGAGATTTGATTCCAATGGTAATTCTTTTGGTGCTTCTAATATTTCAATATGTACAAAACACATCCAATATGTGTTTTCATGCATTTGCCAATCCACTTGAACATTTAAATCATGTAACCCTTCTGTATCAACTTTTAATACTGTACCAATATCACCTTTGCGTATTTCTTCAAAATCATGACAACATTTAACTGTCATACCAGGACATACAATCCCACGAATATACATTGCATATTGATCAGCTGATTTAAAGTCATCTCTTACTGAGTATCGATTTTGACTTAATTCATCGGCTTCTGAGGTTATACTTTCTGAATCTGATTCATGTATTATATCTGTTGTTGCTGTTGTTATAATTGCACCTGATGATGATGTACCAGGTAATGGTGGGCATTGTTCTGGATGTTCAAGTATCCATTGTACAATTTGCTCTGCTGTTGGTGGTACTTCTGTATGAGCAGCTAAAAAACACAATGAATTCAATTTGTCTTCCATCAAAAAATAAAAAAAAACTTACTTAATGTTCTGATTGCCAATTCAACACTTTTTCTTGAGAATCCCATTTCCATTATTTGCGATACAAGTGGACAAGGTTGTTTTCTTGCAATCATATTTGAGTCTTCACTTGAAGGTGTTTGTAATTCTTCTAACATCTAAAAAGGAGCAAAAAAAAAAAGAGTAAAAAGAATTTTTTCGTCAATTTAGAGAAAAATTGGGACTTTCAATTTCTTGAACACACAAATTGAATTCATTCAATCGAAACTGAAAATGAAAAAGAAACTAACCAAATCATTATAAATTGGAACACCATGAATAAGTGTCGGTTGTACTGGAGGTGGAGCCGATCGAGGAATAGCTGATAACGGTGCACATATTTCAGCATGTACATGACTTGCTAACATTTGTGATAAATTTAATGCGGCCAATGACAATTCTTGAAATGAATATGTTGCCTTTAGAGGGCTGGGTTGTGTTGCACGTATTAAAATTGTTTGTATTAATAATTCTGTATCACGATGTAATTGTAATTCTTCTGATGAACTAGAACTTTTTTGTGTATCATCAACATCATTACATCCGCCTCCTCCTCCACCACCTGAATCACGATCACTTAAACTACCTTCAGAACTATATTTAGCTAAGCCCGGTGACCGTTGTCTCATCACTTTTCTTAATATATTTTGATGACGAAATAGAACACATGTAGCATTCAATGTTGCCAATTGTGTTTGTTGCGAACGTAACAAAGGAATATCAATATTTCCATTTATTATAAATTTACGTTCACCTGGACCATACATTAACACTGCCCATGAATTCAGTAAAATTTCATTTATCGGTAATTTTGATAAACTAAATGCACCCAAATCAGCGCCTTCATTAGCCATTGCTATTGTGATCTTTTTGGTTTCTCTTGTTTCATGAACATTTATAAGAATATTTCCTTTTAAAGTAAACCTTGTGATTGTACCACGAAGTCCTTCATATGTTACATTTAATCCCAGTCTAGAACAAATATAAAATATTGTATGTAAAATAAAAAAATCAGTAAAATCAACAAAAATTTGATAGGAATTTCAATTCTAAGATTATGTTAATTTAATTTTTAGCTTTTCAAAGTGGGAATATTTTTTTAAACTTATTCAAAATCTGATTTAATTTATACGGAATTTAAGATTATACCAAATTATTACCTTGGTCTTGGATCACAACCACCAATAACATTTAATGTTCCCATCATAAAAATTCGTTCTGTTTCCAAATTTGAATCAATATCCGTTTCGGTTAAAATATCAGCGGCAACACATAGTTTTTGATTTAAAAATGAATTAATAATACCATTCCACATAGGCATTGTATGAAGTTTACGTAATAAACCAATCAATTCTTCTGCAATTGTGCCAGAATAGGATGCACTTAAAAGTACACGTGATTTTGTATCAGTTGGATTTTGTACTAAAGACAAATCATTTGGACAAAATATACAAATTCTTCCAAGTGTATGAAATAATCTTTCAACTAGTCCTGGTATACGGTACTGATCTTCAGATGTCCAATTAATTAATGTCGCTTGTAGTAAACGAAGACATTGAATTTTTTTATACATATCTTGTTCACCTAGTACAATTGGTGAATCTAAAATACTTATATGAAAGTCCATCCATAATTCAGATGTTACAAATTTTGATAAAATTTTTGGTGATGATATTGCTCTTAAATAACCAAATGTTGTCCAATTTTCAAGGCCAAAACTAAGAAAACCCATTTTGGAACCTAATATTGATCGAAACATTGAACTTAAACCTAAGACAGCACTTTGTTGCATTTTATCGCCTTGTTGGCCAACACCAACAGATATTATTTGTAACATTTTCATACAAGTATGTTTCAATAATTTTGTTGGATGTGAATCACCACTTAATTGAAATTCAGACATTCCATCATCTTTTTCTGTGTCTACATCCGGTGATGCAATATTTGATGCACTATCAGCCATTCTTAAATCGTATTGTCCTTCTTTACCCATACGATATGAATTTGTTGATAAAGTATCCCATTCAACACGCACCCAACTAGAAATATACAGTGAAATTATTAACTAAATTCATAGGAAATTCTTTCATAATAAATTTACCCATCTTCTCCAACTTCACTAACAATTCTTCCTTCTCCAGGTGGTGGACCATCTTGATCACCCCATTTCCAATCTGCACCTCTTACAACTTTTGTACCAATTTTCATTAATTTTGCCAATTCAGCTCCTGTTAGATTAGCTTTTGAACATTTTTGCTAAAAAGAAGAAATTCAATAAAATAAAATTAAATATAAAGAAGAATAAAAATTATTAAAAATAATTCTTACTCTTAAAATTGTATCTTCATAAAGTACAGATAATTCAGTACCAATTTTACTCGATGCAACATCACCACCAGTTTGTCTTAAAAGTCCTAAAATACTCCCTAGTATACCAGAATTTATTAAGAAACTTAATTCATTTGGTCCAAGATCTTTTCCTAATATTCCAAAAACACTTAATAAAAATCTAGCCCTTGAAAGTTTCTTTAGGAAAACATAAGTGCCAAGATTTGAATTATCCTTTCCATGATGACATTTTTGTTTAGCGAATACTTGTTCTTGATTAACAAATTTTTGTAATTCAGTAATTGCCCAATTTAATATTTTTGAATATTGTAAAATAATATCAGCTTTTTGAAATGCAGTTATCATATGAAGATCATCAAGTACATTACCAAGTGAATGTTGTTTTATTTTATCAAGAAATAAACCAAGATAACCACTTAATAAATTATATTGTACAGCTTCAAATACTCCAGATGATACATCTAATAATTCTGTAAACATTTCTAAACCTTGTTTACGTATTTGATAACGTTGTACCTGACAATACATAGCACGTCTTAATGTTTCAACATCACATATATCTTGCATTACAAATTCAACAATTTGATTTATTATTTTTATATTTAAATCATATGAATAACGTCCCTCTAATAATTTCTTTTCAGATAATTTTTTAATAACATCATCAATAAATATTTGATCGAATTCTTTTGATTTTTTTGTAAATAACATTTTTGTTTCATTTGTTGGTGTTTTACCATCATCATTAGGACTACATTTTTCTATAAAATAACTATTAACACGATCACCAGAACCAATTTCAACTGAATTCTCATTTGTTGTTGTTATTATTGTTTTATTTTCAATACTATTAACAGGTGATTCAATAATATCAATATTTAAACCATCATTATCAATGGAACAATTTTCTGATTGTGATTGTAAACGTATTGATGTATTTTGACTTTGAATTGTTACATTTAATATATCTTCTGGTTTATCAGATTCAAGTTGTTTTCTTGCATTACGCATTTCATTTATAATTCTTTTTACTAATGTTTTAAATCTTGGATATTTATGTAATATTGTAAGACGTTGTAAACCACTTTGTTCCATACTTATTGTAGGACGTATTTCATATAATAGAAAACGGCAACGATCTAACATTGATGCACATACTTCTTTATAGCTACGATTTAATTGTTGTCGATTTCTTATAATCGTCCATTTTGCTTGATAGACAGTACGAAATATATCAACAATTGGTTTTGGTGGTTTATTTGGCAAACCACCAAGTTCACGGTCTAATACGGCCAAAACTAAAATACCTAAACTTTGATGACGTATTAATACTGCAGTTAATAAACGTTCAAGTTCTTGTATTGGATGTTCAGGTGGAAAATCTTGATGCCAAATTAAATTATTCTCTTTACAGTAACGTTCTGATAACGAAATCCATGACATAACTAATGGTTCTGTTAATTTACCCTCGCCAAGGCCAGTTAAAAGTATTTCAACACGTTGTGATATTAGTGAATGTGGCCAACAAGAAGGTCTTGGTATTTCACGTATTGGTGCTTGGTTAGAAGCTTCAGTTGGTGTACTACCAGCTGTTGATGCTGTACTTCTAGCTTCACCCTTTTCTTCATCAAATGGATTTGTTGGTTGTAACATTTGTAGTCCACCACCAAGAATTAATGATTTCATTAAACTTGAACATTGTAATTCAGCTGGTTGAAGGGCTGGTCCTTTTTGAAGTAAACCAGCACGTAAACCAAGTAAATACGATAGAGTACGTTCAGAATTAAAATGTGTGATGACAACTGTTGTTTTATGACTACTTTTTTCATCTGGTTCATTTGTTCCGTATTTTCCAATTCTTAAATGTGATGTTATATATTCTAATGCTTGCCTATGTTGTGGCTGATTCAATTCTAATGTTATATCTTTTCCAGCACCAGAAAATAAAAGTTCAGCGGTTGATGGATTTTCACATCTGTAATAAAAAAAAATTTTAATAAATAAAAATAACAATAATATCAATTAAAAAATAGATTTAAATTGAAATAAATATAAAAAAGCTTACTGATAATCCTGTATATTGTAAACGATTCCATTAATAACAATCCATTTACCACCATCTAATATATGATTTTCTAAATCACTTTTTCTTATTAAAAATGTGTCTTCCTGTACTGGTTGTAATTTTTGACTACAACGATTTATAATTGCTGGCCATCCCATATCATCTGTATCTTGTATGTCAGAATCACCAATTAAACGATTTAAATTATCTAATGAATGTAATAATGGTATAAAAATTTTTGTCCAATTAAAACCAGATAATATGATTGATTTATCACGATGTAATAATATTAAACCAAGTAATAATTCATACAATAATGTATCAGAAATATCTGATTTTAATACATTTTCAATACCATCTTTTGATTGTAAACCAATTTCATGTGCTTTATTTAATGTAACAACACATAATGTTACAATATGATTTAAATATTTGCCAAGTAATGTTTCAGCACCAACAGATAAATCATCAATTTTTGTTTGATAAATATGTGATAATAGTAACCGTTGAAAACGATGTAATAAATCTAAACTTGGTGATGGTGGTTCTGGTGTTAAAAATTCTGTTTCTGTTGTTTTCATATATGGACCAACCAGTAATTGACTTAATCTTGCTTGTGTTAGTGCTGAATTATTTCTTAAAAGTTGCTTAATCAAATGCAGTAGTGGAAGATTATGTCCACCACTACATTCTTCTTGTTCTGAATTCATTGCTTGATTTAATGCTGTTTGTAGTCCACCTTCAGCCATTAATGAACCAACTAAAAGATCTGTCATAAAACGATGGCCAGATGTAGATGTACCTGGTTCAAGCCCCGATGGCAGTAATGATGTTAATGTTTGTGCTCTCTCAGATGCTGTTGGCAATAATACACTCCATCCAGCTTGTAATGTCCATTGTGCTGCTTCTTGCATTGTTTTCAATATTGTTGGACCACCAGCAAGGCCTAGAATTCTTGTTTTCAGACTTGAAAGTAAACGTGATCCTTCACCTAAACCAACTGTACGTGATGGTATATTATTTGCAATAAGTGCATGCAATTGAAGACGTAATAAATTTAAACAAGCAACAGCAATGCATTCAGCTTCCTGACTAGGTGGATGCCTCAATTCTCCAGATGAATTCTGCCCAGATACCATACCAAGTAAAAGTTCTAGTAAACGAAATGTATGTTCAGTTAAATCCACAACAAATGGTATTTTTGTTGGTACACCAATTATGCATGAATGACTCCATACAATACTTTGTGCTGGACCACAAGACATACCAGATACACGCAATGATGGTGGTGTACCTAATATTGGACTTAGTATAATTGGATCACGTGATATTGACGGTGGACATATTTGTTGATAATCATTTCTTCCCCATCCATATAATTCACCATTTGATGTTAAAGCTAAACAGTGTGCTGAGCCAACAGATATTTCAACAATTTTTTTACCAATTAAACCTTCTACAATTCTTGGTATACTAGAATGGTCTGAATTCCCATGTCCTAATCTTCCACCATGTCCTTTACCCCATGAATAAACTATACCATCCATTGATAATGCAACACTAAATTGTGCACCAGAATAGATGCGTGATATTCTATTTAATCCATCAATTTTGATTGGTAATTGTGATCCATTTATAGAATCATTACCTAATTTACCAAAATCACCATCACCCCATGCATAAACAAAACCTTCGTCTGTGACACATAATGTATGTGAGTCACCAGTACCTAATGCCACATCAACAACATTATTTCCTTTCAGTGCTTGTACTTGTAAGGGACATGATTTATCATCGGATGTACCATGACCAAGACGTCCATATGTACCACGCCCCCATGTATATAATTCACCTAAATTTGTTTTTGCAGCACTATATGTTGCACCACAATAAATATCTGTTATTATTTTATCAGAAAATGATTGAATTTTTGTTGGTTGTTCACGTGAATTTGTATCACCATGACCTAAACGTCCACCTTCACCATTACCCCATGAATATACTTGATTATCAGCACTTAATGCCAAAAAATGTTTTCCTTCACAATGTGATGTTATTTTCACAATTGATTGATTTTCAAAACCTTTAAAATATAAGAAAAAAAAAAGAGAAAACAAAAATTTAAATTAATAAAAAATAATACATCAAATTTATTTCATTAAAAATATGATTTTATTTTAGGTCTCGTGTTAAAAAAAACTTTTTTATATTTGAAGTTATTTGACAAAGAATAAAACAAATATAAAAATGATAAAAGTGTAGGCTAGTCTGTAAATCTAGTATCAAAAGAAAATTATTCTTATCATTGATTTATCTGTCCATCTACATTTCACTATTTCAATAAAAATAAAATTTTACACCATGACACCATGGTGAAAAAGGGTTAAAAAACTCGTTAAAACGGATATTGAAAATTTATTGCGTCATTCTGAAAATCCCATAAATATTTATCTAGATTTCAATTTTATTAAGTAAATTTTGTTTTCTACAAAATTCTATTAAGGAAGTCTGAAATTGATAAATTTCGTTTGTAAATGAAATTAATATTTCTATAATTGTTTCCGACATTTAATTTTTTTTTTTATAGGAGAGAAAATGTGTTTTATTTTTGTCGTACAAAAAAAACATATTTAACCAATTATTTAATAATATTTTGAGTTCAAATGACTAAAATGAATTTTGTTTTTTATTTTGGAACAATTTATAAAAATAGTTTTCTCAGTTGCAAATAAAAAAGATTTATGCAAGCAAAAAAATTTTTTAGTCACGCACTAAAATTGGGTTCTCGTTGAAAATATTTTTATTTATAGTGAAATAAATATATTTGTGATACAAAGGGAAACAGAAAATAAAATAAAAAGAATGTGCATGACTGAGTAAGACAATAATATCTCTTACTATACAAGGAAGATTATTGATCTGCTACGTTGAAATAGTTTTTTACTTAAATAATTAAATACAGCTGTAATCATTAATAATTACCTTCGACTAGAGTTGGTATCGTATTACCGCCACTTCCACTGCTTAATACGAATACATCACCTTTGCTACTTAATATATGCACACAATTTTCTGAACATGTAACGTCCTGTACAGATATAGAACTTCCAAGTTCAAGACTAACAGCCGAATATGGTGATCCTCCAGGTAATGCGGTATTACCAACAGATGGTTCTCCACTAAAACCTTGGGATTCTGATGTTAATGATTGCCATCCAAGTGTAAAAATTTGTTGTGTTTGTTTAGAATTAGCCTGAAAATAGAAAATTTTATGACATTTTTGAATTTCAGAATTTTTTTACCAAATGCAATTTATTTACTTTAATTGGACAATTTCTTGTTGGAAGATGTGGTTTTGCCAAACGATCCATATGACTTATAATAACAACAGCTGCTTGTTTAAGATCAACAGTGGCAGTCTCTTGTTCAGGCAATGTTAAAAATCTTAAAAATGATTCTGTTGGACTTGCTGGTATTGTTTCTGGTACGTTGCCATTATCAAAATTTGATATTTGTTCGTAACGATGTAAAACTGGTACTAATGGTGCACCAATATTTTGTGGTAATGTACGATTATCATCTGTTTCTTTGTCTTTATCCCATAATGTTAAAAGAAGTACAACCGCTTCTAAAGAAGCACCGAGTGTACCTTTTTGTGCACCCAATTCCAGTAAAAGACTCAATGCAATATGACGATCTTCTCTTGGTACAGTACAACGTCCTCCACTTACATCTCTGATTAAAATAAATACATTTCATAAAGTTTGAATTAAAACAAATTGAATTCTTACCCAAGAACCACTTGACGTAAAAATTTAATTGATCTTTCGAGTACTTCAATCCATAATTGAGAAACTTGTGCCGTATCAAAAAGTGATGCTTCTGGAAGATCCTGTAATGCCTCAAGTGCTTCTAACAATAATTCACTGCATAGTTCTGTATCCTCACCAGAACGCCATGCACGTCTCAAAAATGCAAATGAAAAATTTAATGCTGCTCTTGTACCAACTCTTGCCAATCCTAAACCTAATGTTGTTTTGTCACAATCTTTAATAGGACTTTCGATATTTCCGAATTTCTTTAAAGTAAAAAATTTATTAGTTTTTCATATTTTTATAGAAAATTTTATAATATGAAAGGTCAAACTTACTTGAACTTTTGGATCTGTACATACTTCAATATTTTTTCTTGGATTTTCATCGTGCTGCAGTTTACAACGTGCAAGGGCAGTAAAATAGCGTTGGTAAATATAAAGACGTTGTTTTAAATGTATTGCTGATAAACAATTACCAGCTGATCTTAATGAAATTTCCCGTTGTTCTGATAAAAGTGATTTTATACAAAAATATTTTTGGTCAGAAGCTGAAATAAATTGAATTTATATTTATTGTTCATTATTGGTAATTGTGTGTTTTTAATTACATGGAACGGGGCCCCATAACCACGAATCTAAAATTGATTCAGATGATGGAAAGTTTTGGGATTGATTCTGACTATTTTGAACCTTTTTACTTCCCAATTCTTCTGCATCTAAACGTTGACAAGATGTACAATTACAGCCTGATGTTGGACTACAATATCCATTACAACACGTACAACTTAACTTTTGTACACCACAATAGTAGTGTTTACCGTCTTCACCAAGAAATGATTGATTCCCTGATGAATTTTGTATACCAGCTGAATTAATAAGTGAAAGTTCGTTGTCTTGTATAAGATTATTCCATAATATTGCTAAATCCTCTGTAGATCTAAGTGCTGAATTTATATCCGCACGTAACCATTTTTTATCCAAATACGGTAATGATCTTATGTATAATTCAATTGAACTCATTTTTTAAGAATTTAGAAATTTTATTAATTTTAATTAAATTTGGGTGTCATTTTTTTTTTACTTCTTTTTCGTCTACACATAAATCACTTAAATAAACATAAAATACAACATATATCGATTGAATTTTATGTTAGTATATGAATTAAGAATGTTATCATTGCCTTTATGATTACAAAACTTAAATAAAATGAAATTTACACACAAATATTGGATGAATAACAAATTTTGAACTGTCGAGATTATGTCGAATTAAAGGTAGCCATATTTTTATTAGGTTACAATCATTGTCTACCGGACATAAGTAAAACATCGACACAGCTGTTTTTGACATTCAATCTTGTAATTCAATTTTATTACTGAAATAGTAGGATTTATAAATTGATATGATATTAAAAACGTTATAATTGAAGATTACTTTTCTGTAATATAGAAATTATTATAAATCAAATCCTATTAGTGGTTTGTTTACATCTTGTAACATGTAATGAAGTACTGACCGCATTTTACCAATCACAGAAAAAATAAAGCATTTACTACGGCAACACTGTTTACATAAAAAACAAACTAAAATACTAACGCATAATAAAGGAGATGGCAAATTTCATTTGCATAAATAAATTAAAGATATAGCTGCCGTAGTTACAATTTCCTTAGTTTAATTAGTGTAGTGTACATATAATAAAGTATATTAGTGTTTATTTAAAATACAATGGAGACCGAAGATAGTGTTTACGATTTAATAACATCTTTATGTCATATTTTATGGACAGAATATAATACAAAGCCTATGAACAATCTGAATATTCAAACATGTAGGAATGTTGCTTTTGAAATTTTACTTAAAAAAGCAGTTGATACAAATAACAATATAGATCCAATTAAAGAATTGTCATATCATCAATTTGAAATGAAATTTGAATCAAAAGTATGGAGTGAAAAGAAAAAATGTGAAGAATTTGAAATATTACTAGAAAATATAAAGGAAAATGATTATTTTCACAAAGACCTTGGAAGGTCAATATTAACATTTTTAGTTTGTTTAAAAAATACATCAAATGAATTTGAAACAAAAGATTCAAAATCATCATTATTCCCATTTTCATGGATGAATTGTGGTTCAATGTTTGGTTTTTTTAATGATTCTTCACATAAACATAAAAATAATCCTTATATGCTTTCCACTACTCGTGTTTCAATGTTTGGTAAGTTTTTTTTTTAATTCTTATATAAAAATTATAGTCAGTAAAGGTATTAATAATTTTTTTGCAGAACAAGATAAAACCATTTTTGATAATAAAAGTTCAATAATAAACTCTGATAGTCCAACATCATCATTTTTCTCATTACAACATGATAATGTTCCAATTACTTCTTATATACCACCAACATTTAATTATCAAATGAATCAAAAGGAAAATATTGGAACAAACTTTCATAATCAATCAGGATCATCACAAGAATTAGAAAATGAAAAGGAACAAATAATAATTTATAATTGGGAGAATTTAGGACAACCTACAATTAGAAAAGAAAATTATTTAACACCGGAATTAGATAGTCTGTTACATATTTCTGCTATTAATGGAAATCTTCAAAAAATACCATTTATAGCAAAAATTGTAACAATAGAAAATTTCTTAAGAGATCTAAAATCATTAACAGTTGGTATACGTTCTGAATCATTTAATTACGATGAAACATTTCTATTTAAAATTGTACCAAATTTAACAATACCAAATATCACACCAAAATCATTAGAAGATTCTATTAAAGAATTAATTGAATGTGGTACATGTTTTAAACGATTACAAACAATGACAGAGAAAAATTGTTATAATTTTAAACATATTTATGATGGTTTTGTGTTTAAGGTAAGAACAAAAAATGACGCAAGTCCAAGGTCAATTCAAGTCAATCAACATTTGTTTTTATTTACAAAACATTTTATTAATGGAAATTATACGATTCTTATGGAAATTATTGTTTTGTTTTTATTTAGTTATTCGCACTCCTGTTAGATTTTTGTTTTATGTTTTCATTTAAACGCAATATTTTCGTGATTTATAAAACGACTGAAATTTATGAAATTAAAATACACAAATCAAAATATTTTACCCTTGACCAAAATTATTTGTTTATCCAACGTTAATTAATCGGTGATTTGATATATTGAGTTTTGATATTTTGGAGTTAACCAAATAATTCACGATAAGAATTTATATAAACCAATGAATTGTTTATAATAATAGGTATACCATGAAACTGATTTCAATGTTTGTAAAATACATGAATGAAGTATTTTAAAAATTAATTTTAATTGTAAAAATGAACTTAATCAATTAAAGTAAAAAACAACTTGTTTTGAATCCGCAAAATTATTCACATAATGGCAAAGTAATTTTCTCAGAATTCAGATTTAATAATGACGAACATGACGGACTTTAGAAACGAAAGCTGCTTATTTAACTTTTACACATTTAATAATTTTCAGATTAAAATTCTCTTCTATTTATCCTTAAAATCAATGCCAATGTTAGAGCATGTTTGATAAAAAAAAATGAATGAGTATTTAAATAATAACCACCATTTTATGAATAATTTGTGGTCATATTATTCAGTTTTCCATTTCACTATTGGAATCCATATCCTTTTCAAATCATTGATTTATAATGAATTGAACAGGATAACAGAATAATATTTGCATGTTTTCTTATTTAATTTAAAATTTTATTGATTCAAATAATGAGGCATGAATGTCATTAGTAAACAAAACACGTAGAACAACAAAAGCAAACAACAGCAACATAATTAATTTTGTTCTCGGACTATCCTTTTTTACTTTAGGAAAACAAACTCTAATAATTGCGATAAGACTCATTGGTGAATAATTTTTGGGAAGGATAGAAAACGAAAGAAATATGGCTGACGTTTGTTAATTACTAAATAGAAGAAAATGATTTACAAATGTTATAATATATTAATTATTAAAATATATTTTGTTCAAAGAAATATTTTCTTCAATTCAGAATATTTGATTTTTCCATTTCGTTTTAATTGTACGACGTTATAATTAAAACTGATCTTAATTGATTTGATTTTGATTTTATAAAATAATAAAAACAAAAATTTCATAAAATTAACTTTTCTTTTATATTTTAGGCACTTTGTACCAGTGTTAATAAATTTCTAATAATGTTTCAACGTTTTGTAATGTCATTCCATGATAAAACAATATTACAATTTTCAACAAGAATAAGAAATTTATCAAAACAATTAATTTCATTAACAAAAATATTGGATATTCATCCTGATATATCATTAACAACAACAGCACCAGCAGCAACAACAATAACAACATTAAAATATGAAAAAAAATTACCAATTGGTTCTGATTTTCTTAGTTATTTATATAAAGAAATAATTGATGTAACGAAAAAAGATTTATCAATGCTTTATATATTTATATTACGTCAATGTTGTTTAATATATTTTAAAAATTTTCATAAATGGTTATTTAATGGTATATTAGATGATCAATCAAAAGAATTATTTATTTATAATGTTGATAATTATCGTATAAATACAAAAACATATTTTGATAAAGCATATTTAATTAAATATCAATCTGTACCTGGTTTTTTAATTGGTTATGAAAATGATATATTATTATGTGGTAAATATACAATGTTATTAAAACAATTTAAACCACAACATCCATTATTTAATATAAAACAACCAATTATAAATGTTTGTCTATCTTATCGTCAGATACAAAATTTAGAAAATCAATGTAATAATTATTTACGTGAATGCTATAATATTTGTGGTAAACCAATAACAGTTGAAGAAATTTATAATAATAGAAATGAGAAACATACACGTTTTTTAGAAGGTGTTAAAATTAAATATAATGAAAATTTAATGAAATGGCGTCAAGAACAAATTGTTAATATTGAAAAAATTAATGCACAAAAACGTTTACAATTAATTGAATTACAAAAACAAATAAGTGATATACAAGAACAAAAATTAGCTGAAAAAAAAGCAAATATTATATTAGAGAAAATGTATATACAAAATGGTTTAGATGCTGAAAAACGTCAATTGGAAAAAGAAAATTATGAAAAACAGAAACGTATAAAATTTTATGAAGAATTAAATCAAATATTAGAAGAAACAAAAATAAATGCAATGAATTGTAAAACAAATTTAGATATAAAAAAGGAAAAGATTGTTGTTAAAGATTTAACAAATTCAATTGTTGAACAAGCACAACAACAACAACAGACAATTGTTATTGTTGATAAACATAATGATGATGATATTATGATGATGTCACAAGGTAGTGAAATATCATCATCTATAAATATTGATGATGATACAAAATTAAATGTTAAAATTCCATTAAATCTAACAACAATTAAAAAAAGTTCATCTGATTATTTTAATGCAAATGATGAACCAGAACAACAATCTCAACCTAAACCTATACAAACAGAATTAAATCGTAATAAAGAGAAAATTTTAGGTTCTAAATTGGGTGAATTTTTTGAGAAAATAACAACAACAACAACAAAAACAATGGATAAAAAACGACGTGAAAATGATTTAGCAAATAGTCCATCAGCTGAAGCAAAACGTAATAAAATAAAAGTATTAACTGAAGAATTTCATTCGTATATTAATTGTGATAATGAACCAAATTTAAAAAATGTAAAACAAGAAAATTTAATTGATAAAAATTCAAATTTAACAGAAATGGAAATTCAAATGGATCAGAGAGAAGTATTATTAGAGGAAGCTGGTTATAATATTGTACATGAAATGTCAGATTTAGAAAAGAATAAACATAAAATAATGTCATCTGATTTTGATTTTGTTGATGATGATGATGATATACCAATAATAAAAATTGATAAAATAAAAAAAGAATTAACTGAATTAGAAAGAAATCGTATAAAAGTAATGTCACAAGAATTTAATATTTTATCAGAAGAAATACCAATAAAACAAAAATTAAATTTAAATTTAGATTTAGAACGTGTACGTAATAAACGTAAAATATTAGAATGTGAATATAATATTATAACAGGTGAATCAACAACACCCATGTCAACTGGTTCTGATACACCAATGATTGATGATGATGATGAAAAAAATGGTAATTTGCCAATATCACAAATTCAACAAACAGATCTACGTTTAATAACAAGTCTTATTATACCAAAAGAATTTGGTATACCAGATACAGCATTACTATCAAATGATACACCAGAAAGTGCATTAAATACAGCTGGTCTATTAAAAAAAGATGGTTTTAATTTTCCCGATAAAATGGATACAATTGATACAGATTTTCCAGCGAATATTGATATACCAATTTTAGATGATAAATTTCAAAATTTTTACGAAACAATAAAACGTAAACAATCAAATTTTTTTCCATTACAAATGAATACAAATAAAAATAATCATTATAATGATAATAAAATAGACGCTAATAATGATGATGATGATGACAATAATACTGATATAAGATTAACAGAAAATGAATTAAAAAATATCAATGTAACAACATTAACAAAATTTTTACAAATGTCACTTGTGATACCATTAAATACACATTTAGAAATAATTAATAATGAAATATTAAAAATGTTTTTACAAGATTTAGAAATATTAGAACATTATAAAAGTCTTAGAAATTATTATTTTTTAATGGATGGTGAATTTGGTAGTAATATATGTGATGGAATAATAAAACGTTTAGAAAATGGTTCAACACCAATTGAATTAATGAATTTTCAAACATTAAATATAATATTAGAGAGTGCATTAGGTAATACAATTAATAATAATGATAAAAATTCTGATAAATTATCATTTACAGTTAATCAAATACCAGATAATTTTGATTTAACACAACCAAATGTTTTATCAAATTTAACATTAAATTATCGTATACAATGGCCATTAAATTTATTATTAAATAATGAAACATTAGAACAATATTCAAATGTATTTCGTTATTTATTAAAAGTAAGACGTATCACATGGGTATTAGAAGAATCATTTCAATTACTTAAAATTTCATTAAAAAAGAATGGACAAACATTACGTTTATCACCACAATATACATATGTACAAAAAATACGTCATAAATTATCACATTTTGTAATGACATTACAAAATCATATAACAAGTAATGCATTACAATCAACATGGAAATTATTTAAAGATGATCTTAAAACAACAAAAACAATGGATGATTTATATAAAAAACATACAAATTATATAAAACGTGTACTATTCTTATGTATGTTAAATAAAAAAAGTATTGAATTTTATAATACAATTGAAGATATATTTAAAGTTGTATTAAGATTTTGTCGTCATTTAAAATCACGTGATTGGCGTAAACAAAAAAAGGATCTTAATTATACACATACAAAATTTTATAAAATGCAAACGGATGAACGTGATTTTGAAAAATTAATTACTTTTACAATTTATTTGGGTAATAAAATTGTAAGACACGGTTATCAAACAGAAATTGGTGAATTTATTAATTTAATTAATATTAATAATTATTATGATAATAAAAATTAATATGAAACAAATCAATTTTTTGTTTTTGTTGTAGGTTTTTTTTTTTTTGAAAAAAAAAAAATCATACAAGAAAACTTTTAATTATTGTCACGTCTTTTGAGTTTGAATAATAAAATGATTAAGAAAAACCATCGTCCTGAATTTATATTTGTGCTGTTTATTTTTTTTTTATTTTCAATTCTTTACTTAAAGCTAAGAATTATGGGACCATTTCAAAAGACGTGATCAACTGTTTGAGCTTTTTACTGTATGTTGCTTTAGTAAAAAAGAAATAAAGAAAAAAAAAAACGGACCACTTGGGGGAAAGTCAATTTTAATATTTCCCCTCCGTTTACCTTCTTCAATTCGCTTTATATAAAAAAACAAAACAAACTAATTAAATTAATAAAAATGTAACGATAAATCAAAATATAAATTAAAGAAACAAAATCTCTCCTTAAGTCGCCTTTTTCTATTGTTTTTATCTATTTTCACTGTTAAAGCACAAATTAATTAATTTTTATCTTTAATCGTTTATAAAATGAAAAAAATCATAAAATTGTGCCATTTAATGTTTGCTTCTATTAAAATTAGAATTTTTTTTTCTTGCCAGTTATTTTCCGTTTAAAATCTAATCAACTTTACTTGATTCACAAGCAACCAAAATTATTGGTAATTGTAAATTATTGACATATTAAATATTAAGTGGCACATAAATGTTGCTTAATAAAAAAAGACATTAAATTATTAATATTATTATTTTGTTGCTGTGCAACAAAAAAATATTCTATTTGAAATAAATGTTAACATATTTCTTCTGTTAAATTAAATTAAATTAATTCTCTCTCTTCTTTTATATTAATTAGGAATAAAATTCTCAATAATTGTTATTTTGTTAATTTAAAAAATAAATAAATAAAATGAATAAAAAAATTAATTATTGCACCTAAATAGATTTGTTTGTATTTCTCTCCTTTTTAAAATGTCGAAAGATATTTTGGGATAACTTGTTTGAAATCCTGAAAGAAAAACAGGGAGGTTCATATGATAGAAAATGTAGGAACATCTGTACTTAAAAATAAAAGTTTTCGTTCAATGAATACTTTTTGTGTTTTCAGTTGAGAAACTAAAAATAATTCAGACAGACAGAAACAAAAGAGAATTTAAGGGCCAAAACACATAAAAATACAATTTATTTTCTTTTTTTTTTCTTTATTCAATTTTTGTAAAGGCTTAAAATATAAAACAACAGAAAGAAAAATAAAGAAAAAAATATCAAATAAAGAAGAATTGCTGCAAATCATTTTTTTTCTCTTTAAAATTTCGTTTTTTATATCAATTTTATAATTTCATTAAAACCTCTAAAAGTGACCATCTAAATATCATCATTGTAATTTTTCATAATATCAATTGTTTTATTATTAGATTGCTCAATATGGTTCCGTCAATAGTATGCGAATTAATTTCATGAATTGCAATAATTTTTCCTTTTATATTTTATAATTTTTCTTAATTTTTCCTTTTTTAAAAATACAAAATTTTGTAAATCAAAGAATCAAATGTGATCCACCAAAGTCAAAAGTTAAATGAATTTATTGATAATTTCTTAACAAAGTTTTATATCTTCAAATATACTTTGAAATACTCCTAATATTGTTGTCAGAAAAAAGGAACAACAGATTTTTTTGTCTTTTGACTTTTCATAAAAAGTAAAACGAATATTTTGCTAATCCGAACTGAATGAAAATGTAAACAAATAAAATTTTAAAAGATTTCAACTCTCCGTTTGGATGTTAAGGAACACATTTGATTCTTTCTTTTTTTTTTTGAGATTCTTATTCTCTGTAACAAAAGACAAGAAATATATTAATAAAAATAAAAATATAATAATAATTGGGTTATTTTTTTATTACATAATTTAATTATTTTATTTAAATAAAAAAAAAATAATTCGGGATTGTTTTCCATTTTCTTTTTCCTTTTTTTTGTTGTCTTGTCAACCATTTTTTTTTCTCTCTATTTTATTTTTATTTCTGTTTTGTCCTTTTTCTTTAAGAGACAACAAAACACAAAAGAAAATAAAGTGATTTTATTTAAAGAAAAAAACAAAAGAGTTTGATAAATTCAATTAAATAAAAATTAATACAAAAAAAAAAAAAAAATAAACAAAAATAATCCCTGGAATGCTTTGGTTATTTAATAACATATTTTTATCTTATTCTTCATCGTCATTTTACTTCTTATTCTTATTCATCTTTACAATATAATTATTTAATTATTATTAATTATCATCAATCAGTAATCATAAAATTGAAAATTAATTAATTTAATTATTTTATTGTTTATTAATTACAAATACAAAATAATAATACAAAAAAATAAAATAAAATTGATCGATAATAAATTCATCCTTCTTTTACTTTCCACCCCGCTCGATCCTTTTCTTTTTTCATTTTTATTTTAAGTCAAAATGAAGAAGTCAATTGAAAACAAAATCTAAAAAATGTCGGTCATTTGTTTTTCCGTTTGATTTCCTTCATTTTTATTTTATCTTCTACAATTTCTGTGATTCTTGTTTTATTTTTCAGAAATCATCAAAACGGAATATTTTGAATTTAATTCAAGAAAAACGGAACGGAAAGTAACATGAAAGAGATTTATTATTTATTTGTTTATTCTGTCAGTTAAAAAAAAAATGGGAAAATTTATTTACAAAAACAAAAAAAAAAATACTAAAAAAATTGAAAAAGTGTAAAAAAAATTGTAACATTTCTCAATTCAAAATTTTACAAAAAAATTATAAATTTGTATCCATAAAAATTTTAAGAATTTTTGTTAATACGTTAAATGAACGACTTTCTTTTCTTATTGTAAAATTAAGATTGGAAAATTTTTACAAAATAGAGAGACATAGATACAGCAAAAAAAGAAAGAGAAAATAAAAATTCAAATTATTTTTAATTTAAAAAACAAAAACAAAATTCGATTAATAGTAATAAATTTTTTTTTTGTTGATTTAAAATCTTAATACTTCAAGTTTAATACATTTTTTCTCTTCTACTTCATTGATAATTTATTTTTCCTAATATTTCTTGATTTAATTATATATTTTTATTTAATTTTAAGGCACACAATTTTCATTCTTTTCATTCTTTTTTTTTTTTTAAATTTAATTTCGTTTAAAACCTTCTGATATTTTTCGTTAATTAATAAAAATGGACGAATTTTTCGTATTCTAATTTTAGTTGGTTCTTACTCTTTACTTTTTTTTTAGTTTAGCTGCATTGTTATTTTATTAGTTACCGTTTTTTCTGTATTTTCATTTTCTTTTAAATAAGAAAACAATTAAAAATGTTAAATACACTTTTCTTTAAAAAATTTAAAATCTTCAATAAGTATTAAAAATAGAAATAAAAAATTGAAAGATTTTAACAAAAACAAAAATAGTTATTAATTATTAACAATTTCTTGCATTTCTCATAAGTGGTACTAATAAGGATGAAATACCAGCTTGTCTTAAAAATGGATGATTTAATAAATCAGATGCTGTTGATCTTTGTGCTGGATCACGTACTAACATACGATCTATAAAACCTTGTAATCTTGGTGAAACTTTATGGGAATTTTTTATTGTTGGTGGTGGTGTATCACGTATTCTACGCATCGCCTGTAATGGTGGTTCATTAAAGAATGGAGGTTCACCATCAACCATTTCAATAACCATTATACCCAGAGACCATATATCAACTTCGGGTCCATAAGGCAATCTTGATATAACTTCTGGTGCCATCCAATATGGTGTTCCAACTAATGATTTGCGTTTCGGTAATTCTTGTGATACTTGTGCACAAAAACCAAAATCAGATAATTTAACACGTCCATCAGCTGCTAATAATATTGAATCTGATTTTATATCACGATGTATAACACCTTGTGAATGTAAATATGCTAATGCTTTTAAACATTGTTTACATACAGTTGCTATTTGTTCTTCGTCCATACGTGAATATGTAACAATATCTGTTAGTGCACCACCTTCTAAATATTCCATAACAACCCATAATTCATCACCAACTAAAAAACTACTATATGTTTCCACAATATTTGGATGATGATAATCACGCATTATAACAACTTCATTAAATAATAATTCACGTCTTTGTTGTTTGCGTAAATCCATTTTTTTAACAGCTACCTGTCTTCCAGTTGATTTATCTGTTGCGATACAAACAGTACCAGTTGAACCTTCACCAATTTTCATAAAGTTTTCAAGATTTTCACGTGGATCACCGGGTGATACGACCATTTGAAGGGCAGCACGAAACTAAGAAAAAGAGAAAAATAATTATAATTTAAAAAATATTTTACATCACAAATAGATGGCACTGCTATAAAGGGTTTTTATATAAATTCGGTTTGAATCTACGGAATTTCAATAAAACATAAAAAAATAAATGTTATGTTAAATGATTGAATTTGAAATTAAATAATTCCTTATTGCAAGAATTAATTATCTTGGCAATTGTAAATCTAAAATATGAACAAAATCCATAACATTTTTTTGTAGAAATATCGTAACTCAAAGGTGTAAACTCTATTAAATAATTTATTTTCTCAAAAAAAAATAATTAAAAATTAACAATAAAAACAAACCTGTTCGTGTGTTAAACGTTGTTCTTGTTTATTTCCACCACTTTGACTTTGTCCAATATTAGATCCAGCACCACCAATAGATCCACTATGTACAGTTGATGCATTACCACCACTTGAACTGGATGCTCTTGAATTTGCTTTACCAATTATCTGATGCTGATGTTGATGTATATTTTGATTTTGATCAGCTAATGGTGTTGGTAATAAACGATTACCACCACCGTGCACTAATTGATGTTGATTTTGTATATTATGATGTCCACCAGGAACAGAACTAGGATGAGGACCAGATGGTGGCGGAGGACCAGATGTATATAAATGTGACTGATTTGCTATTGTTGTATTTGAATTTTGTGTTTGTTGTTGATGGGAATGTGACTGTGGTTGTTGTTGTTGTACTTGTGGTTGAGCAGCACCAACAAAATGTGATGGCTGCCTTTGTGGTCCACCACTACTTACTGAAGGTGAAGTTTGTTGTGGTCTGTTTAAAGAAAAAAAAAATCAAAATCAATTATTTTATGGAATTTATAAAACTGCCTAAAGAATCTAAAATCTGCGAGACACAATCCAAGATAATTTAAGAAAATGAAAAGTTTTATTTAAATTTGTTTCATATAAAACCTTTGGATTGAATATTACTCACGAAAATAATATTTCTTTTAATGAGAAACAAAATATATTTGCCAACATCAAAAAAAAGTTCTTTTAACAAAAAAAAATTCGTTGTCATATTTTATTCATTCTATCTTTCTTTTGTTAGATTTATGGATTAGATTTTCAATTCAAATTTTAATTCTATACAAATTCAATTAAATCGATAACTGAAAAATACAAATTGAAAACAAAAAAATGCAAATATAAATAAATAATCCGTATCCAAGGATATATTTGCCTTTTGTAATTCTCTCCCTATTTTCCCTTGTCATTCCAATAAAATCGCTTATTCATTAATTCCATTTTCAACATCATCATAATATAATTGGAATTTTACTTTTCTTCTCTAGAATAAAAACAAAAAATAAATAAATTTGGAAGGAAGGAAGAAGAAGAATGAAGAATATTAAAATTTAAAATAAAAGTGCAAAATTAATAGAGCAAAACGTAATAATTCTTCTTTTTTTTTCGTCGTTGTTCATTTTTTTGTAGTTGTTGTTGTTATTCTCTTTTTTTTTGACAGATTTTTCAAATATTATTTTATCAAATAAATCACGTTACTATCATTAGCATTCCACTTGTTTCCTCCTAAATTTTTTTATACACTTCACCTCTCATTCCAAATCCATTTAAAATAACATTCTCTCTTTTAAATCAAAAAAAAAACAACAATAACAACAAAAATAAACAAAATAAATTTTTTTTAAAAATAAGTAGATTAGAAATAATCGTGCATTCTCTTTTTTTTTTGTTGTTTTGTCTACCTGTCTCACTCTTGTTCTTGGGGAAAAGAGCTATTTTTTTTTCATGAATCAATTTGATGTTTTTTTTTCTTTTTGTTTCTTTTCTTTTCTTTTGGTGACTTTAATTTTTTTTTTCTCTTGTCTTTTTTGTGTCGTCGTCGGAAAAAAAACAACAATAGACTTTTTTTTGCGGTCAAGTTTCTGAGAGAAATTTAATACAGAGAGAGAGAGAGAGAAATTCCGTCACGATTTTTTTTGTTGTTTCTGTTTTCTAGGCTTTTTGGTTATAATTTTTTTATAACAATTTGAGGGTTACGCGACTAAACTATGTAATTGTTATGGAGTCATTGTGGGGGGGTAATGGAGTAGGAGGTAAGTAGAAAAAACATTTTTTTTACCTAAACAATGTTGTTGAAGGAATATCTGTGTGAACATTAATCGGTCCAATTGTTGAATTTTGTTGTTGATTACCGTTGTTAATGATACTACCACCATCAACAATAGAACTTGATGATTTCCATTCTGATTGCTTTTGCTGTTGTTGTAATTGTGGTTGTTGTTGTTGTTGATGATCACGTCTCATACTAGGATATTGTTGTAATTGTTGTATTGATTCTTCTGGTACAGATGGTGGTACATTACACATAATATTAGCATTACCACGTAAATCACGCCTTACTCTAGGTGGACTAGAACTCCTTAATGAATTTGAACGTGCGACATGTGATGTTTTCGGTAGAATTATACCACCATTTGTCTGTTGTTGTTGTTGCTGTTGTAATTGCTGTTGTTGATCATCAATTTGTTTATTATTATTTAAATGTGGACGTACAATCGTTTTTAAATCTAATATTTCAGTTTTTGTTATTTCAGATGGATCAACTAATGGTAATGGACGATTTGTTGATTTTAATATTTGATTATTACCAACAATTGATGCCCATTGTGGTGGTAAACCAAAATAACGTCCTTCTCGTTTATCAAATCCTGTATGTACACGATGTATAAAACTAGTGGGCAATGATATTTGTGGTTTCTTTTTCTTTTTTGTAAACATTTTTAATTAATTTTATTTTTTATTTTTTTTTTTTTACAATGTTTTATTTATTTTATTAATCTTTTTTTTATTATCAACATTAACAAAAAAAAAACAAGCAAAAAAACAAAAAAAAACTGGTGATAAATAGAATTAATGAAACAACAAACACACACACATACTTTCACTTTGGATTAGAAGTTCTTCAATATTCTATGTTTTTCTGTTGCTTCACTTTTTTTATTTCTTTTTCTTCTTCACAAACAAAACAGTAAAAATAATAATTATAATCAATATTCGATCAAACTTTTTTTTTCTTTTTTAAATAGAAAACTACGGCCCCCTTTTATTTCCCCTCGATTTATTATAATATTTTTTTTTTGATTCTATTTCTCTCTATCGTCAACTTTCTTTTGACACTAAACTACTCCTGTCAGCCACATTGACATTTGATTAATTTTTGATTAAATTTCAACATATTTTTATTAGATTTTAACAAATAATTATGTAACAAACATTTTATATTTTATAAATAACAATTAAATAAACAATATATTAATTAATTAACGAAAAATAAAAAAAAATTATTAGTAACAGACAGAAAACAAAACAGCATCGTATTTCGATTGATGCGCAATGATTCTAGTAAAATTAGTACGGCAACGCTTGAAACTATCAGTGGAATTTTGACATCAAGTTTATCCGCGTTTTGTCTTTGATTATGACAGTTATGAATTAATTTTTTATAGCAGTAGTATTTTAAGATAATAATTAGGTTTGAAGCCTTGATTAAGAAGAAAAACGATATAGTAATTTTTGAATAGAATTTTTTTTTTTTTTTTTTATTTATGAAAATCAGTAAAAAAAGTAACGTCTTTATTTTATTTTTATTTTAATATTTCTAGCACCAATGTTATTATTTAAGTATATATTGAAATGAATTAATTCGTTTTATAATAAAATGTTTTTATTTAATGTTGTGATTATATACAGTTTTTTTCTTAATTTTCTGTGATATCAAATTTTTTCCACAAATCAGCAAACTGTTTCACTTTTGGTATTGGATTATAATCTTTTCTTGGACGTCTCCACAATCTTGAGTCTAAATTTAAAAGTCCTCCAATTGTTTCTTGGGCAAAATTTGACGGAAATCTTTCTTGTTCTTCAACAACATGTGCAAATCCATAATCCATTCCAAAATTAACCCAAAAATACGGTAAACCTTTTGGTATCATCCGTCTTAAATCTTTTTTCTCATTTTTCAATTCAATTAATTGTTTATTCGTCGACCACTCTCGTTCAGATTCTTGAATAGCTTTTTTGAAATAAAAAGGTAGTAATTCAAATTCTTTGCTTGGAACGCAATGAATAACCATATGAGGTTTTTTATGTAAATAACGGGCTGTCTCAAAAAATACAACATCCTGGGATTTTGATTGAAACATTAAAGTTAATGCTTTTCTAAATTCATTAATTTCTGTCCAAACATCTTCATCTAATTGTGTTGAACATGCATTATGTTGCATTGGTACAATTAAACAATGTCCTGGTTGTAATCCTTCATGCGATGGCAGGCATAAATAAACATTTTTTCCCATTGCAACAATTAATTGTTTTTCCATTTTAACAGAATCAAAACATTTATCGCAATTTTCGAGTGTTCTTGTGATGTTTTGATGTTCTCTGATCGCTTCGTTTCTTTCCTTTTCTTCAATTTTTGAATCAGGAATAATTTTTCTGGCTTTATCCGTAAATATATCTTCAATATCATCATTTGGATTCTTATGTTTACTAGCAATTTTAACAAATTCAGCATCAGCATCATTGCCAGTTGTAAATTTCTCACGTTCAAACTGAAAATAAAAAAATTTAAAAACTTTATTTAAAATGTAATAAAACAAATATTCAAAAGTCTTAAATACCATCTGCTTTATATCATATTTATCATCATCAGCAAAGAATCTGATCCTTTCAGAATCAATATGTGTTTCAGCTTTTTTCCCTTTCTTTTTCGCTTCTCTACGTCCACCCCATTGTTCTCGTGTTTCTAATGGTCGACTTATTCCACCCTTTCCGGTTTTTGTCAAAATCACATGATCAACTTCCCTATTCTGTACATTCATATTATTTCCTCCAGAAGATTTTCCTTCCATATATGAATTACGGAATATTCTTGCGCGATCAAGTTTATCTTTTAATTCTTCTCTTAATTCATTGTTTCCCATAATTTCAGCTTTTATTAATTTTGCACCAAGTTCATTCATTTGTTGATCGGTTAAAAAATCATTTGAATTTTGTAAAATTTCTGTTGTTTCTAATTTTGAAACTTTCTCTTCTTCCTGGTCTTGACTTTCTCTTGAGGAACTTTTTATAATTCTTTCATGAGTATTTATTTCCGGCGATTTAGATGTGATACTATTTTTACGTCCTTCTCTAGATGAACTTTTTCTGTATCTTCTTTCATTTGTTTTTACTTCTGGAGACTTTGAATAGGAACGACTTATACGTTTTTCTCTAGGTGAACTCTCACGACTTCTTCTTTCATACTTTTTCACTTCTGGAGACCTTGACTTATACCGACGTCTTTCTCTGGATGAGCTTCTTCTTCCTTCATCTTGTTTAACAATCAAATCTTTTTTTCTCCAGTTACCTCTTCTTGATGTGGAAAATTTATTATAAGATTGTTTTGATTTATTATTGTCATTATCATCATCATCCGTAGGTTTCTGAAATGTTGGTAGGCCAGTACCACCATTTTTCCAGTATGGGTTTAATTCTCTTGAATTTTGTCCAGGGTTGTAACTATCCAAAGATCTATGCTCATCCTTTTTTTTGTCTGGTTTCTCTTTTGTGTATGTGCAAAGAGATGATCCGGACATCCAGTCATCTCTCTCTACAGGCTTTTTAGGAATTTCTTTTTCAATCCAACAATCTTCGTTATCGTTATCACTATCACTGGAACTTTGACTTTCAGAACTCTTTTGAGTTTTTCGTTTTCTTTTAATAATTTTTTCTTCTTCTGAACTATCAGAATCACTGGAACTGTTATTTCTATTTTTTTTATGTTTTTCTTTTTTTGATTTTTTCTTCTTCTCTTTTTTTGATTTTTTAGTTTTTGAAGTTGATGAAAGCGCTTCTGACATTTTATCGATTTTTTTCGATAAAGATGGTAGCATCCATTGATCATCACCTCGTAACTTTGATTTTTTATCTCGATCTTCACGAAGTTTAGCATTATATTCCGCCTAAAATTTTATTACAGAAATATTAAAGCAAGTTTTAATAGACAACTTTATTATATATACCTTTTTTAGAAGTTCAGCTCTTGCTTCACGTAATTCTTCCCTTGCACGATCTTTATCGGCAGCCCTTTCAAAATTTAAATACGACATTTCCTTTTATCTGAACAATCCTTTAACAATGATAATTCTATGAGCCAAATGCTGAATAAAATACCTCAATTGTCATTTTTACTTATTTTTTTTTTTATTATTATTATTTTATATTAGCTGGTAGTTGCACATTGAACTGAAAAACAATAATAAATCAAGGTTTGCCAGATTAAAATTTCTAGCAATAAAAAAACTCTGGCAATCCTTAAAATTATACGAAAAACGCTAAAAATTTTGTTGTTTCCAATTTTTCACTGAACTAAAATAAATTACAGATTGAACTTTTCCTCTCTATCCATCTTGCAATACTTTTGCGGCCCTCTTTCTTTTTTTGAGTCGATTTTGTTCCACGAGGTATGAATTTCTTCTATAAAACCTGTAAATTAAAGAATAGATTTCGCAGTTTCAATTTAAAGTAATTTTGTAGAAAAATAAATAAATGTGAGTTAATGGAACAGAAAATTTTATTTAATTTTGGCAATTGCGTATAGTTTAATATTGAAAAATGATTTCAAAGATTCGCGGTCGCCATTTGTATTCGCATGTGGTGTTTTTAATTGAGACTACTTGTTATTCTTTAAAATTCTTTACTTTAATTTTGTGTAATAAATAACCAATTTTGTATGCAATTTTAGATGCCAGGTGTCACAGTAAAAGACGTTGATCAACATGAAGTTGTCAGAGCCGTTGCTCTTTTCCTCAAGAGGTAAGGAACAAATTATAACCTAACTTTTATGGAGCTCTGTTATTAATTTAGATTTTTTATTTAAGGTCGGGCAAATTAAAGGTTCCAGAACATATGGATATGGTTAAAACAGCTAAATTCAAGGAATTATCTCCAACAGATCCAGATTGGTTTTATGTACGTTGTGCTTCAATGCTCCGTCATATTTATATCCGTTTCCCAGTTGGTGTTGGTTCCGTAAGAAAAATCTATGGTGGACGTAAACGTAATGGAGTACATCCTTCACATTTCTGCACATCTGCAAATGGTGTTGCACGTAAAGCACTTCAAGCCCTTGAAGGTGTTAAATTAGTTGAAAAATCACCTGAAGGAGGACGTAAACTTACGCCACAAGGACAAAGGGATTTGGATCGTATTGCTAATCAAATAGTAGCTAAACAAAGGTTGGCACGTAAGGAAGCTATGTCTGTTATCATTACAACATAATTGGAAAAAATGTGTTTTTGTAAAGAAATAAGAAAATAAAAAAAATCAAAAACAAGATACATATATTTTTATTGGTATTTATTTATCTTCTTTTATTTTCTGGGAATAATCTTTCGTTCATCCATAATTTTTCTTTTTAAATTTGGGTCCTTGGAAAAATTACTATTTAAAAAATAGATTATAATTTGTGAAATGAATTCAAATTAAACTATAAAATATCACAATATCCTAAAATGGTCTGTAAATTCCAGAACTTTTAAAATAACTACTTTACATTCATTATTTTGGCCTTAAATTAATAAAACGTTTTATTTTTTTGTTAAAATAATATAATAAATAGCCATGAATAGCAAATAATAATTTAAAATAATTAAAAATCTCTCTTGGACGTTGAATTACAAAGAAATAACTATTTTTTATAATCTAAAAGAGAGAGTTTGTACTCCAAGTCAAAAAATTAGCGTCGTATCCATATATTTTTAACTAACGAATAACGGGTTAATATTTTTTTTTTGTTTACTTTGATTAAAATAATTTTTTAAGTTTTATTCTTTACTTTTTTATCCTCAAATTTAAGTAACATAAATTTTCTAAAAACAACAATATTCTTGATTAGTATTTTTTTAATTAAGGCTGATTTTCATTTTTTAAATTTTTTTTTCTCAATTTTTAAAAGATTTTAATTTTTAAAGAAATAAATAGAAGTTTACCACAGATAGAGATTAACATCACGTATAATTTAGTTTTATTATTTCATTTTTTTTAATTTGAAAAGTAACCAAAACTTTTTTTTGTGAAGAAAAGTATTTTTGGGCTTTTAGGTGTCCCAACTATAAATGGAGTAAAATGTGTCTTGGCTAAAGAGTAAAATATTTTTTTAGATGGAATTTTTATTTGTCAGGAGTTGAGTAGTTTTATTATTTTCCCTTTATAATAACATTTATATATCTTTTTTTATTTATAGCTTTTTATGCTGTGTGCATTAAACTCTAAAATTATTAAATAGTAAATAGAACTTTTTTGCGTTTAATAAAATTACAAATCTGCATGATTTAGCATTTCATGTTCATTTTTTGCTTGTTTTAACCAATTACGTAAATCTCTGGTCCGTTCTACTAAACTTGTTGTATAATGTCCAGTTAATGACTGTGAAACAATTGTTGCGGCGGGTGTTGTTGTTGTAACTCCAGCTGATCGCCCATTTGCTGCTAATTGACGATATGTTTCAAGTCTGTCAGCTAATGTTGGTATTGGCTGTTGCTGTTGTAGAACTGATGTGGTTACAGGAACGGAAGGAATATTTTGAAGTGTTGCAGGTGTAATCAATGGCCAACTCATATCTGGATAGAAAATCGATGGAGGAGGAGTTAGACCTTGAACAATAGAACATTATAAATTTATTAGTATAAAATACGAAACAAAACAATTGACTACACTCACCATGACTTTGCTGTTTGCTTAGAATTTCCCATATTTCTTTTATTTCCGCATTTAAATTTTCTAAACTTTGAATAATTTCAGATGATTCCTGGTACATTTGTTTTTGACGATTGGTTTGATTTGTATCTGTTTGAAAATCAGTACTAGAAAAACCAGAACTAGAATGTGATGATAAATCACTTAATGTAGCATCATCTTTATTATTACTTCGATTATCTTCAGATGTATAATCACCACCTGGTTTTTCTTTTTCATAAATTCTTTGCAATGATTGTTCCAAATGTCTCAAACGTATTACTTTCTCGCCTAATAATGCATGTGTTCGATGTAAATTAACTTCCATTTCTGTTAATTCTTTTTCTTCTTGTATTAATTGATCAATTGTATGTCGTCCAATACTTTTATGTCTTAATTTAATTTCTCTTTGACGCATACGAAAGTTAGTTCTTTGTGTTCTTAATGATTCTTTAGCACGGCGTACTGAATCACGTTCCAAATGAATACGATGTTTAAAAAATTCCAATTCAGAACTGCCTTTATGATTACTAACGACATCTGTAAATGGATATCTTAAATGATAAGTTGTATCCAATGAATTATCAGGAAATTGATCTTCAAGATCTTCTAATTTTTGTAATTGCCGACGTAAATTTTCAACCGGTGTACACGGACGTTCTAATGGATCCTTTTTATTATTTGATGAGTTTAAACGTGATGTTGAAGCAGATTTCATACGTGTAAAAATTTTTTTCCTTTGCCTTCCTGGTGTATCTTTGAAGTTATTATTGTTATTATTATTATAATGATTTCTAGCTGCTTTTATTGCTTCAGAATCAGAATTTCCATTATCAGCTAGATAACGGATTCGTGGAAAATGATTAGATACAGTTGTATCACTTTGACTGATCGATGTTGTATCATCATATTGTTGAACATGTTTTAAATATTTCGTTGCAGCACCAAGTTTTTTCTCTTTAGCAACACCATGCACAGTTACAGGCCGATCAACAGCCGATTGTTTTGGGGTTGAAGGTGTTTGGGGTGGACGCCCAAAATCAATTGGTGCTGATATTGGTGTACTTCGATGATTTGAATTTGACCTCTCAGTTTCTGAACCTGTTGTTAAACTTTGTTGTTCACGTCTACGATTATTTCTACGTTCCAATGATAATTTTACATCAGTTTTTAGTCGCACATATTTTTCTTTAAGACAACGATATTTATCTTCTAGAAGACGTTTTTCACAACGAATCTTTTCATATAAACGGTCTTCACCGGATTCACGCATTCTTTGTCGTTCCAATCCTAATTCATGTGATAATTTCTCCTTCATTTGACCGAGTGTTAAACAATGATCCTTTTTCAATAATTCTTCTTCTGTCTTTAAATCACGCTCCAATTCTTCAAGAATCTCTGAATGATTTTTTTGGAGAATTTCTTCAGCTGCTCTATGTCCACTCACAATCTCTTGGCGTTTCTCCTCAAAGTCACACCTTAACTTCATTCTAAGACTATCAATTTCCATTAAATTCTCTTTTTCTATATCAGCTTTCATCTCTTCCACATGTTTTGACATATCTTTGATTAACTGTGTAACAGCTTCTTTATGTTTTATATCAATTTCACGTTTTTCATTTTCTAACATTTTTCTAAATTTCTCCTCTTCTTCTACTAATTCTTGTTTAATACGTATATCATTTTCCCTTTCTAATTTCTCCAAAGTACTTTCTAACTCTAGCTGATATCTTCTACGTTCTTCACCCAGAATCTTCTCCAACTCTTGTTTATTCGATGCACGCAAAACTTCAACTTCAAACATGTCCGCCTCAGCTTTATTTTGTTCCAATAACTTTTCTTTTGTTTCTTCCAAACTTATTTTCATCTCATTTCTTAGTTTAATTTCTTCCTCTTTTTGTTCTCGTTGAAGTGTTTCTTTATACAAATCCATACGTTCCTTTGATTCTGCTCTTAATTTTTTTATTTCCATTTCTTCATCCTCTTTCAATCTTCCGTCCAGCAGAAGATTTCCAGATAATGTTTTTTTATTACTTATTTTAATAGAACTTCCTGATTCAGAATCACTTCCATCGTATAATGGCTTTACAATTTTTTGTTCTGAATTATTTCGATCCAAAATTAATGATAAACGATCTGTATCACTTTCGGTACTTACATTTTTACCAAATGAGATTAAAGTTTTTCCCAATGGTGGACGGTCCCGCAAAAATGGCGGCTTTATTGTTGTCAATTGTTCTGGAATTTTATTTAATCCCAATCTGACTTCTGTTACATAATTATTTTCTGGTTTTACTTCCATTACATCCCAACCATCATCTGATTGTTCACCAACACTTGAACTTTCATCTGATGACTCATCAGGATTATCATATTCTTTTGATTCTAGCTTTTTATTCTCTTCGGAATCTGGTGTGTCAACACTTTTACCATCAAGATTAAATCGCACACTTTTACGATCTTCAAGATCTAATGAACCAAATTTTATATCATTTTTTGTTCGTACATCTGATAAACTAGAATCTCTTAAAATTCCTTTAACAGTTGGACTCATTGATGTAAATTCACTGCTTGAATCTTTCCAATCCAAAATATCAATGGGTTTTGAAATTGTTAAATCTTTTTTTACATTTGATTTTAAAAACATTGAACCAGTACCAGTTAATGAGAATCCTTTAATTTGTGGTTTTTCATCTCTTACATTAACTAAATTATTAATTCCTTTAACAGCAACATCATCAGTTTTCATACTTAAACCAATATGTACTGGTGCAACAGTGATTGTACGTCCTGATGTTTGTCTTATTGGATCCAATGATTTAAGCATTGCACCACCTTTACGATCAAGTGAACCAATAAAACGATTTGAAAAACCTGAACCAACACTTTCCATTTTATTAAATTGTTGATGTTGCTGCTGCTGTTGTAATTCTACATCTGTTGTATTTTCAACAATTTCAAATTCTTCATTACCTTGTAAACTTTTAATACCAGAATCAATTAATGATAAATCTTCTGAAGGATCATCAATTATTTTTTTTCTAGCTTTCTTAACAAGCCCTTTATATTCTGGATCCAATGGATGATCCCACTGAGTTATTTTTGTTGCCTTATTATGATAGTAATATGCCTGAAATTTTTCATTATAACTGGAAAATAAGAAACAAAACAAAAAAAACAAAAGAAAAAAAAATAGGAAACGAAAAAAGTAAAAATTAAAAAGAAAAACAAAAATCGATCCATTAGAAATTTTGATGAAAAATTAAAGAAAAAAAAAGAGTAAATTAATTATTTGATTGAAATTTTTAAATTAATAAAAATTAATTAAGAAAAAATTACAAACCAGGGTTGCCAATCAGGTGGTAAAGCTTGCATAAGTCCATCTCTTGCTAAATAAAGTAAATAAGGTTCCTTCTCTGGATCGATGCCAATTTTGACCGCATAATCTTTAATTTCTATTTTTAGGTTTTTTTTTTTGAAATAGAAAAATAAAAGATAAGAAAAACAAAAGAAAAAAAAATTATTGTTATCTTTAGATTTCTGGTAATCCGGATATTTTTCTATTCTAAATTTTTTTTTTATTTTTAAAAAAAGTATGGGAAAAGATAAAAAAAAAATGAAATGAAATGAAAACAAATAGACTGTAGGTATAGAAGAAGACAATTGTAAAGGATAAAAGTAATAATAACAACAACAACAACAACTATATAGAAAAAAAAGTAAGGAAATTCTATTTTCAATTTTATAAGAAGCAAAAATAAATGGAGAGAAATTTTCTTTTTTCTTCTGTTTCAATATTTTAACCATTTTTCGCATATCATCTTTATTCCTCTTCTTACACTCTTTCCATCCCCCTCTCCCAATCTCTCACATTCTCTGTGTTTTTTTTCCCATGGATACAAGAAAAAAGAATTTTCAATTTATAAAAATCAGAGAATGCAGTTTTAAATTTTTTTCCTCTCTTTCTCTCTCTTTTTCTATCCTTTCATTTATCCATTTTTGTATGGTTTTTGGTGGTGTTCATAATAGAAAGGGAGTATGAGATGAAGGATTAGATGGAGGAGAACGGTATTTAGTAGAAGAATATAAAACCAATCTGTGTAGGCGGCATGTATAACGATAATTTATATTATGTATATATTTTTGTGTAATTGTGTATGTGTGTGTGTGTGTGTGCAATGTGTATGTGTATGATACTGTAAAATATGTGAGAAAGAGAAAAAAAGATGTGAAAGGAAATTTTTATGTAAAATGATGATGGATAAAATATTATACAGAATGATTATTAAATGAAAGAGATAGAAAAATAGAGTGAGAGTGAGATAGAAAATTATATAAATTTAAATAAAAAGTTCCTTTTTTTTTTTTGTTCGTCTTTGCTGCTTTTTTTTAATCAATCACGTAAAGCAAAAATAGAAAAAAAAAGTACCACTATACGCACATAATAAATATTTTGCCCTTGGAACATTAAATTTTATTAGCGAATCGAAAAGAAAATAAAACAAAAATATAAAAAAAAAAAAACGCAGGAGAAAAATATCCAGAAATGAAAAATTACCACCCGCAATTTCACCCACCAATAACAGATAGGAATACCCGAAATAAAACCCAAAAAAGAAATTGAAAACGAATCAGAAATCTAACCACTTAATAAAATGTTCTCTGTGCCATTGCATTTTTTATTGATTTTTCATTATTTTCTCTCTTGTGGATTTTGTGTTTGGTTTTATTTCTTTTTTTCTTTGTAATTTTCCGCAATGAATGGATTACTTTGTTTTTTTTTTTTTTTTTATTTATTTATTTGTACGCATTAAAATTGGTGTAAAAATAATTTAAAAAAAAAAAAAAACATCTGATTTTCATTAAAAAAGAAAAAGAAAGCAAAAAAAAAAAAAATGTCTCACCCTCCTTTCTGTTTTACATGAAACTCATTCATCCAATCATCACTTTATTATAAATAATAATAATAATATAAACTCGCGCATCTGTCGTGATTAATTCAATTAAAATAAAAAAAATAGAAGAAAAATTGCAGAAAAAAAAGAAGAAGAAAAAGGAAAACACAAAATATTATTAATAAATATTTTTTTTTTCAATAAAATGAAATGAAAAGTCTGTAAAAAGTTAAAGGAAAAAAAAAAAATCACAAGAATTTTTTTTTCTTTTCTTGTGCTTTTTTTTTTTTTTTTTGTTATCTTTAAAAACGGATGATTTCTTTTGTTCGTCCTTTTTTTTTTTATGGATTTTCTCTTTTATTTATTTGAAGCCAAAAAAAAAAAAAAATACAAGGAAAAAATTGAACTTTGTTAACTGAACTTTTAATTATGTATTTTTAAGAAAAAGGCAAATATTATTTTAAAATGAAAAATGGATCAACTGAATAAGCGTTTTTCTTTTGGTGTCACTTAATGGACAGAAAGAATAAAAAAAGAAAAAAAAAAAAAAACAATAAATAAAAAGAAGGATATGAATTTTCTGTATCTGTTTCCAAGGTGAAAAATATTGTAAACATAAAATAGAAAATAAAGTAGGGTATTAAAAGGGAATTTAATTATTCAATGGTTCGTCTCACATACATCGACACACATAACACCCCTAACACCCTACCCAACTTCTATTTGATTTGTTGTGTTTTTTTTTTTACCAATAAAAACCAAAATAAAAATAAAGAAAAAGGACAAAACAGAAAATAGGAAAATTTTACAAGTATAAATTAAGCATTTTATTACCTTCATTTGATGGTTGATACTCGTCATCAAAAACCTCTTCACAAATCACAGACGTACTTAATTTTGCTGAATTTTCTGTTCCTGAACCTGAACTGGACATTTTGGTAACAAACCCGTTTTATCTTTTCTTATTTACATTATTTGGTCATTTCATATTTTCTCTTGTTTTTAGTTTTGCTTAATTAATAAAATACGGATGACGACACACGACAATGAAGACGGATCAATAAAACTAATATTTTTTTTTTCTTTTGAAAAGAGAAAAAAGAAAATCCTTTTTTTTTATATTGACAAATTTTTTCTTTTGTTTCTTGAAAGAAAAATAAAAAGCAGGAAGCACTGATAAATACGAACTGACACTAGAAGAAATCCTAGAACTAAGATTATACTTTTTTGTTTATTTTTAACTTTTTACAAAAAAAAAATTCAACAAATTTTTAGTGGGGAGAATATTGAGTTTTGACCTGCTCAGAGAAATATTTCCGATATTTATATAATGTGAGGAAAAGAGAAAGAAAATAATATTCATTGAATAAAAATGTAAGGGGTAGTTAAGCAGGTGTAACAATAAACGTCCTTACGCAAAAAAAAAATTGGCTGTATAGAAGTTAGGAAAAGTTATTTGATTTAAATGAAAAGTTACGAAACAATTTGATTCTATTTTTAAGCTAAAATTTATTTATATACAAAGAAATTAATAATGTAATTATTACAAAAACCGACTAGCAATCGCTAAAACTTTTGTATAGTCAGCGCCTTTAGCTATCGTTTTCTCTTTTAAAATTGTTCTTAAGATTGTTGGAATAGGAACATGGATTCTAGTGCCAAGAGGATTTCCAAGATCATCAATCAACACTAAATTGTTACTATCAAATTTCGGTTGTTTCGGTCTTTGTTTTTGTTTGAGTCCAACCAGAATTCCCTTTTTCTTTTGTCCTTTGATTGCTACCAAAACTTTGTCCCCTATTTTGCCCACACCAACTTTATTATATACGTGAATACATCGAGGAGGTTTACCTTCAGCCATCGAACGTTTTCCTATTCAAAAAGAATAACTTTTTAATAAAATATAATGTAACTTTTTTCGGGATATCGAATGAAAGCTGTCTAACCTATTTCACTGTTGTCAACAACTCGAAGACGTGCCAATTTCCGAATTTCATTACAAATTGGAGTTGTATGGAAACTTTTGAGAGCGGGTGATGATTTAATGAAAGATGTGATCAAACTTTGTGTTAGAAAAGACATTTTTCTAATTATAACCTCACTTTTATATTCTATGCAAATATTCACTATTTTACAAGAGATGCAATCACTTGTTGCTCTAGAAACCTTATCGTATTTAAGAGCATATACTATTAAATATTTCTCGTTAGTATCATTAAAAAAGTTCAGCAAACAAAATTATTTTTTTCACTTTAAGAATGAAATTTCAGAAATAAACAATGAACTGAATAATAAAAGAAAAATAAAAAATTTAACACTGAACTGAAAAACAATAATAATGATATAATATAAATTGTTGGATCGGTATGCAGTTAAATCGGTTGCAGCAATTAGTTAGTGGGTTTAAGTCTCCCCTACTATCCAAAGACACAAACGAACATTTAAGCAAATTACATAAATGTAAACAAAAACATTCAAATGTTAAAGGAAAACTAAATTTATAAAGACTTATTATAAAACGGGATGATCTGGCAATGTTTACCGAGTTCGAATCTCGGCTAATTATGTACAAACACCCATAAGTAGTGGGCAATGTTTAAAATATATAAATAAAGTTATAAATTCAATTATTTTCAATAAATTTGGCCTGCATGAACTTGTTGATGTATCTCGGTTTCTTTCTTACAGTTGTTATTGTTGTTGTTGTTGTTGTTTTTCTAAAATATTTTGTATTTTTTAATTTAATTTATTTTATTAATCAAAGCACTTCAAATTGAAAATATATATAAATATTTACGTCATAATACGAAATGCAAAAAACTTTTAACAAAAACTATTCACAAAAAAAATTTTTTTAATATTCTTGGATTTTTTTTTTAGCAAAATAAACGTATAAGAAAAAGATCAATTTCCTCTGTTCACTTTAGACCTGTCAATAAATATCAATAACTAAAAAGAAAATAAAAAGAACAAAACAAAACAAAACCAAAAGTGTCACCATAAGAAAGAGAAATTTCACATAAATTTCTGTAGTAAAATATAAAGTGATACCCGGTTTTCTATTGATAAAGAAAAAGGAATTTGAACTTGAATTCAATTGAAATCATAATAATAATACAAAACAAAAATAGAGCCAGTTCAGGAGTTGAATTTGATCTTAAAATCTATATTCCATTCAAAAACTAAGTTCCTCTACTGCTTCAATCTAACGTTCTAATGTGCTACGTCATCATAGCTTTTATCTTGTTCGTGTAATGATGATGATGAAAATAACAATGCAAAAAAAAAAACACAAAAATTCAGGATTATTTTAAATAAAAGGCGAGAAAAAGGTTATGGGATAATTTCTTATATGTTTTGATGTTCCTGTCAAATAAACAACAAAAAGAAGACGAAAAAAAATAAAATAAATTCAATTCAAAGAAAAGAAAATTCAGAAGGAAGTAAAGTGGTATTAGTATTGGGCCTTAGCATGTTTGTTTATGGTTTATTATTTTTCGTCTTTTTATTTAAAAAAAAACCGCATGAGGTCGAAATAAATTGTCAAAATATTTACCTTAACTTTGTATAAAAGGATTAATTTAACATTATAAGTTGTACCTTTTACCTAATAATATAAAATATATAATAGAACAATTACTAAATGTAATGGGATTAAAATAAATTATAAGAATGGGATTTTTAGAATTTATCTTCAATTGTTCATTAATTGTTCGTTTCATTTAGACTATAGAATAGGAAATATAATCATGCTAATCATATTCATCAATATTTACCTATACATAAAACAATGACATTTAAATATATTGCAACACAAAATATAAAAATTATAAATCTCATAATTCCGATCCTCTTCTAATTCAAAACAAACAAATTCAAATTCAATTTTGAAATTAATAAATCATTTTTCGTAATTAAAGTAACTAATCTTCGATATTTGGTTATAATTGTATTGTATTATTATTATTACAGGAAATCTAGTAAAAAATTTCGTAAAAATTTTATTGTTTCCGTCTGGAAAATTTCTTCATTTTATCCAAATATTTCTTTATTTTACCCGTGTCTTTTATCGTTTATTGTTACAATTTTTGATAGATACAGAAAGCATACATTAAATCATTTATAATCTATAAAAAAAAACGTAAAAAAAAAAAAATAATATACATTTTTGCATTTCAGTAGAATTATCATTTGTACATATTTTTCACATACTATTATTATTTAGGTTCTCTTTTCCTATATAGAAAAATATATACGCCTGTTGTATAATTACATTTTAAATTTACATGAAAATATATAGAAAAAAAAAATTATGCTGAGTATGAATGTGTTTGTTGTGAGTAACTGATTGTGTTTGTGTGTGTGTGTGTGTGTGTGTGTGTAGGTTCATTTAAATATTTTAATAATAAAAAAAAAATTTATAATAATTAAAATATAACGAATAGGTAGGTATGTAATATGTATACATTATACTTTATTTTCTTACCGCATTAGAAAATATTTCCATTTTTCCACGATGATGATCATCGTCATCATCATTATATAGCTATATACACTATATTTATTTTCCGGTTGCATTTTCTTCTGTAATCTTTTCATTTTTTACCATTTTACCATTTTTCCTTCTTTTCTTTTTTTTTTTTGTTTTTGCTTTTTGACGCTTTCTCTTATGACGCCATCATGCATATTACAGTTTCTTTTGTGTGCGGTTCTTTTATTTTTAATAAAAAGAAAAACTCCTATTTTTTTTCTTTCTTGTACATTTATCCACCTGCACCGTCCTTTTCTATAATGAAGGTAACGTAACACACTCATTTCGATTGCTTTGTAATTATTACCACCAAACAAACTTACATTATTCTCATATATATATAATCATAGACGATATAATACCACCAATTTCCTTTTATATTTTATTAAATTTTCATAAATTTTCTTTTAAATATTTACAAAAAACTTGTGTATGCACTTATTGTTTTATGCTTTTCTATCAACCTTAAAAAAGGTATATAGAATATTTTCTATTTTTTTTTTGTATTTTTATACATGCAAATGTACAACAGTTGTGTTCTTTTAGGATAATTCATTTACATTAACGTAACACATTTTATGTTGAAAATATTTTTCACTGAAAATATTAGATGTGAAATTTGAACGAAAATTAAAAATTGAAAGAGGGAACACAACACGAGAACAAATAAAAACGGTGACAATAATGTTCATAGTATAAATTCCTTAATATTTCGTGAAACTCAAAACAGTTACTTAATGGTAAACGAAGTTATAGAGTTCACCAAAAAGTATCGTCTTTTCTGTGACAAATTCATTCATACGGTGTAAAGAACACAACTATACAATTTTTATTACTTGAATTTGAAAAATATTTCTATAAGAGGATTCAAATTTTGTATTAATTTTAATAAAATCAGCAATTTTCTTTTATGTAACGTTCACTCTTGAATTTCTATACTTCTCTATAAAGTGAACGTTTATGAAGTTTAATAATAAATGAATCAATGAATAAAACGATTATGAATTAATAAAATTATAAAAGAGAAAAAAAAATATGAGAATAAAAATTGTTAAAGAAAATTTAACTTTAAATAAATTAATATCTGATCATTTTGAGATCAATTAAAATTGTATATGAAAAAATAGTTTGATGAATTTTTAGAAGTAAAATAATATTTAGTATTAAATGCAACATAAATAATAATAAGGCAAAATTTTAATTTCCAGATGTCCAAATGTTCCTAAATATTTTCCAAAGAATCATGTGAATTTAATCTGAAATTAGAAAATTCTTCAGAGATTCTTAATTTATTCAGATTTTATCAGTCGTTTTTTTTAATTGTTCAAATTTTTTATACTCGAAATTTAAATTATGGAAAAAATATTTATTCACAAATATAAAGGGCCGATATTCTTCCTCAATTATTATTATCGTTCACGTTCTCGTTTTTTTGTAAATTATTCAAGCATAATTATAAACGTAAATTAATGTAAATAATTTTGAATAGTTTTTGGCTAAAAGTTAACGTTAACCATAAATTCTGGGTTATACAGAAAATGTTATAAATATGTAATTAAATAAATGACAACAAAAATAAAATGTTTTTTTAATAATTAAATAATTAAATAATCTCTCTGCGTAAAGATTTAATTATAGATTTAAGTTTTTTTTTCTTTGTTTGTAATTTTCCTCATTTTAGAAATTGTTAAAAATTATTGCAAATTATAAAAAAATTAATAAATAAGTTTTAGATTGTCATAGTAGAATAAATAATAAAGTCAAAATTTCAATTATTATATTTATAGCGGGTGCGTACAAACACAAATAATGATTCAAAATTTCTTTTAATTATGTAATGAGATCCCTAATATTGATATGCTGCTATTACATATATAATCAGTCAAATATAAATTCAGAAATTAAATAAATACAAATTTTTTTTTTATCTCATAAAATAATGAGATAATATTAAATTTTGTTTGTTCTACAAAAATATTCACGTAAATAAAATTTATAACAATTTTTTGTTTATGGATGACAAGAATTTATTATTTGCACGAAAAATCTTTTCTTTCTGTGATCATTAATGAATTTTTTTATGCATAAAACAGAATTAAAATTGGTCTTTTTTTTTTTTGTTGGGACATACAGGCAACAATAGTAATTAAATTGTAATTTATTAATTGTGTATATTATTGAAAGCGTATATGAATTTTGGATTATTATTGAATGTTTATAAATAATTATCACATTAGTCTATTCTATAATCATGATACAATGATATTATTAATGACATATTCTTGTTTATATTACAATAGAATAAAAATACTTAAGAATACATAGGTACATTTACATAGTATAAGGTACTCATCAATTTTCTATATAACAAACCTCATCAACCATAATTCATCATAAATTATTCACAAAAAAAAAAAAAAATAATGAAAGATTTAAAATGAAAAGATGAAAGAAAAGAAAGAAGAAAAAAAAAACGAAAATCAAAATCAAAATAGGGATGATGTAAAGTTAAATTTTTCAAGCTAGAAAAAGATATGGGAATATTTGTACACTTGTATATTCTATGCAAAAAAATAAAATAAAATAAAAATTAAAAACAATGTTTGAAGAGAAACTGCTTCATTAAAAATCATCTATTCAGTAAATATTCTTCTCGTTGAAACAAAAAAAAAAAAGGAAGAATACAAAAAGGAAGAAGAAGAAGAATTAGAAGAAAAATGGGGACTATTTTTTCTTTTAGTTCTTTTCTTTTTATATAGATAAAGCATTCATTAAAATGGATGCATCCTCCCCTCACCCCATACCATATGTGAACTTATATGTATTAGAAGAATTATAAACGCATTTGAATGGAAATATAAAAGCATAAAAAAAAAAACTATATACAAATTTTTGATATTAAAATGAAGGAGAAACGAAAGGATCACAATATGCTTACTTTGTTTTGATTTTAAAGAAAGAATTTTAATGTGTGAATAAATAGTAAAGAATTTTCTGTAATAATTATAATATTTTTATTCCTTTATTTTTTAAGAGAGAGAGAGAGAGAGAAATAGAGAGATAGAAAGAAAAAGAAAAAAAAACACAAACTTTTCTCTAATTTTATATTATCCAGTTTTTATAACCACTTCAGACATTTCTCATTCAAATTCAAACTTTGCAATTAATTTTTCATTCAATCAATCCCAATTATCGCACCTTTATAAATCTTTGTAATTAGAGCGCATTGAATTGTTGTATTTGCATTGATTATTATAAAATAAAGAATTATAGAAAAAAAAAATGTAAATTTTGAAAGTAATAAAAATTAATGTTGAAAATTGAATAAGAAGTTTAATAGAATGTACCTGTGAGAAGAAGAAGATAATAATTAAAATATTTAAAAATTATATTCGTTAATAATAATGGCACGACAACAAAAAAAGGGAGTAGTTGATTTGTTTTTCTTTACTTATTTTTTCTTTTTGCTTCTCGTCTTCTTATAACTTAAAACTTCTTTACACTCTAACATGTCATATGATGATAGAAAACAATTCTTTTTTATAAGTGTAACAAACAAATAAAAAAGAAAAAAATTTAAGTGCAACGTTTCGAATGTCCTTTTGATAAGATATATTTTTAGGGAACTTTACGAAAATTGGTGTATCCATAAACATAAGAATTGGACACTTAAGTTTATACTTAGACTTGTTAACAAGTTTTTAAAACAAAAATTCTTTCATATGCCGTCGGCGACGGGTTTTTATTGTATAAGGACTAACTTATATTTTATCTTACCGAAACTGAATAATTGATTAAATTACTATTTGTTTATTGATTAATTATTACATACCATTTCAACATAATTTAACTTTTCAATTATAACTACATGTCGTATAACATTCAGTCAATGTGTATATTAATTTAATTGTATATTGAAACTTGCAAATTATAAAATCTATTTTGAAATAATTAACTTTAATAATGAGCATATCATTTTTACTCCCACGGTGACTGAATATTTTTTAAATTTCTTTATATTACAAATACAATAACAAATCATAACTATTTTGCAAAAAATATAATTAACTAATTATAAAATAATAACAATTTAATTTGCTTAACAAATTATTTTGTATAAATATAAAAACCGTAACATGGGACAACAAACAATAAAGTTAAAAAAAATGAATGCAAAACACGAGAATATTCACAATGAAATTAAAAATGGCCGGAATAACAATTTTTAAAAATCAAACAGACAAAATCATACAAATATTAGAATACACGCATGATTACATTTATCAGCCGATAGACGTCACCACATGTGCTCTGATTTTGGTTGTTGTTATTTTTTTTTTATTTTTATGCAATAACAATAATAATAATCATGATGTCATTTTTGACTCTGTTTTTTATTTTGACCCCCTTTTTCCCACCTTATAAAATATACAAAAAAAAAACATACATATTTTTTTTTTCTTCAATTTTCGTAAATTAAATTTGAAAATTGGAAAAAGGGGTTTACATACAGTTGTATATATTTTTCTTAAAGGGGGTTTGATTGACATATACGAATTATATGTGTGGGTTATATTTTATATACATTTTATAAATAGATTGATGAGGGAATGTCAATCAATTTGTATACCTAGTTAATATAATGGAGTGGAAGATGAAGGAATTTTTCTTCGATTTAGATTTAGATGATGAAAAATACAAAAAAAAAAACCAATTTTGATTCTTATTTTTGCTTGTCATTTTTCAAATAAATTTTCTCTTTGCAAATACACTTGGATTCAGAAAGAAATGGAGATAGAGCGACAGAGTGAAAAAATAAAAGAAAAAGGTTAGTGGTGTAGAATTTTGAATTATGCATAATTAAGAGCTCGGTATTTATACGTGTACATATATTTGCTTATTTGTGTTAGAAAATTTCATATAAAGAAAAATTAAGTGTCGTCACAAAATGAAAACCCACAGCACAGCGTATGAAACGCAATGAAAATCTTGAAACAAAGAAGATTATATTAAAAAAAAATAAATATGGATGTAAAACATAAACGCCTACTTTTTTTTAAAAACAAGTCGTCGAAATTATGACGTCATATAAGTGGATTTTTAAAATGGTTTAAGTACTGGATAAAATTTAAATATTATTTTCAGGGTTGGAAAAAATAAATTAATTCTATGAAATTATTATCGTTTATGATGAAAAATCATAATGCAGATAAATATGACATTAGAAAAAAAAATACTATTCCCTATAAATATATGTGGAATTATGAACAACTAAAGATGAATACTTATATGGAAATTTATTATAAAAAAAATCACCCACCACCCACCCACTCAGTAAAATTTATATTTTACGTAGTTATTCTAATAAAAATTGATATATAGATTCAAGCATCTAATGGTTTTCGTTATATACTTCATTATATGCCTAAATAAATAAATATGTATATAAACATGAATAGAACACCCATCTATATCAAACCCTTATAACTTCAAATATAATACAGAATAAAAAAAAAATAAGGGCGGTGGTTGAATTCACCCCTTATTATTTATACATACACATACACATATACAGTCATATTATTATGACTTTTATAAAAAAAAAAAAGAACCATAGGAGAAGAAGAAAAAAAAAATTAACGGGAAAAATAATTTTTTCTTTTTCAAATATTTCTTCTTTTTTTTCTTCCTTATACTCGTTATTCCAGCATCCGATTATTTCGTGTGTGTGTGTGTGTGTGTGTGTGTACATATATATGTACAATAAAAAGGCGGAAACAATTAGAATACAAAAAAATATGACGCCATCTTTATGATTTATGATGATTTCATATTTCATGTTTTTTTCTTTTTAAAAAATATTTATATGAACTTCGCATAGAAAAATTCATAATTTGTGTTACGTATGAGAGCACAACAGAAAATTAAAAATGTTGCATTTAAATTTTTCATTTTCCTTTTATTTATTATTAAAAAATAAGGCTGATGTTTAATGATCAACAAAACTATGTTGTTTAAGTTATATTTCTTGCCACTATATGAAAAGTTAAGTCTGATCATCCATTCTTTCATCATACTTATGTGTAGTACTACTTATAATATTGTATTATAGCTTTTTTACTTCGTTAATTATTATTTTGTATTTCATTAAACAAATCAAAAATCTAATAAATTAATAAATTTTCTGTTTGATTCAAATATTAAAAGTGTAATCATTCGTTAATGAATTATATGATACTTTTTTTTTGTTCTGTAAAATTTTACGTAAATATTTAATATGTACATATATTTTAGACGCGATCGAATTTAATCTTTGTAGTCGAAAATATTAATAATTTTAAATATTCACTTAAAACTAAATACATTCATTCCATTCAGTCAATATTTGCAAGTCCAACAATTTTTTTATCAAGTTTTTGCGTTTAAATTAAATAATTTTTCGTCCTTATAGATATTTCTGAGCTTCAGATAATAATATTTAGTGGCTGGCTTTTCAACAAAATTCTTCTTATTTACTTCAAATTAAAAAATGAAGCAGATCATTAAAAAATTAAAAATATATATTCGAAAAAAATATGCGTTAAACCAACAAAGAAAATATATTTTCATGAATTGTCACAATATAAGAAAATGGTTTATTTATTTATTATTGAGTTAAGACAGAATTTTCCAAATATATAACAGTAACTAATATTTAATATAATTCTTAACAAATTTAAGACTTTCTCATAAATATATAATCTGATTATATAATTTTATTTTACTTACATAATAATCATCCTATCAAAATAATAAATTGATCATTAGATCACACACAATAAAATATAACAGAGAAAACCTCCAAATATTTCTTTCTGTATATAAAATAATTCTATTATAATTCAAATAAAATAAATAAACACAAAATAAAGAATAATAATAAATAAAAGAAAAAAAGAGAAAGAAAAAAAAAGGGAAGGAAATTTTTTTTTTTTTATGTTAACAAAATAAATGAATAAATAGTCGACCCACTTCAGCCCCTGTAACGTAACGTGATAAGCCATCAAGAGCCAAGGGTACACTTTTTTTTACCTATATATATACAAATTTGTGGCCGATATTCTGATATATTCATATAAATTTATAAATATATTTATATATTGTTTGTTAGATGTTTGTCATGAGGGATGATGACGCAATGAAAATAAAAAGATGAACAAAAAAAACAAACAAACAAACAAATATTTTTATAAAAATGTCAGAAGAAAAAAAGTGTCAAAAAAAAATTGGTTTGTTTGTAGGCATTTAGAACCACACCCTGTTTATTGTTAGCTATTATGATTATTATGATTTTAATGTTGCTACCTTTAATCTTTTATATAATTTTTTTTAATTTTTTTTTTCTGATTGAATATTTCTATTCCTAACGATTCATCTTAATTTTTGAATGTAAAACGAAACATCTGTCATGTCATGCTAGAAAATTCAAATAAAATATTTAAGGTATATAGAAAAATGAATAGAAGGAAAACAAAACAAGAGAACAGTATATAAGGACTTCAAAATAGAAACTGTAATATTTTTGTTTATTAAAATTTAGTTTTTTTTCTTATTTCAAAATGGCAACAACAATTTGATTTCCGCGTGTGTAATATCGCCTTCATTATTAAATATCCTTCACAGGAAATTAGGGTAAAATTCAAAATGATTTTCTCTATTCATACCGGTTTTATATGGTTGTATAATTTTCCCTATAGGAAATTTCTCTATCTATATATTTTCTTTTAAAACACAGGAAATTATTGTAAATTTTGTTTATAAAACAAAAAAAAAAAACAAAAAACGAAAAAAAAAAATAAATAAAGGGGAGAAATTTTATTGCGATGTATGAATTATTATTGAAATGTTTTGAATTAGGAAAATGGAGAATTTTCCAATCTTTAAATTTTGAAATTCTCTCATAATAAGAATTTATTTAAGAAAAATAAACTCGAACATAAAATTCTTGACTAAGTTTTGTTGACATAAACGTCCAACTCCCAGAATAAGTTTAAAATCCATTACTTATCCCTTATGTGTACGATTGTATACATTTTCTTAACTACACTCTTACTTTTTTTTTTTTTTGTTAAAATCAACAGCACAACTAAATCAAAATATTTAAGTATAAAATTAAAAAAATGTATATGATGTACCTACCGTACCTATACAACTACACGAATATGCATCTTCATTTTTTTATTTAGTATAAATATTCTAAATATTTTTGGTTGTTAGATTTTTCCTTCCTCTTTATATAATATTGTCACTTTTCTTCAATAAACATTTTTATTTCCACTTTTCTTTTTATGTGGGTTAAAATTTTTTTTCTTTTTATTTGTGTTTTTCTTCTTATTTTTGTTCTCAAGTGAAAAATAAATAAATAAAACAAATAAGAAAAAATGTTACGTACATATAGAGAGAAATATGAAAAGATAAAGAAGAAGAATATGTTGAATAAGAAGAAGAAGAAAAAATATAAGAAAATGAAAATGAAATCAAGCAATCAATGTGTCAAATACAATAAATACAATTTACAATTGACATCAATGATGTCACAAACAGATAAAGTTATTATTTTTTTTTCTTCTTTATTTTCTATTTACTATTTTTTTTTCTTTTTTTTTGGAAATTGACATATTTATACACTAAAAAGAAAAATCTTAAAAATATCTATTCTATGTGTGTACGTACGTACCTACCTATAAAATATTATACGGTACTCATGAAACAGACTCTTATACTTCTTCGTATATATTTATTATTTTTTTTGTAGTATAAATAAAAGAAGAGATGAAAAAAACTCTTTTATAGGTTGAAATTTTATTATGCTTTGTTCACATTTTTATAAAGCGAAGAAATTAATTCATAATAATTTTTTTATCAATAAATGGTTTACATGAATAACAACTCTGTCACTTTCGTAGAGATCCTAATCTTACATTGTTGTCATTAATTTTTAATACCGTAAAAAAAAAATTTTGTATCCTGTGTAGCGATTCTGCATTCGCTACACTGAAGTTTTACATTTGTCTCTTCACAAATATGTCACCGATGTGTGTGGATATGATTAATAATTATTTTGTTTATTATAAATTTTCCATTCACATACAAAAAAAAAACGATAAAAAATATTAATTTAATATTTTCTTATACATAATTAAGATAATTTGACTAAATTTTACATTAAACCAAAAATCTATGCACAGTTAAATTTTATTAAGGACAAAATTAATTATGTATTCTCCGCATATAATTTTTTCCTTAAATACAACAAAATTTTCTTCTGAAATCTAATGGAAATATTTCTTATTTTTTTTTTAACCCAATATAAAGAAAAACTTTTTTCTTTTTCTTTTTTTTCCCCATTAAATAATTCATATCGGATATAATAATCAAAATCAATTCAATTCAATTCAGAAAACAAAATTTATAGATATAAGTTAAATTCAAAATATATACATACACACACACACACACACACACATACAAATATAAAATATCTAAAATGAAAATGAATAAATTTTCTGATTTTAATTCTCATTCCAATGAATAAGAAATTTTTTATTTTTAATATAATTTATTACATTTATTTATTCTTTATATTCAAAGATTTATAGAAAAAAAAAACCTTCACCAATTGAAATATTTTTGAGGTGAGTTTTTATTTTTATACAATATATTTTTTTTTTTCAATTCCCCTTTTTTTTTTTGGTAAAAAAAAAATATGGAAAATTGAAATTCAAATCAGCAATTTTCTTGGTTTTGATTGGAGAGAATGAGAGAAGTTCTTTTTTTTTCTTTCTATTTTTTGTCAAAAGAATGGGTGGAAGCGGAGGTACATACACAAGGATACGATATATAAGGAAATTTTCCTGTTTTGAATATTTTAATGATTTGAATTGAAATTGAATTGAATTGATACAAAAAAAAAAAAAATTGAATGATGGAGTGTTACAGAGGGATAATGATGGTTGACTTTATGAATTTTTTTTGTCTTGTGAAATACAACAACAACAAAATTATTTTTTGATGAAAATATAAAATTTAATTGTAATAAATATTTTTGCTTTATAAAATAATCATCGATTAATAAGGATCATTAAATCTTGAAGTATAGTTTGAAGATCGAACATTTATCAAATATCAGTAATTACAAACAAATAAATTTGGAATACAAAAATATATCCTGCGTCAAAACAAAAATCCTTATAAAAAGGCAAATTATAGAATTCATATAAAATTTAATTTAATCAGAATCATTAAGAAATTTTACGTTAATGATTTTAAATATAAGATAAATTATTTAATAATGGGCTGTTTTAAATATCAATGATCAAAATACACAAATACACTGAATTCATACAGAAGACTAAACTAATCTAATCATATGTTAAAAATGGTTAAATGTGTAATGAATAATTCCACACAAAGGCATCAATTTCATTTATCAAATATTATCAAAAAACTGTTAACTTAAATATGGCGTCTTGAATAAATGTTTAAATGAATTTTATTTACTTATCAATAAATATAATATACGCAAACTCCTTATATATAAATCGTCTCTATAATATTCAACCATCTTAAATACATTTCCATTAAATTTTATTCGATAAAATATAAAAAAAAAAAATGAATATTATTCCACTTGATTTATTACAAATTTTTCACTCAATTTTCTTTTTTACATTTCGTATACCCTTAAGAAAAAATTTCCAGATGAAATAATCTCATTTATTTATATAAAAATATAAGAAAAGAAGATAAAAAAAAAATTCTATTCATTTCATTTTGAATGACCTTAATTCTTACATATCCACACACACACACACACACTCACAAACACACAGATAAACATTACATTTAATCAATTGTCCAGATCGAATTAAGAAATAATAACAAAAAAAAAGAAGAAAATAGAGTGAAAGAGAAAGAACGAAACATAGAAAGAAAATAGAGGAAGAAAATTTGATAAAGAAAAATAAGAAGAAGAAAATTTGATAAAGAAAAAGAAGAAGAAGAAGAAGAGGGGGGCACATTAAATTCAATAGAATTTTCTCATCACAAAAAACTTTCTCGTCTTTCAATTTATAAAACGGACATCATTTTGAACGTTATTTTTTCTTCTTTATCTTCTTCTGATAATTCAATCAAATGAACGACTCTCTATATATATAAAATACGAGAATAAATAAGTGAATACACACACCCAATGATGATGATTATATAACAATGATGCCCGTTATTTTATTATTGAACTTATGTATAGAAGTTGATGATGTTCACGTATATTATCGGACATTTTCTTTTACATTTATTTTTTGTTTCATTACAATTTTTGGACCCTTTTAATAAAGAACTAACTGGAATAACTGGACTATTATTATAACAATTATAAATCATAAATTGTATTAAATAAACAAAAAGATTTTTCTTAATGTATAAAAATCAACAACTGAAAATCAGTTAATTGATAAAAATCATGCAGGTACTACCAACGAAAGGGCATAAATCTCCCTTTTATTTTATTGTTTTTTTTTGCTGATAAATAAAAGGGGTATACGATTCTTTCATAGTAAAATGGTTACATTTATATATGACAATTTAATACGTCAAGCAGGGACCAACCAACCACCTCAGGGGCCTTAAAAAATTTTATATTAAATTTTATTAAATGAAAGAGGTAAATTTTAAAAGGGGACTCAAAAAATTATTCACCGTTGAGTGTTTCATCATTTTATATGAAGTATGTGGATTTTTTTGTGGTTCTTAAAAAATATATTTCATTTTAACTAGAAATAAATAAAATGATGATGAAGAAGAAAAATTTAGAAATTCGTTGTTTGATTATTTTCTTTTTTTGTTAAAGGAAAATTTACAATTATCATCCATTAGAATGATTTAAAATATTCTCTAAGCACATTATACATACATACATACATACATACATACATACATTTATAATCAAACATAAATCAATCCATTAACAACATCAAAGTGCAAACAAAAAATATAATTTTTTTTTTTTTAAATGAAATGGGTACATTTTAGACTACAGATATTTTCCTTTCATTATTCTGAAGAAAACAAAAAATAATATAATTGTCGTGTCAGACTCAAAAGTAAAGAATCATTTAATCTACTAGTGAATATGGATATATGTGTGTGTGTGTATGTGCCTGTGTATTTCTTTCGTATTATTTTCATTTTTTCATCAGGAGTATGATCATCATATGATCAAAAGAAATAATTTTCTTTTTTTTTTTTCGTATTATTTATATGTGTGTGTGTGTGTTTTTTTTTTTGTGTTGCTTGTTAACTTTTTTTTTTCTCTCTTTTTAATTTCTTTTACGTTACACACATTATTATTTTTGTTTTTAATGAAAAATTCTACACGAATTTACAGGATTGACGAATATACGTATTTTTTTTTTTTATTTTCTTTTCAGTTTTAAAATTTTTCATTAAAATTTTCTATTCTAATGAATCTTTTTCTACTTCACATACATAAAAAAATGGATTTTTTTTTTAATAAAAAATAAGAAGAAAGAAAAAAATGAAAAATGTTAAAAGTATAAGAGAATTTAACGATCTTTCCAATTTAAGTTCTTATATTATTTTGCATTCATATTAAATTCATACAAAAAAATCATTTTACAGTTAGTATATACATACAAATCTGATGTTTTCCATGTTTTTGTATTTTATATATTCATAAAAAAAAAAGAAGAAAAATACTTCAAAAAATACAAAAAAAAAAAAAAACTTCAATCAGAAGGCTCGTTAGTATAATGAGACATCCATTTTCATCATTCCATAGGTTTCAATATTTCCGTTTCAATTATTTATAAATTTTTTTTTTTTTTGCATAATCAAACTCCCTTTATCACTCACAATTACTCAGTCTCCAGTCTCCTCCAGTCTCCAGTCTCCACAAGAATAAAAAAAAAAAACAAAGTCAACCCTTTTAATGGCGTATTTTCATCATTTTTCTTTTTTACTTTTTTTTTTATTATTTTGCCATTATTCTTTATAGAATGGATGATTTTTATATCAAATCTACATTTTTCTTTTCTCAAACATACAATCTGTCGGGTCCGTTCGTTTCGTTTAAATAGGTTTTTTTTTTATTCTCTTTATTACAAATAAAAAGGGGGGCTTCTTTTCTAGAGATATAATAATGTTTTTCACATATAAAAAAAAAAATATTTCAAGATAATGTAGTAGTTGGATATGTGTGTTCCTCTGTATGTGTTTATGTACATATAATTCTATATATAAAATATCAAACAAAACAAATGACGATGAGAGAAGAAATAACAGCAACGAACAAAAATGTATATATATAACAACATATACAGAAAGAAATAGAAGAATGAATCCGCCTTCTGTAAAAAAAAAAACTTTTCAACGAATCAGACAGTTTTTTATTGTGACATTTTTTTTTAAACACTGAACAACAACAACAAATCAATTCATTCTGTTCTTATATTTTTTATTTTATATTTCTTAATCACATGGACGCAATCTCATTTTTTAATACGTCCTTTATTATGATTTTTCATTCTATTTTATAAAACTAATCCATTTCTATTTAATCATAATCGGCCATCTTGACCTCTTTCTATGGCATAATTTAACGTTTAACGTAATTTGACACTACCTTAAAATGGCAGCACCTGTCTATCTGTCATTCATACACAATTGTTTAATTCCTTTCAATCCTTTCATAATAAAAAAATGAATAAATTTTTCTGTCAAAACATACAAGGATTTCTTTATTTCTATTCTGTAAAAATCAGTCATCACACGTAAATCTATATATAAAAGAAAAAAACATAAAACAGAAACTATAAGAAAAAATTATGGCTGACAAAATGTGTTCGTTAAATTTCTTTAATTCAAAATATTTTGACATATTGCGTTTAATAGAATTACCTTTACGTATAAATTGTGTATTATGTATTTTTGAATTAAGATTTAAATAATATAAGAAGCTATTATCCGAATTTTCCTTATTATTATTATCTGATTAATAGATTTATATCAAAGTAAAATTAAGAGAACGTTTTAAAATTTGATATAACATAAAAGGTGTAAGATATTATTTATATATAAATCAATAAATAATTTATCAACTTTAGTCAATGAATTAAGTAATAGAACTAAAATAAGATAAATGAAAATTTTTAATAAAATGAAACGACGAACCTGAAACATGATCATCTACAATGAAAAGGAAGAGAAACAAAAACAATTTTATTCAATAATGATCCAATCCATTATTATATTTTAAAAGCACAACATCTAAACCCACTAATTTATAATATTCTTTCTTAAGAAAAGAAAAGAAAAGAAGAAAAAAAACTTTTTAAACTCATTTTATTAATTTTTTTCATTTTTCATTTTTCATTTTTTTATCTTTTTTTTTGTATTTAAATTTGATTAAAATTAAAATCAAGTAATTGATATAAGCAGCAATTTGTGGTGTTAACAGAAAATAAATATTAAATTTCACATTTCCGTGATCCGTTTATTATAATTTTTATATTCTTGTTGATTTTCATTTTATAAATTTTACAAAAAAAAAAAAAGTAAAAATTGTTCTTTTTTTTATTCTTTTTCATTTCTTTTTAAGAGTTTTTTTTTGATTGATGTCTTTGTATTTTATATTATATATAAATTTAGGATTATGTTCTTGTGGTGTTTATACACTGTTAAAGTTAAATTTTTATAAATTAATTATTCAAACGAACTTTTTTTTTAAATTCAAATAAAACCTGGCGTCTCCATCTAAAAAAAATATTATTAAATTTATTTTATTTTGTGTCTGTACTAAATTATTTTAGCAGTGTACTAAACCATTTTGATTCAGTTGAATTATGAAAATAATGAAATAATTTCTTAGCAAAATTAAATAAACGATAATAATATAACCAAAATATCTCAGATATAGGGCCGCTTTAATATTTCATCAAACAAAGCTAAGAAAAAATAGAGAAAATTTCAAGAGGAAGTCTTTAGTTTTTTGGTGTTTGATGATGAACCTAAAATTAAGTTAAACGATATAAAAGATGACAGCTAAATTACCCTGACTAAAACTTGACTTTAATAATGACATATGTATGCTGTGTATGTGTACAATGAAAAAAAAACGTTGATGAGTCATCGATCCTTTACAATATTTTGTTTAAATTTTTTTTAAATGTGTTTCTTACCCTCAAACCCATCTCATCATCAATACGACCGTCAGCATTAAAATATTGTGAAATCTTTAGAAAAGAAAAGAAGAAAAAAAAATCAAACAACAATATCACATGTCTCATTAAATAAGAACGTGCTATGTACGCGAACGATGATGATTATGGGTTAAAAAATTAAATTTATAAAAATAAATTGTTATCATGTGATATCATTATTCATCTTAAGAAATGATACAAAATAAAGAAGACGAGGAAAAAAAAAGAAAAAAAAAACGCCTCCCTATAAATATGGAATTAGATTTTTTTTCTATCCATTCTACTTTTTTTCTCAACGTTTATTATTTTTTATACCGCGTCTTTAATCATATTTTATTCATTTTCTTTCCTTCTTATTTATTTATTTTTTATTACGGACACGATTACCAAAATAAGGATATTTCTTTTTCATTTCCTTTGATCTTTCTTGAATAAAATAATAATAATTCAAAGAGATAAAAAAGAAAAATAGAAAAGAGGAAAAATGAGGAAATAAATAATGATAAATATATGAAAATAAATCTGTGATCAAAAATTGTCTTATGCCAAAATATGAGAACAACATTACACACACATATTTATATGTTGTTGTCATATTTTAGCATTTTCCTTGTAGAAAGAAAAACACTCACTGATTTAGCTTATACCCAATGGATTATACAATTTTATATAAAAGTTAGTTTACGAGTTTGTATTGCTCCTTTTCTTTTCTATTTTATACAACGTAATTTTATTCTATTCAATCATTTTATATATACATATTTTTTTTTTATGGAAAATGAAAAATTTGTCCGTATATTTGAATTTGAATTTGAATCAAATAATTTTCCTATAAATGAGGAAGAATAACGGAAAGAAAAAAAAAGTAAAATTAACGTTTATAGAATGAATAAATTGTAATAATAAAGTAAAATGAAAAGATTTGATTTAGTAAAAATTTACAATGAATTAAGGTAAGGTGAAAATTCCATAAAAATTTGTACTTGTATCTAGATATAATTGCTGTATTTTCTATAATTTGAGTTTTAGGAGAAATTTACATAATTAACAATTTGACAGTTACAGTTATAGAAAACTAACCTTCATAAATTTTGATTTCAAGAATAAAGTTTGTAATTTTGTTTTTCCAACTTTTGTTAAATATGTTTATTTAATCAATAAAATTATAATTCAAACACACACACAAATTGTAGTAATTGAAAATTATAGAAGTACACACACATAAAACTATTGACTATTTTTAAATTGATCAAATTAAACATTTCCAGAACAATCTAACGATTTTTTTTATTAATGGTCATTAGACATCGTGCTCGTGCTGCTCTTTATATTTATCGTGTTCATGACATATTTAATATAAGTAATAAATTTTTGAAGTAAGCAGTTCAGAACATATTAATTAATTATTTAATTGTAATTAGTTAAGGTATAGTCTGAAGTAATTATGTAGTTTGCTGTTTAGTTTTATTCTTTCTGAATGTTTTTTTTTTGTTTTTGTTTTCTTCTCTCTTACTTGTAATTTGCTTAAATTTATTTTGTAACTTTATTGTATTTTTAATTTAAATTATGTGAATTATTTTTACTGTAGTTTTATATAAGCATTTTTAATTTAAATTATTCTAGTTTTAATTCATCTTATAAAAAAAAACTAAAATAAAATTAATTTAATAAAAATAGTGTGTTCATTAATTGGAAGGTAACTTCTGTTTATATACCAGTTATAAAAAAATAAATAAATAAATTTTAAACCTTGTTCTTCTATAATTTGGAAAAAAATTAAATCTACGAAATACGAATCATAATCAATTATAAATAGTATCGATTAAACTAAAGATGATTCTTTTATGTTAATTATTATCTGTCCGGCACGTGCAAATTGAATAACTCAAAGCCAAATTAATAATATTCTTCAGATAATTTTTTTAATTAAAAATTAACATTTAAAGAAATAGAAACAAAGTTTATAATTTTCTAATGTATAAATTACAAATATTAGTTGACTAAAATTTAAATAAAGTTTCCTGTTTTGTTGTAGTTTCCTAATTCATTTATTCTACACTGACTAAATATTGTTAAATTTGTACAAAGATCTTATAATTTATATATAGCTTTATAGGCAACGCTAACTTATATATGAAAACCTTGTAACTTTATTTCTTTATATAAAAATTGTTTACTTAATACACAACACACAGACACACACACACACATACACATATATAGATATAATTTCCTCTCACGTGCCATTTATATATAATAATTTAACACCCTCTACTTTCTCAAACTCATATACATCAATTATTGTTGATTTGATTTATCAGTTTATATCGTCAGAGCTCCCCTTTTTTCCCTCATCAACAATTTTGTTTCTTTTACAAAATATTATGTAGAGTTATAGAGAGAGAGTTGTATATAACGTTATAACAAATCATAACCGTACAGCGTGTAGATAAATATGTCAGGAATATTATTTTTATTTATCCACATTGATGGGTTCATTAAGATTCTTATCCTTTTTATCCCCATCCTTATTCGTATATGTATATAAAAGGACTAAAGTCACTTATCGTTATCTCATTTTGTTGTTTCATTTTTTTCTACATTTTGATTGAGTCATTATTATTATTATAAAAATATTAATATATGACGTGAGTTTATCACAGAGTATATTTGCCTCTGTGTGTGTGTGTGTGTGTGTAAATAATGGTTGTGTTAGTATAATTATGTTTATATTTTTGATTAAATATGTTGCGACAGTTTTTATTGGTTTATTATAAAAACCTCTGATATTTGGACCACTTAACATTATTGACCATAATTTTGATATACGTTTTCATAAAAACTAAAATGGCTGGTATAAATATTCTAGAAGAAAATTTTTAATTTTATTACACTTAAAAATTAACTAAACAATTAGTACCAGGGTTCAACACTTTTACAAACAAAATATCTGTTATTTCTTTATCCTTGAAATTTAATCTCTTATTTTATATAATCCGTTTACTCTTTATTATTTCACCACATCAGGATTATGTGAAAATCTTATCAAGAAAATTAATCAAAAATACTCAAATAATATAATAATAAAAAAAAAAAGAAAATGTTTCATTTCCTAGTCCTAGTTTCAACCCTTAATATATTTTACTTTAAGGAAAAATATTTTTTCTAGCAATTTGTGTTGGCATGTGCAAATTATATAATCAGAAAAAATACACAAATATTAAGCGTGACGCTTGAAGCTTTTGCTTTTGGATAGAATCAAAATATATTTCTGTAAATTATGGAGACGCCTAGTTTTTTGAAAACATATCAATAAATGGAATTAATCATCCACTGGATATTAGATTGAAATAATGTCCCGAAGGCTAAAAAAGAGAAAAGAATAATATTATTTTGTTGATAATTATTTGTTGTATCAAATTTCGCGAATATATGAATTTATGATTTTTATTTAACTTCCATTATATTCTCTAGTTATTCTATTACATTAATCAGCAACAGTATGACACGTGACAATCATCTCAATTATTATCATTATGTTATTATTTTATTTCAAATTTTTTTTGTACATTTTAAAGAAGGGGAAAAAACTATAACGATGTGCACACGTTTTTACAACAAACATTTTTTTTCGAAAAGTTAAATAATGTGTGCGTTAAGTTACCATGCTGATCACGATAAATTATATTAAGCCAAAATCTAGTTTTAAGTTTTAAAGTCAAACTTTATTTTTTTAGTGTAGAAAATTTCATAAAAAAAAAGTTTTTGTAACAAAAAATGAATAATAAAAAAAGAAAAGTATTAAATGCTGAGCTTATTTTTTAACTTTGAAAAGTTTCACTTTATAAGATGTGGTTGATTCTAACTGAGTAAATTTGTTACCCTTATCAAAAATCAATTTTCTGTTATGAAAATAAATTTCCCACAAAAAGTCAAATCTTTGGGAAAGATAATTATAATAAAAAGAAAAACGAAAAATGTTTAAAAAAAGAAGAAAAAAAAAAAAGAAATAAATGACAAAAAGAGAAAACGAAACGTGACTTCTATAACATAAAATTGTCTTAATTTGTCATTTTGTTGAAAAGATATTGTTGCATATACTGTCTACTTTTCCTATCTATCGTTACTACAGATTTCTCCCTCTTTTTCTTTCATCAAAAAAGCATAAAGATTAAAGTGGGATGAGTGGAAAATTGAGTAAATTCGATGAGATGATAGAAGGATAAAAAAAAAAAAGAAACAACAGTTTTCCATGAAAAATGATAAATCGTACGTGACATTTTCTTGATTGATACAAAAAAACATTTTTTTTTTGTTTCGTCAATTTAAATTTTTTTTTATCTGTTTTTAAAAGTCTCACAGAAAAAGATATTATTATATAAAGGGATATCTATATATATTAATACATACATATATATATATATATATATATATATATATATATATATTAACCATATCAAAATGCGTAACGATAAATATGATCGGGGCATTTATTTTAAATACATAAAAGAAAGTGGATGTAAAAAGATGATGTAAAAGAAAGGAATAAAAAAGAATAACAAGATACAATCAAAAACAAAACGCACGTGTTGATTATCATTTTTTATTTAATGGTGTTAATTAGAAAGACAAAAATAATTAAATTTTGAACTTTAAAAAGAAATTAATTGGAAAAAAGAATTTATAAAACATATATTTGAACCATAGTTAGTTCTGCTATTCACCGCATTGTGATTAAAGCAAAGATTCAAACCATTTAGAAATAAATAAGTTTTTTTTTACAAAGCTGAAAATAAATTTATGATAATGACGTCATTTGTACTTTGATTTGAAAAATCTTTTCAATTTGCATGATATGAAAAAAATGGAAGTAAAATAAAAAGGGAGGAAATTTTTTTATTTATATTTATGTGCAATGCAGAATTGGTAAAGAATATATGGGGGTGACTTTTGATGGGAGGTGGTTTTTTGTTTGCATTATGTAAGACGGGAATTTAATTTCTTTTTAGTTTCATTCTATATTTTAAAAATAGAATTTACGAATTTTATTAATTATATTATTTTGTTTCGGATATTATTAAACATAATTTCTAGTAAATTAAATAAATACATTGGAAGTAATTAAGAAAATCATTGACTATATATGTTGACTATATGTATTTGTGCAATAACCTTATGAACGTTCAATTATTATAGGATTGCAGTTAATTGACTTGATCTATGAAAGTTTATGTTTTAGTTTATTACTAAATGTTCTATTGCTATGCTATAATTCATAATGAATTATAACTATTATAACTATTTTTATATGTTAAACTTGAAAATGACCAAATATTAGGTAAAAAAGTGATGGATTTTCATAAATTATAATGGTGGCAAATATTATATCGTCGTCTATAGATGAAAAGCCGCCGGATAATAATTATAAGGCTATATACGTAAGTTACCAAAACTACCAAAACTTGCAATAATATAATTAAAACATTTCATGCCACTCTCTGTGTTCCATTAATATAATTTAATTGTTCATGCTTATTATTTCAATTTTACAAAAGAAAAAATTAAATAATATTCATGATGATGACAAATTTAATTTATTTGTTTTCATCATCATCATCAAAAATTTGAGTGAAATATTTTTTTATATATATTTAAACAAAAAAAAAAAGAAATGAATGAAAGCCCTTTGATCATTTTTTAAATTGAAAAGATATAAAGAGGAGTATTTTTTCTTTCCAAATATTAATAATCAAAATTAATTCCTTTTTTTTTATTTCAACATAACACAAACGTTCAATGTCCTATATAGGAGATATTTTCTTATCGTCTCATCACATTTACTAACTCATCATTTTGTGATAATCCTTTTTTGTGCATCAACCAAAAAATAATGTCCCTTTCATTCTTCTTTTTATTTTTAAATATTCATTAAAAAATGAAAATTCTTTAGGTAAAATTTATACAATTTATTATTGAAGGAAATTATATTTATATTTATATAAGAATATTGATGATGTGGACGATTGCGAAAATTTTCCTTTTATCTTTACATATAAATATTCTTATTTATATTATTCTTATAGTAGAAGAAAGTAAAAGAAAAAAAAAATATGAGGATTATAAGTGGAAAACTTTTTTTTACTTATAATAAAAAAAATGTCTTTGATAATGTCCCGGTTATTGAATAAACAACATAAAATAAAATTATATCCGTTCATTTATCATGACCATGATAACAGTCTTTTAAAACAAAAACAACTCTAAACATTTAATAATAAATTAATTCCATTGATAAATAATTAAATTAATTTTGGAAGAAAAAATTAATTTTTTGTTAGTTTTAAATTTTTTTATTTTTAACTCTAATATTTTCTTTCATATTAATTAAGATTTAATAATAAGGCATATAATTTGTAAATTATAGTTCCTACAAAGAACAGCCTATGCTCAAGGGAATTGTAATTGAATAAATAAAAAAAATTAGTTCTATAATCGGGACCACCGACCAATTATGCAACCAAAAAATTTTTAATCACAATATTTTCATTGCTTCACATCAGTTGAATAATTATTTCTGAATTTTATGATAATGTTATATGTAGTATATTGAAATATTTGCTAATGATCAAAGGCTATGGTAAAATATAAAGTTTGAATTCTATTGTTAGAACCAACTAATAGAAATATTAGAAGTGAACATCCCTGAGTTTAATAATTCTGAATCTTTTCTATGTTTAAATTTTCAATAAATTATTTTAAAGTTTTTTTTTTCTTTGTATAATATTTCTGAATTTCCTAAATTTATATTTCATACTTTTGCAATATCCGTTGTTTTTTCATAAAAAAAAACATTTTCTTATTGTCTTTATTTACAAAAAAAAAATGAAATAAATATTTTTGTGTGTCGTTAATCAGTAATAATTTTTTATATTTAATGATAAATTTTAAAACTATAAAATATTAATCAAAAGAAATAACTTATATGATTATATAGTAAAAAATATTAAAGAAGTTGAATTAAATAAAATATATGAAGAAAAAATTTTCTGATGTAAAATTAATACTTCATGCTAGAAATTGTTCAAGATTCGTATATAGATGCAATTATTATGTGCTACGCTTAAATAATAATTCATATGTTGAAAGGAATATTTTTGTGTAGGGGATAGAAGTGTCAACATCATATTGCAATATTTCATAGTATGTTTTTCTTATATACTTTTATTTAATTACAAAATTTTGCGTTAAGATTTTAATGCAACTACATATGAGTGAAAGAATATACTTTATGTAACTAGAAATATGTTTGATGTGTTGTAAGAGTTTTATAAACACATACACACACTCACACACATACACACATTATTTTGAGTTCATAATATTTACATTTTTATTTTCAAAATATTTTGATATTATAATTCATTTTATTCGGTTAAATTTTGTATCCTCTTTAATAATTTTTACGTCAATATTTATAGTTTCAAATAGGACCTTTTATTCAGACAATTTTTTCAGTTTGCAAATAATATTCATTTGCACACATATGAAATTCCACACTACATTGCAATAAGTTTTAAAATCGACATTCAATTTCCGGTGATATTTTATAGAAGTTTCTTTAAAAGAATAAGAAATTTGATATAGTCATGAAGTCCGTTTTTTCTTTTATATTTCTATTTTTTTTTAAGAATAATAATAATAAATTTTCTTAAGTACAAAAGATGTGTCTATAGAAATGAATATGACATCCAACGGTGAACAGCCAAACAATTTAATTCGAATAATCGTATATATCAAAAACAATAACTATAAAAAAGGTATTATGATCGATCAATATTAAGGATAATTGGTCGTTTTTTCTACCTAACATATCATAGTCAGTCTGTAAATTTTACTGCAATTACAGTATAGTATATTATCGTATGCCTATATAGAAATGTAGAATCTGAGGTAATATACAAACAACCACAATAGAAAAAATAAACAAAATGGCGCCACTTCGTTGAGTTAAGGTAATCACTCCTGATTTATATTTGTGGAAAATTTGTCTGGTATAGTAATTCTCCCCTTCATTCCTCTTATTGTGGTAAAGGAGAAAAATTAAAAGATCAGAGTCGGTTTGGTATTTTTGCTTAGATAAAACTTTTCTTTTGGGCTCAAAAAATATAATTTTATAATTAGACAGAAGTTTTAAAATTTATTTTATAACAATTTTCGACATTAAATATAAAATATTAAATATAAAAATCTTTGCAAGTAGAACTTACGCATGAACTAAAATAAATTTACAGACACAAAAATGTTTGGACACATGAAAAGAATGCATAGATCGTACAAATATACTGAAATTATCGCAAGCATAAAAATATTCTTCTTCAACTACCACATATTTCTATGTTTAATTGTCTAATAATGTTTTATTTTATGTATTGATAAGTTTAGAGTTTATATTGTAGGCATTAGATATAAAGACAAACAAGAATTATAACATTATACTATATTCACGTAAGCATGCATACAAATTGTAAATAAATAAATTAGCATAAATTTATGTTATCATAAATTCTTGTAATCAGATTTATATATACAGACTAGAATATGTTTACGCATATATTTTTTTATTAATCTGTGGCTACGGTACTATATATATAGCAACCAACACATATATAAGAATACAACACATGTATAGATTCATAGATATTTACATATATATGCATATATTTTCATCTAGTTTTCCCCCAAGATTTTCTTTATGTTTTTCTTTTGTTTATAAAATCCATAAGTTTGCGATTTTATAAACGTAAATATAAATGCATATATGTATTTAGGTACATACATATATTAATGTGTTATGATGAAGTTGAAGTCAGTTTTCAATATATTAATTATGAATATGCATATATAACTTTTACCTAAATATGTATATATTATGTAATATACAAATAAAATGAAAAAGAAAATAGAGAATAAATAATTTTTTTTATTTAAAACATATATACACGTCTGTATAATAGTATAAATATATACCCACAATAGGCAGGCAGTATAGTGACTTTGTTTATGTAGCCTGTAACTTATCCATATAATTTTTTCGGATCAAATGACAATAGTGAGTGTCACAATTTTGATAACAAAAATAAATTTGTGAACTAACAAGCCCGTGAAAGTTTGAAGAGTTTAACAAAATATAATAAAGCTGCTTATTAGGATATATATGAACATAATATTTTATTTTTAGTTTTCTAATTATAGGTAATGTGTTCTTCAACATTACAATGTTAATATAATATATTCTTTGTAAATAGCCTTTGACAGCCAATTTGGAAAAACACCTTCAGGACATAATCCTGGAAATCATAATATGCAAACACGTAACTCTCAAAATTTCGGAAAAAAATTTTTCTAGAGAATTTTTTTTTGAAAATAATTAATAAATACTTCTAAAAAATTAAATATGCACTGATGCATTTCAGTGCGTTTTTACTTTTTATAAAAACAACTAATGAAATTAAGAAAAATACTATATTCATTATTTACTCACAGAAAATCTCAGACTTTTGAAAGAAAAAAATTTGAGTTGGACTTAGAGTGTATGAGAGAAAGAGAAAAAAATACACTTTATATAATATTTTGCATTATGTGATGGAAAAATTAAAAATACATTTTTTTTTGTCATTAGTTATAGGCGGTTTATAAAAAAAATCTACAATTTTCTACCTGTAAATGTTTTTTTTTTCATCTCAACGCACGCTTTGTTTATTTAGCATAATACATAATTTTGAATAAATTTTGAAAGAGGTCTATTCAATTCACATCTCTAAAGACGTCAAAATATTTTTGGACAAACAAAATCTCCTTTATTGTTATTTATATAAAAGAATAAGGATGCGCGCACAATCGGAAAAAAAGGACAAGGCATAAAAATTTTAATCCATCATAATAAAAAGGAAAATATGTAATACTAAACTAGAATTGTTGTAGAAGAAGAAAATTGCAACTTAAAAAAAATATAATCACCCACCCATTGACCAAGAAGAAAAGAAAAAAGCAAATTCTTCTAGCCATTAAAAGTCAAATCAAAATCCATTTGATCATTTATAAGGAGGAGTAAAAAATTATTCACAAATTTCAAGAGAAAAGAGGGGAAATTAATGTAGAATGTAAGGTTCGTTTATTGGGTTGATGGTGGGGAAGAGTTTGAGGTAGAGTAGGATTCCATTGATGCAGCCAATCGATAAATAACTAATTACAATCACTAATTAACATGTTCCAATTGTTCAGATTCTGTTTAATAATAAAATTAGAGATTCTTGTATTACAGGGATTTTAAACCTTAATTACAATTGAACATTCTCTCCTTTTCACTCCTTAAAGTTTTATATATTGCTTCTATCTCGTTTTGAATAAATTGTACTTAAAAACCATTCGTACATAATAGTAGGCGTATCATACAATTATCCCTACTATTTCCTGAATGCAATTCACATACACTTTGATAAATTATTACACATAATAAATTAGACCACACCCTTTGTTGAATTAGTCTTGTTGGATTCTAATAAAATAATAATAATAAATATGTCGTTCCACCTCCTCTTTATGATATAATCTAAGAATTCTTTTACGCAGTAAAATGAGTAAGGGAGACGAAGAGTTAGTATTGTAGTGGAGAGGGAAACACACAAATAGTTATAGTTAATTCGGTGATGGGTCGGGCCATTTATATTATTTTTATTTTGTCTCTTTTTATCTTGAATATCATCTATCTCTTTTCAAATGAACATATTTAGGAAGAAGGAATGGGTGGGGAAGTTAGTGATAAGTGAGAAAAAGAGATGAAAAAAAAACTAAAAGATTTCTTTCCTTTTTTTACTTGAATATCCTATTGTTTGTTTATTTGAATTTATAGGGCTGCCAGAAGGTATCTGTGTGTGCATTGCAATGAAATTGAATGTGAACTGACGACGGCATGCAACAGCGACATCATCGTCTACCGTCAGTGGCTCTCAATCAACAGAGCACGCAAGCTGGAAATTTCTTTAAAAATTTCTCCTTCCGGGTTCTTATAAATATTTGCTAAGAAAATTTAAAATAATATCTTAATCGTTTTTCTTGCTACTATTTGTTCCTATTTAAAAAAAAAATATTTATTAAATTTTTATTGCCGGTGGATTTCATACAATAATTAAACTTTCGTTAATTGAGAGTGATGAAAGTGTGTTTAGTGTATAGGTAATAAACGACATAAAAAATAATAATTTTTAAGTGAAAAAGTGATAAAAATATTTTAAATATTTTTAAAAATTTCCATCGAAAAATTTTAACAAAACAAAACAACATCGAAAAAACAGATTTTTTCCATCCCTCTAAAACAAAAGATAAATTAAGTTTTTTTTCTTGGCTAAATTCTAATTTGCATACATTGCGCTTTTTGATCCGACGGTATTTGCATTTATAATTTGTCAGTTTTTGTTAAGGGTAAAAAAAAATACAACAGCAAAGAAAAATGGTTAGAAAATATTTGTGTTAAAAAGTGAATTTAAAATCTTTAAAAATTATTAAGTGATGAATCTTGAATCGATGCCACGTCCGGAGACGATACATGTGACAGCACCAGGAGCATTAAGTAGACCACCAACAATATCACAAACAATGCCACAAAGATCACCATTCGCCATACAAGAGCTGCTTGGTTTAGGTGGTGGCGGTGGTAATGATTCACATCGTACTAGTGGGGCTGTCTCAGCTGTAACACCTACATTATATTCCTCCGTCGGACAAAACCATTTTGCTGCTGATCATCATCAAATGACAATGGCCGCATCAAGGATGGCTTATTTTAATGCACACGCAGCAGTTGCTGCAGCTTTTTTGCCGCATAATATGACAGGCGGTAGTGGTGCGCCACTTGGACTTCATCATCAAGCGTCTGCTGGTGAGTTTTAGGAAAAATTCAGTTTATTAAAAATTATTAAAAGAGAAACAAAAGACACGAAATTCCGACGGACAAGTTTTCACAACAAGAATAAAAAAACAATAAAAAAGTACGCCACTGAATTGAGATTGAGAGAAACAAAACGTTCGTTCAAAAGTGAGGATCGTATTTCATAATCTTAGCAATACAGTGACTGACATGAAGAAATTTGTTGGATGGTTTCGACATTTTGTTAAATAACGCCGAATAAAAGTACTATTTTTTGATTTTATTTAATATTTTTGCCCCTTTATTAATTGAAAAGGGTACCGTCATTGATAACTAAACAAAGCTAAACAGAAGAACAAAAGATGTAAATTGCACACCTTTTAAAATTGAATTATTAAACACATACATAAATGAATAAGGCTTTCTTACAATTTTACAATCAATTAAAATTACTTCTCTCCTTCTCTCTGTCACTCTTGTTCCTTAGAAGAGAATATCACTGTTTTTTTTAAAGTAATAAAATAATTAGTTCTGACATGTGCTAGTCTGTCTCTATACACTCTGTTGTATGAATATATAATATAATATAAGAATAACTCACATACAATCAAAAACAAACAAATAAATTACCATAATGACACGAAACGGCATTTTAAAAATTTATACAGACCAGTTATTATTTTTCTATTTAAATATTTGAATAGAATAAATGTAATAACAAAAGAATGGTACAAACACCATCTCTACAATTGATTAACAATGGTGCCAAAATTAGCACTTTTCAAATATTAATTAATAAATTTGATTTTTCATTTTTTGTTCATAAATATTTTTACTGGAATTTACAATTTTTATATATTGATTAAAATTCTATGTGAAAATTGGCATCACTGTTTTAATGAACAACAAAAATTATTACTAGTATATGTGTACATGTAAGTACACACACACACACACACACACACACACACACACACACACACACACACACACACACACACACACACACACACACACACACACACACACACACACACACACACACACACACACACACACACACACACACACACACACACACACACACACACACACACACACACACACACACACACACACACACACACACACACACACACACACACACACACACACACACACACACACACACACACACACACACACACACACACACACACACACACACACACACACACACACACACACACACACACACACACACACACACACACACACACACACACACACACACACACACACACACACACACACACACACACACACACACACACACACACACACACACACACACACACACACACACACACACACACACACACACACACACACACACACACACACACACACACACACACACACACACACACACACACACACACACACACACAATATGCAATTACACATTCTAATTTTCAAATAGAATTTATCAATTTATACACCACAGAGTATACGTATTCAATTACACATGACAGATTTAATTTTTATGTTTTTTTATATTGTTTTTTTCTTTCATTTTTTTATTGTTATTCTTTATACTCTGGTTCTATATTTTATATTACGCATTGTTTTATTTTATTAAATTTGAAAAAAAAAACTTTCGGTATCAAAATATTGTTCAGAAATTTTATTTCATTACTTCATATTAAAACCTGTCTAAACAGTCCAATAAATATTATAAGAAGAAAGTCATATTAACAAATATTTGTTCAATGGTTAAATTTAATTTAATTTACTTCTTTTTGTTAAGTTTTAAATTGAGTTTATTTTTTTTTTTTTTTTAAATAATTTGCAAAAATAATAAAATATATTAAAAAAAAAAAATTACATAGTGGAAATAATATCGAAAATAATTAATAACATAAATTCCCATAAAGGTAGTGGTCCGATTAGAGAAGGATCGAACAGACAGAAATTATTGTATTTACATACTTTTTTATTGTTAATCATATAATTAAACTTTAATTCTTTTATTTATTGAGGATTTCATTCATCAAAATAACAAAATATTGTTTGTTTGTAATTTTTTCATATATCATAATTTATATGTAAATTATAGGGAATGATGTTAGGCTACTAGGTACAGATACATTTCTTAGATATATTGTGTCATTTGCAAAATATTACATGCAACTACACTTTTTAATCCATCATATGTTTATTATTGTATATAAAGTATGTGATTCTATAACACTCTACGTCTATAAAATATAGACGTTTTGTATTTATAATGTCGTAATATGAAAATTAAAAATGATAAAAAATTTAACTTTAATTCTAAACTTAACAGAAGTTAAAACTTTTGTCTAAAATTTTAATTATTGATATTTTTAAAACATTTTGGAATTTGGCAAAGTTTTTACAAAAGAATGAAAATTTTTCTATAATAAACTAAAAACTGTGCCAAATTTTAAAATAACGTAAATACGAGTGTAGTTTTTTTTTTAATTCGGGAAATGAGAAACGCTGCTGTATAATTTTATCATAAATTTTATTAAATTATAGAATATAAAAATACAATAAATTCATTCAAATAATTAAGATTTAATGTAAATTTTTATTCATTTTGAATTGAAATTTAAACTTAAATTTCACTGTTGATTACAGCGGATTCTCCTATATTTAATTTGAAATTTCATTTAAATATAAAGATTTTTGTTAAATATGAGTGAATTCTGTTATTTATTACTTTCCATCCTAAAGTTATTGATTAAGGGACTAAATGTGAATAATGAGTTTTTTTGAGGCAACAAGTATAACAAATTTGACCTTTAAAACTATGATGGAAAATATAAATTATATACAAAATAGTCCTTTATAAAGAGAAATTAAATATAATTAATTTAATTCTAGTATACAACTTTTTTTTTTTTAATATTTCTTTAGTATATAAAATAAATGGAACAAAAAAGAAAGGAATTGAAAATTAGGACAAATAATAATAATAAAATTTCTCTCATTTCTCGTAATTCTATGTTCACATCATCCCCTATACCTGTTCATATATATATACCTACTCTTAATCTAAGGTATAGATATACATAATTTCTGTGACAATTTAACGACGATAAAAATCTTAGTAAAATTAAATTAAAATGAAAATTCTTTTCGTCCAATAAAATCCTAGAAAATTCTACAGAAATATTTTTTTTTTTGTCTTTTCGTTCACTTCTTTTGTTGAAAGTGTTTTTTTTCTTTTCTTTTTTTTATATAAGAGATCACCCTCACTAATTTCCGCACGTACTTTATGTTTTAATCAACTTCTGGTTCTGAATAACCCTCCCTTCCCTTTGTTACCGTATACTGTATAACGTATATACTAAAAACCTTCAACCACCTCATCCTCTACCTCATCACTTTTTTTTTAAGACAATTCTATTTCGAATAGGATTTTCTACAGTTTTTTTTTGTCTTCTTTTTTTCTTTCTTCCTTTCTTTTCTTTCTTATCATTCTTTCTTAAGTTTTAAAATTCCTAAAGGTGATTTATAAGGGAAGAACTTGAATTGGTGGGTAATAAAGATTACCTTCTTATATATTTTGTTCTTTCTGTTTCTGTATAGACATTTTCGGTATGTATATCTATAGATAGAATTTATTTAAAATGTATATGAAAAGAAAGGCGAGTTAATTTGTGTGCGCGACTTCATTTATATAATTTAACAATGTTGAGTTTTAGATTGATTAATGGATACCCGGTATTTTTGTATAAATAAATGGTATGAGAATAAATCTGTTAGGTGGAAGGGTTAAATTAAATTGTTATTTTTCTTTTCTTTTTTTTTTTTTTTTGATATGAAATTAAATTTAACGCAGTTGCAATTTATATACAAAAGTCTTTATATAAATTCCCAATATTATTCAAATAATATATAATTTTACTAATTCTCTAAAAGGAAAATAATTTCTTGTTGTTGTCTTTATTGTTTTTATGACCTTAATTTTAAATAAATAAATTATAAAACAGACAACAATAACAAAAACTGTGTACAAAAAAAAATATGGAAAGAAATTGTATTTAGGTTTAAAATGTATATACATACATACATATATATATAGAAGGGAATGGTACGGAATTTTATTATAAAAATGGTATGAGGATGTCAAGAAGAATTAAAAGAAAAACAGAATTTTAATTGCACTTACATTTTATTATATTTGGAATTTCATAGTCGTTTTATATTCTGACAGGCAATGATAAAAACAACAACAACAAAAATATAGATAAAAAAAAAAGAAGTGTCTCAATTTACGTGAACAAAAAATATTTTTCTTTTTTTTTATTTTTAGATAAGACAAAAAAAAACAAATACTAATTCATTTGGAATTATATACAAATAATAAAAACAAGAGAAGAAAATTGTAAATGATTTCCTCAATTTTCACTTAGACTTTGAAAAATTATTTAAGAAATAAAAAAACATATACATATTTATAAAAGGACATTTCAAAACGTATGAATACGTATATGATACTCATAGTCGTGTTGAAGCATACAATATAATATATATTCATGCTTTCGATGTGAATGTTCAACACACGAAGGCAATAAATAAAATTTTAACTTTATAAATTATTGTTATTTATAATAAACATACAAAATCCGTAATTCTTTAAAATTAGGTAGATGCAATTAAGTATAGACAATCATAACAGAATAGTTACTATTTACTATTTACGTAACTTCTATATAATACACTCTAATTTATACTTTAAACTAAACATTAGTGTAACACTCGGGTACAAACATAATTTTCCATACTAATTTTTGTATTCACATAAACATAAAATTCAAACTAGTTATCGTGTTCAAGTGACACCTTAACTTTTAATGTATAGATTAATTTTTTTTCAGAATGCAATCAATATTACAAATTCACTAAGACTGTTCAATAAACTTTTGTATTTTTATACAATCGACAAATTTAAAGAAAAAAAAATAACCATTTTATGCAAAAGGTAAAAAACAAATTTTCTGTGAATTTTAAATAGCAAACAAAAAAAAAGTTGATGTATAGAATATTAAAATATTCTTTGTTACATATAAATTTGTTTTTCCATAACCCTTCATAATTTTCTTCACGCGCATATAAAAAACTCTTCAGCACTTAAAACAATTTCAACTAATTAACACCTATGCACACATACACTCAAAAGAGTTTTTGCACTTGAAATAAAAGAAGAAAAAAAAAAAAAAAAGAAAAATGTAGAAAAAAAAGTGGCATGAATAAGGTGGGTGGTTTTCGTTGTAAATTCTATAAAATATTTATATGTTTTTGTTGGTGTGAGATTAAATTTTAGAATAAAAAAGGATTGGTTTTGTTCTCAATCTTGATTATACGAAAAACCATCATATATAAAATACGCATAAATTTTATTTATCAAAATATTTTGTATTGAAGGAAAAAAAAAAAAAATACTATAGTTAGTATAGGAGGAAAAAAAAATGTATGTGATGTGGAAAAGGTTTACAATACCATGTGTACACGATTTTCTTTTATACATATATATTATTATACGAATATGCATATAGAAAAATAATCTTAAATGAATGCAAATGCATGAATATAAACGTCAAAATAAGAAGAAGAAGAAGAAGAAGAAGAAAAAAAAAAGAGGGAACTTGGTGAAAATTTTATTTATGTTTTTCTGTTCTTCATTTTTCTTATACCTATTTTATTTTGATTGTTTGAATATACTTCTTTGACTATTTAGATATATATGTAAATAAAAAATATATAGCAATAGAGCATTTATTATTATTAAAAATGAAAGAAAAAAAATTGAGTGCAGTAGTAATTAACCAGATATCTCAAATATCCACCTAAATAAAATTAAGGAAAATTATAGATACACTAAGATGAATTTCCATATAGTTTAGATACCTTTACCTATACACAAGATAATGAGATAGAGATAGACTATGAAAAAGAAAGGTAAAATAGAAGAAAGTGAAAGAAAGGAAAAAAAATTAAAAAATATAAAATTAAGATCAAATATCAATCAAATAAACATCAATACACAACGCCCCCAGGTGGCTCTTTTCTACATTTTTTTTTCTTAAAGTTTCTTATATAGAGAGAAAAACGATTGCGGTAATTTGAGCCCAATTCAAATAGTCTATATATTTTTACAAGAAACTTTCTTGTAGGTATATATAGGAAATCGACCTTCTTCTTCTTATTTCTCCCTTCGGAATGTGTTTTTTTACAAAGAGAGAGAAAAAAAAAGTAAAATAAATCTCACATACTTTGGTTTGAATGTGAATTTTGTTTTGTGTGATGTGTATATATATATAATAAAAGAAATGTAAACGTTTACCTTATCCTTCTTTGTTGGTCGCACTATTGTAAATTTTTTATTGCCCAGATAATTTGTTCAAAATAATAGACCACGTATATACGTATTTATGTGCATGGAAATATTCGTATGTATATATGTATACGTTTAATAAATGTGTGAAAAATGTAAAAGGATGTGATATGTGAATGTTTAGACTTGACCCGTCAAAGGGGAGTTAGTTACCTACTTAGCCACTATTCAATATGTTTGACCAACTTTAATAATATCCATTGTCATATTTTACCAATTGAAATTAACAAATGACTAAAGAAAGTTTAACATATAAACTAGACAATAAACATAAATCTCAAGTATATATGGACACTAACACGACATGTCAATTTTTTTTTTTTTTTTTTTTCATTTCCATGGTACCTTTTTTTTTCTTCTTCCAATAATGGTATAGTAATAATAATCCGATTAGTTTCGATTGCCCTTTTGTCCGTCGATTAACCGAATCCCTCTAAAGAATATAAGATGAATAAGATTATTATTATTTGTATGTTTCTTGAAGAATCAGCTGCTTACATTTAGAATAACAATATAGATTTTTTTTTCCTGTAATAGGACACTGTTAATATTTTATTTTTAGTCAATAGTATGACATACTAATTACGACTGACAGATTGAATAAAAAAAATAAAAATTAAACAGTCAAATATCGCTGAATGTAGCATTACGTATACTAAAATTATATTAAATAATTATATATTATACCTTTATGAACTGTCAAATTTATAAAACAAATAAGAATATCAATTTTTCTTCGGTACTTAAAGAAAACCAAAATAAATATCATAATTATTTTAACAGTGTGATAATACAAAAATGACACCTATTATAACACTTTAGAAAAAAAAAGAAAATATAAAATAAACTGTCAACACATAAGTTTTTTTTTTTTTACATGAATTGGTATATTTATTTTTGTTTATGCAGAAGAAACAAAAAAAAAAAGATCTCAATTTACAATAAATAAGTGATTGTCTATTTAGCTATGGATATAAATAAAATACCAATCGGTATATGTCTGTTTAACAGCGTCTGTCGTGTTTCTGTTCGTTCAGTCGGATGATGATAATGATGATGATGATGAAGTTGTTGATTATATTTTTTCTATTGTTGATACATATGTTTTTTTTTTATGTTTAACAATTATAGGTATGTGGTTATATATTTATAGTTATATGGTTATTCTGTTTATAACTATAATAGTTGTTAGCAAAAGTAGGTAGTATGAAGAGTTTACGTTCGATCAATATACAAAAGATTTTTTTTTGTTTTTAAAAGACGTAATTTTTTTTTCTATATTTATTTAAATTTAGTATTTTATGTTCATATATCCATATATAAGTAATTGAAATAAATTAAATTAGAAGGAAAATAGAAAGTATTAAATATTTGAATAGATGGAAAAGTAAACGGACACTAAACGGAAGAGATGTTTTTAATTGGTCAATGTTGTAAAGATATTCAATATAAGTTGTAAACATATCTGTATAATAAAATTGAAAGATTAATTTCTTTTATGAAATGATCGTACATGTTTGAGATCTCTTCACGTTAGATGTACATTTTTACATAAATTCCTTACATATAGATACTGAATATACGATCATATAATAATTGTAATTAAATCCGCTGAAATCTTTGTCAATTAATACTTTATTAAATATCTCTTTTAATTTCATATCTTGACTAATTACGATGGGAATCTGTCAAATTAGAAAAATAATGTTCTTTTTACAATTCTCTTGTGACGTTTCAATAGAAAAATAAAATACATATGATCATTTAATAATACAATTAAATTATGTACGTACCACGCCTTTATATGTAAAGGTATATTGCCTTGTAATTACAAATAATTATTAAATATGGTAAAACCTGTCAAATTGTTTGAATTGACATGACAGCATTGCTATAGTGAAAAGTATCGTCCGATGAAAGAGTTAAAGTTATATGTGTATGTGTATATTCGATTCAATTCCAAAAAAACCCATTTAAATATACTTTCTGACTGTTTCATACTCACTCATTCAACAAATCCATACATATTTATACTGTTTTGTTGTTCTTTATTTTGTTACCCAATTCGTCACAGTCACGTTCCAACATCCACCAGCCCACCAACCCATAAAAATATTAATTTTTAAATCAAATTATGGAATACAAACCATAAACAATCTTAAAATAAATTAAATAATTTACGGTACATTTCCTCCTCTCTCTCGCATATATATATATATATATTTTGTTGCTGTACAATAAAAAACCAAACGCCATCTCTTTCAAACTAAACAACTAAATTTGACGTTTTCTGTCCTCCCAAAAATTAATTGAATTATTTTCCCATTTAGGTTTTACAACAGAAGCAAAATCCCTATCCCTTTCATTTCGTCATACTCACACATTCTTGCTAAAATGTGTACAGATACAGGAGGTATCTGGCTGAATGAGATTATTTTGGATCATTTTAGAAAATATATGTGTAACGCAAAACGCTTACGTCATTTATGCAACACCCTAATAGCAAAAATCGTTGCTGCCACCAACCCTTAAAAAACGAAAGAAATATCGCAATCACCTATACGATGTTTCCCTTCCACCGTATACTATTTAAAATTCACATGTTCTTACATATAAAAAAAACTCATACATAAACACACATACATATGGATGGAGTGCTGTTGTGATTTAGAATGAGACAACCATCTCATTTATTAACAACAGAAAATATTAGAGAAAGGGTAAAAGGATTCTGGGGTATTGTTTTGTCGTGTCTGATTGTTTTTTTTTTTCCTTTATGAGTTTGATTGTATTATTTTCAATATTAAGGGGAATTAGAGGGGTATATTGTTAGTTGATGATGAGTGAAACAAAAAACCCTAGCAACCGTTTCTAGATGAAATTAAAATGGCGACGAATGGAGTTGTTTACAAAACAATAGAGAATTTTGTATATAATGCGTTTGTATTTATTTTGATAGTGTGTGTATTGTATAAGAACAGGGTTGTCTAATATTAAGACAAAGTCTTTTAATAGAGTATGTAATATAATTATCCACGATTGAAATTGAAATATATGAAGACAAACTGAAAATATGCAGAGAAAATATGCAAGATAAAATACGTATGCAAGGGTTAATAATTAAGTGGTTGTTTTTATTATTATTATTTTTTTATTTTTAAAGAAAATCTACCGACTGATATTTTTTTTTTCTGAAAATATGTAGAATAAAAATTAAAAGAGAAATTTGAAACTTAAATATATGGCAATTCAATATGGCGTATCTCAATATAATAATAAATGTGATGGTGATGAAGTGAAAGTGACATATGATTTTTGTCATTGAAAAAGTCGCAGTATCAAATATCATATATGAATGAATATTTGTATACAGTAAATTTGGCGCCACTGGAACGACAATATGTATTCTTTATCCCGCATTCACACTTACACATTAGACATTGTTTTTGCTTGAAACTTTTTTTTTTTTACTTTTTTCATTCTTTCTTTATGTCTATACCTAATATCTTTTTGGATAGAATATTTATATTATTTTCATCTAATATTTAATTATTAAAATAAATATTATAAAGAACAAAAAAATAAATATTGTGAAATAATTTATAATAAATAAAAAGTTTATTGATCAACATTTTTATTTGACTTCCGAGTGTCTGTTTTTAATTTTGTATATGTAGAAGAATAGATATAATATTTATTTTATATGTTATTTTAGTTAACGAAGTGATCGACAAAATTTTATACACTTGAATCAATAAAATATAAATTGAAGAACAGAAGAAAATAATGTAAAATAAAAGATGGAGTTTAAATAATAATAATAATAATAATATCTATTAATAACAATAACATTTCTCTATAACTGTTAAATCTGACAGATGTAATGGTAATTAAGAAATTGGACTAAAATTAAACGGAAATGAGAGTATTATTGTATAATATATAGAATAGAAAAATGAAAAAAGAAAAATGTTTCAATTTAAATATAAAATCCTTTAATTTTAACACACCCATATTTTTTTTATTATTATTAAATAGATCCAAATATATCAAACATTTAAAATTTTTACCCTTTTTTATGTTGTTGTTGTTGTTATTATTGTTGTTACTATTTGTTATTATTGTTACTGTAAGCGCATTAACAAAATGTCAATAGTCTATAGAATAAAAATAATAATAAAAAAAAAAATATGTCACCTCATATTACACACATTCTATAATCATGTAACAAACTAATAATTTGTGTAAATATTTTGACATTCATAATAAAAAAAAAAAATAAGCCGTCCCTTTTTTTTAACCCGTTCATATTTTTTTTCTTTTTCAAACATAAGTTTTAATATATTTAATTTAAACAAATAAAAGAAGAAAAAACAATAATGGGAACGCAATATTTTTAGATGCGAATGTAAAAAAAAGAAAAAATGTTATCATAATAATAGAACGGTGTTGACAGATAAATTATAAATTTTAAATGTATATAAATTTAAAATGAACTACCGGACCGGGTTTCCGTTGTCTAATTTTTATGTCATTCTGATAAAAATCTTTAAGTTATTAAAGTATTTAAGTTATTATAAGGATTTTATTATAAATAATCATTACCATAAGTTTAAAATTCCAAAAAAAATTATTATTAGTAAAAAATTATAGTTAAAAATAAATGATTTCTTTAATTTACTTTTTCACTTTGAAAATATCAAAAATTTGTATTTTAAAGAATTTTTATTTTTAATGCTAAATAACTTAATTTAATTGATAATCTTATTCACATTCATATTATCTTGTGTTATTTAGTCATTATACTGAATAATTAAAAACATTATGCAATAATTTTCTTTTGAGTTGCAAAAATATAATTATGCAAATAGGTAAATAAAGATAAAGATGAAATGCATTACATTTATTCATATTATAAAGAAATTTATAAAATAATTTTAAAATATGAATTATATAAAAACAAAGGAAACTTTATGTAGCATGTCAGACTTACATGGAAGGGTATGCACATATATACATAGGCGCACATAAATTGATTTAAGGGAAAAAAAAATATATATGAGATTGTGTGTGCGTGATGTGCGTGTTGCAAACGATCCTTATACATATGTGTACATATATATAAAGTAACATTATATTTATTTAGAAAGGTCGAAGGGTGCCCGTGACGAAAAGGCGTGACTAAACTTAAATTATGTAATTATTAGGTGTTTTTGGGTTTGAAAAAATACAATACAAAATATAATAGTGGGGTGATCAGGTGGAAAGGGTTATAATTTATAAATGTCTTACCTATATAAAATATATAAAAAATTTGCCAATTTTAAATTATAAAACTGACACAAAAAAAAAGGGATTTTTTCCCTTGTCACCAATCACTGACTTAACAATGTAATTTAATTACAAAAAAAAAATGTATATATACCGACCCAAATAAAAAAAATACGGTCTCTTTTCGAAACATGACATAAGAAAAAAAAACGTTATAGAGAAGAAAGGAAAAATTTCTTATCGACAAAAAAAAAAAACAACTCCCCAAGAAAAACAAGAAAAGAAAAAAAAACGAGTAGGGAAAATCCTCTCTCTCGCGATTAGGGAAAATTATATAATTGAAAAGAACTGATGAGTGAAAACGCCAGAAAAAAAAAGAAGAAAATATAATATAATAAGCGTTTCTAATCCTCCAAAAGCATCTTCTCATACCATATAAAATGAGAGATTTTGTCGCAAGGGGATAGAGAGGAAGGTATTTTACTTTTCTCCTTCCATTAAAACTCATTTTAAAAGAATTATTTTTGGAAGATTTTTGTTCAGGGAAAAAAAAAAAAGAAGAAAATAAAATAAAATAAAATTCATTGTTGCTTAAGACATGCGGAGTTGAAAAGTGGGTGGCTGGTATATAGAGACCAATTCCGTAATTCTAAAAACAGTTCAGGCAGGAGCTGCCTGATATATAGGGGAATGTGTTGTATTTTAAAATGAAAGAAAGCTCAAGAAAAAAAAAAACAGAAAGAAAAAATAAAGGAAAATCTGAAGATTGGATCCAATTAGGAATTTAACCAACAATAGAATAACAAAAATTGGATTTTTTTTTCTGGCTTTATTGTTAGGAAAATGAAAAATAAGTAAATGAAAAATGGTTTGAGAAAATGTATATACAATATACATTGGTATAGAATTTTCTTTCGTTCATTTTGTTTATAGATATTTCAAATTAAATAAATAGCTTTTTGGATATATAAGGATAGAATTAGGAACCCAATTAATATTACAAATATCAACGTTATATCTAATTCGTTTTTTTCTTATTTTTCTATATCAATCCTAAAATATATTTTTCTCTTGGTTTAAATACATATATAGATAAAGTTACATAATCACATATGCATATGTATATATATTTGTATAATATATATATATATATATATATATGAAGAGAGATAACAATGACCTCTATAATAATATATAGTTCATGAAACATAAAATATATACGAAGTGGCTGACTATCGGTGAATTTACGAAGTACAATTTTGTTTATTAACTTTTGACTGGTAATGTTAAAATAGTTTTGGAAATTTTAATGAAAAGAAGGGGATAGTTCATAGGGTTGTACAAAACTATTTTAAATGTATAAAACTTTAAAGTTTATAATTTTCTTTTAAAATATAATATGTTTAGAAAATTTCACTCAATTATTTAATTACATAAATATGTTTAATCAAGGAATGTCATTTTTCTTTTGTACTACCCTGTTATTTAATTTCAATTTTGAAAATGTCCTTTAAAAATTATCGTATTATGGTGGACATTAGACATATTAAGTAATGATATGCCGTATTTATATAAAAATATATATAGATATTTTAAGGGAAGGGGATAGTAGAAAATGACCTTAAATACTGATTTATGTATAGAAAAAGGGTTCCTTATTCATACTGTATGCATGTGTATATTTAGCCTAGACGCATATATATATACATACAGATACATGTACATATGTGTGTTTTTACCCAAGAAAGGTTTTTCTTTATAATTTATGATCATTTGATTAATTTAATTAAAAGTTTAATTTAAAGGTTTTTGTGGACAATTGAACTTTGTAAATTATTTATACAATTTTCCATTTAATTTTCTTCTATATATACACATAATGTTATTTTAACTTGATTATTATTATTATTTTCTATTTTATCATAATGTCGGGATATGATATATGAATGACCTTTTATGACCGATGACGAATTGAATTAAGTCAAGTGCAAAATGTGAAAATACAAATTTTTGTTATATCTAAATAAATCAGAATTATTTTCTGAGTAAGTAACTTCAAGGCATTTTATGCAAATCAAATATAAAATACGATTAGATTATTTCTTTAAATATTGCAATACACAACATAAAAGCCGTTCCCATAAATTTATAAATTTTCTTTTAGTTTTTCAGGAATAAATATTTATAAGGGATTTTTCTTTCTAAGCAGACTAATTAAATTTTCCTAAAATTCAACAAATAAATAAATTAACAAAAAACAATTCACGAATATTTGTAATATTTAATGTTAACGCATACAAAATGTAATGTATTTTATTTAATATTTATTCGACTATGTGTCTGTGACTCTTTGTACCATTTATGTATATAAAAATTTAGTTTATACAATAATCATTTAAAGGTAATAATAAACGTAACTGCTATAAATTGAACTAATGGTCGTGTGGTATTTTCATACTAATATGTTGAATGAAATTGTGTTTGTGTGTCTATGATTCTCTTCAGTGGAAATTTGTAATAAAACGGGTAATAAATGTAAATATATATCTCCAAACACACACACACACACAAACACACACATTCACACATGCAAATACATCCATAGAGAAAAGTCTATAAACAAAATTGAGTCTTTTATATATAGTTAAATGCCTAGAAGTTCAATGTATTGCCTATGTATGAATGTATAAATGAGTTTGTGTTTGTTTTTTACACGGATAAGAACAAAACATACAAAAATATATATATTGTGTTATATAAATGGGGGGGATGAATATATGTTTATATATGTGTTAGGTGCGAGGAATGATGGTATATTGGGTAAAGCAATTTTCATATGTGGAATGTCACGGAATTAAGTCGACTCAAAGCTATTTAGGGCATTTTATATATAGAGGGGGTGTGTGTCGGCGATATCACAAGACTAACATATTTATGACCTTGGAATTGTTAATGGTTTGTGTCTTTGGATAATTAAAACCAATTTAATTAAAATATTTTGTCCATTTGTTTTTGTCTTTTTTCGTCCTTTTTTTTATGTTCTCACCTAAAAAGAAAACCCTCTCATCTTATTCTATATATATATAATCTAATTCAAAACGATCATATAATATTCATAGCACTGTATAATACTTGTGCGACTATATATATTGCACAAAGAGATAGAGATAGAGAAAAAGAGAAAGAAGACTTTATGAAAAAGAAAAATATATAAAATAAACATATATACGTACGTATATGTACATAATACTTTCTCTTACATGTATAAAATGGTTTTTCAAATGTTGAAAAATATTTAAAAAGAAAAATAAAATAAAATAAAAAATGGTATATAAATGATATGACTCTCTGCAATATATAAAATGGGGTAGAAAGGGTTGGTTTTCTATACAGAAACATACACATATACACACAAATACATAATAGAGAAAGAAAAAAAAATATATAGAAAGAAAAATATTTTTCAACCAAACACACAAATTGGCAATTATCCGTAACGAAATACGAAAATGAAAATTTTCCAACTTTTTGGCATATTTTTAAATGGGGAGAAAAATGTGTATAATGTTTACCCAGGATGAGTATATATAATATATATGTATACACACATATAAAACTATACTATGCTAAAATATACCTACATATAAAATAAGGGAATGTGTAAACATGTGTACCAATATATATCCCCATTACCATATGTGTATTGTGTAACTAATTTATATATTATATGAAAAATTCTTTTAATTTTGGTATAAATATATAAAAGAAACAACGTGAAAATTTACAATTTATACAAGAGTGAAAATATAAAATGATAATAATTTAAAATTTTTCTAGATCAATTTTTAAACATCATTTCCGTTTAGAAGAACAAAAATAAAAAAAAATAAAATATACAACACACAAACTCCCTGAACTAATCGTCTTCTTATATACAAAGATTTCGTAAAACGCGCGCTTGTATATTTTCATAGTATAAGATGGGAGTATAAGATGGGGTGGTTAAAATGTTATATAGGATAATCGAATGGGAAGAGAAGTGATCTCTTGAAAGAAAATCGAATTATTATTATTATATTATTAGATGATGGAAGCTGAAAGTGGGTGTTTATATGTATATGTAAACTGTGAAGAATAGGGAAAATATATATTCCAGTTTCTTTATTTTTCATATATATATATATATATATATATATATTTGTATCATCCCTAAACCCAATCAATCAATCAATATAAATACGCGAAAAATAGATAAAAGGCGAGGGAGAAAATATATAAGAAGGATATTGAAGATCTTACGCTTATATTTTATATACAAATTGATTTCACTTTTGAAAATTGCCAATTTTAAATTAGAATCGACCAACTAGAATGGAATGAGTTTGGTTGGTTTTTTTTATATTATGGATAAACATAAATGTCTTAATAAGTAAAGAGGGTTTTGTTTTTATTTTTTTTTTTACAAACATTCAAATATTCTAATAAAAATTCATTTAAAATTACACAAAACAAAACTATTTTCTAATAATATTATTATATGTTTGTTCATTCGTTTCGTGTTTTTTAACTTTAACTTTTATATTTTTTATATTTTTGATTCCCTTCAGTTTTTTCTATGCTAAATTCAATGTTTGTTTTTTTTTTCACAAACCCCAAATTGAGATTAAGACATAAAAAGTGTATATATACCTGGGGTATATACATATACATATACACATGCATATATACAAGTAACGTCGTGAATGATTTTCCAATTTTCTTTAATCATTTATAATTCATGGGGTTTGTGGCCGCAAGAAGATAAAAATACTGCTTATATGGTTGTATTATATATACAGGAACTTGATCGTAAATGGATTTTTCATTGAGATAAAATGAAAAGTATACAAAAAAAAAAAAATAAATAAAATGTATAAAGTAAAGACGAGAATATATATTTTATTTTTCTGATTCTATATATGCACTTTTTTCTTTTTCGTCTAAATTTAAAGATGTACGATTTCTCAATACACACAGAAATAAATCAGTAAATAAATAATATCAAAAATTTTTAACAATCGCGGTTAAAATTGATTTTTCTTATCAACTTGATTAACTCAATGTAATTTATTCATATTTATATTAAATTAAATTTTATTTTTTTTTTTTTTTTTCTTGTATTCTAACAGGTATTGGATCAATGGATCACAGCAAAGATTTTACTGTTGACGGTATTAATGGTTTTGGTAGTAAAAAAAAGAAGAAAAAACGGAGACATAGGTATGTTTGATGATCTAAACTAAAACAAATGAAATCATTTAATTTATTTTATTTTCTTTTAAAGTCGTACAATTTTCACAAGCTACCAATTAGATGAACTGGAAAAAGCATTTAAAGAAGCACATTATCCTGATGTTTATGCAAGAGAAATGCTATCATTAAAGACAGATTTGCCTGAAGATAGGATACAGGTGAGTGGTGAGAGTTCGGTTCTGGTAAATGCGGGGAATACTATATATAGATATATTTATACGCTATAAAACTATTATATAAAAACAATAACAATGTACCTAGTAATTTGATCGCAATTATATGAATATATTAATGTATATGCATATATATACGTTCGTTTTATATTTGTACAAAGAAATTAATAAGGTGTTGATGTTGGCAAAATAAAAAATGGCTGACAGAGTATAGTAAAGGAAAAAAACAAAAACCAAAAACAGTTGAGATGCGTCTTTTAAGACAAATTTGACATGAGAAAAGGAAAATTTTACAAAAGACAAAATAGTTGAGCCAATTTTTTCTTCTTTCGATTTTGATTTTTTTTTTGACAGTTAAGACAGACGGATCGGTTATGTGTCATAATGAGATAATGAACTTATTTGTGAATTAAACTCAATTAAAATATCGAATAACATTACATACATAAATAAAATGCAAAGACGGGCCGAAGACAAATCTTCACTCATAAAAAAAAACAACTAATTTTTTAATTAGAAAAAAAAAAACATTATAAATTCTTTAGTTACAACGTCACATGTACACACACACACACATACAGACATAATAGGTGACAACTCTTATGGTTATGAAAGAGGGCCAAAGTCGGCCATGTTTACAATTCAACTTTTTCTTTCTTGCTTTTATATTATTATTATTATTATTTATTGTTGTCACTATATGTACTTTTGATCTCCAACCGAGTCGGCCATATTTCTTTTTATTCCTTTTCTTTTTTTTTTTTTTTTCTTTCATTTTTTATTAATAATTTTCTGATTATGTATTTTTCTTCCTTTTCCATTTGGCAATGCATACATACAGAACAAATGCACACATATAAGAATTTATTAGTTTTTTTTGATATATACAAACTTTGAGAATTGTATATATGTGAAAAACAATAGAAAAATATTTACCCCAAAAAACACGCATAATAGTGGAAAAAAAATAACAGAAAAACAAAAACAAAGAAACAAAAGAAGAAGAAAATGATGAAAAAAAAAAACAGAGATAGTAAAATGTAGGGGAAAATTATGAAATAATATTTTTTTGTATCTGTATTAGTTCACATGTTGAACACAAAATATAAATATAACGGAAAATTAGGCATGCGCATTGGAAAAATGTATATATAATAAAGAGAAAAGTTAGAGCAAGATAATAATGCAATCGAACAAATTCACTGATTGGCTATTCAGTTGTAATTGGTGTGAATGAGACAAATATATAATATTTAGATTGGTTCAATTGAGGAGATTCTTGTGTGTGATTATTTGAATTTTTCCCCATAATTTTTTATACAATTTTTTTTTTATTTCTTCTTCTATCTCTTGTCATAAGAAAATGGCCGCAGTTGTAAAGTTTTTTTTCTTTGTTTATTGGAAATTAATTAAAAAAGTAATTTTAAAATTTTTAGCACAAAGAAAAATGGAAAATTCAGAAAAAAAAATCTTCAATTGAAAACTTTTGTAAAAATAAATGAAGATGAAAGAGAAGGAAATAAAAGTAATCTTTACAAAATTAACAATTTTCCAATTAAAATCAATACCGTCGGCTGCCTTTATGGTTTCGTTTAAAAATTATCCCCCAAATGTTTATATGTTTGCAAATATATATATTTTTGTCTGTAGAAAAAGAAATAAAAATTTTAAGAGAATGGGGAGCGACTGTTGTCTAGAATATCGTCGAAATTATGGACGGAGGAATTGTATATAATTTCAGCATCATAATGATAAAATTGCGAAAATGGCGTTCTGAATTTTATGTATGCAAATTATTTGGAGTGGTGTTGGGGGAATACTACTAGATAAAAGAGAAAAACAAGGGGAAGAGAGAAATTGAAACGTGTTAGTAATTAATTGCCTTGTCACGTTTTGTCTGTTAACGTTGTTATCTGATGGCGCCATATTCTTTTCTTATATAATATAAGTATTATGCTCAATGTGACGTTTAAAACGTCAAGCAAAAATTAAAAATGTTTTCATTATCCCCCACGTATACATATTTTTTTCTCTTTGTATATACCTATATATTATCCTGAATAGTGTTTATATGTATATAGGTAAGTATATATATATATAAAATATATATAAAATATATATATAAAATATATAACGCAGCATAGGAAAATTTTATATATATCTATATATATATACAAATCTATTTAGAAATTTTCATTAATATATTGAACTCAAATTACATCATTAGCGCAAAATACCGCACGAGTCCATCGATATGAAAACCGTTATAGTAATTGTGGGTGATGCGGAACGTGTATATTAATATAAAATATATAGTGAGTGGTATGGAAAAAAAGAAAAGCGAACACTGCTGTGTTGGTCTTAATATTTGAAATTGATCAACATTAATATACATATTTACACGAAAAATATTATTTAATTAAATTAACAAAACAAAATGAAATTAAAAGAAGTAAAGATAATCATCCCCTTGTTCTATTTAAAATATATATTGTCGAAAATTCATATCACACAATTTATATATGTTTAAAATGTATAAAAATTAAGTACACGCACATTCATATATTGAATATAAGTAAACAACTTCTATTCGTTAATTAGGGAATTAAGGACAAATTTAATAACGTTTTATTCCGTTTTTACGATAAAATTTATAACTCATTTGATTAAAAAAATTATTACATAAAGAATATAATTTAATTGTCCCTATAAAGGTAAATGATTTTTTTTTTGCTATACAAAAATATATGGGACAGAAAAGATAATTTGTTGATTAATTTCGTTATAATAATAAAAATATTAAAACATGAAAATCGTGAGAAACATATTTTTCTTTAGAAATCTATTTAATATGATTTTTCCGGTAAAAAGAACTATAGAAATTCGTCACACAATTAAATTGAACCTTAAACGACATCTGTCGGTTACAGACAAATCTGTGTCATCACTCTCACAGTTGGATGTCCGGAATCTATTTTACCTACACACATTTACCAATATAGTACATAAATACACATTTTCATTTACACATAGACATGATTAGATTATGTGTGAAAAAAAAAACAAGCAAAGAAAATTTCACAAAAAAAAAAAGAAAATATTTAAATAACCCCTTAATGCAGACACAAAAAAATTCAAACCAACCATAAAATATGTAAAAAATGTCATTGTAAAAGTTACTCCCACAACTAAACTGCATACCCTTAACTTCATATATAATATCACACTTTAAATCATATCAACCTAAATGACATCACACTTATATTGAAGTCACCTTTTTATTTTTTTAAATAAATTTTGATTTCATTTCTCTTCGCTATATAAAATTTTTTTATTGTTGCTATTTTTATTTTCAACATTCGATTGTGCATTTTTATCGTATGGCGTCTCCACATAAATATACCTATTGTTGTATATACATATATATCTCATATACACGCTTATATATTTGATATTTGATTGTATTGTATAGATGAAAAATATTGTCGCTTTTGTTAATTTAATTGGAAAAAAGGAGAAAAAGGTTTGTCTACAATCTATATAAAAATGTATATGACATCAGAAAAATGTCAATCACATGATTTTGACAGTTTTACACACATACAATGTGTAAAATTGAAGTTATATGAACAAAAAAAAAGGCGAGTTATTGAAAATTTGATAATTTAATTGTGTTATTTGTGTGGGGATGAGATTCAGATATATTTTTGAAAAAAATGCTCAGTTTAATATTGTCAATAATGACAATTTTTTCTTCATAATCATCAGAATACAAATGTATAGAGAAAGCTAAGAAATATACACACACACATATACATATTGTGACAAAAAAAAATGTAATCCCTTTTTTACTAGCCTGTTAAAGTATAATGTAAATAGTTAATAGTATGAGAGAATAGATGTTAAACTATTATTCAATTTTCCTCTTACAAACCATATAATATTCATTACTCATGTATTTGGCATCCCTTAATTTAAATTTAAGTTCAAACAATAAGGATATTTATATGGGATGAGTAAAAATATATGAAAAATTCCGAACCCCATAATGTGTATGTATGTTAGTGTGTGTGTGTGTGTATATGTATGTATTTTCAATGTCCAATCTAGTCTTTTGTTTATGTATCTTTATATATGCTTGTATTTTGATACTAAATTCTATATTGCGACAAGTGAACTGACTTAAACCTCATCATCATCAACAACACCATATAACTCACACTATAATATCGTATGGTCGTTATACACATATATATATATATATATATATATACATAAACATATACAATTATAGAATTTTCCAATAGAAAATTTACCCTTCATGTACCATAGCAACAAACTTCCTCCCTCCATATATACATGCAATATTTATCTATTTACAGGGGTTTTTCTTCATGATGGGATAATAATGATTAATGTCTGTTAATTGTTTTTATTTTTTGTTTTTGTTATTATATATTTGTTGTTGCTGTTTAATTAGAAGACAATTTTTATTTTATTGTATTAGATCTAAAATTTTTAATAAGACAAAGATAAATGTTTCTCCGTACATTTATACATTTACATTTATACATGCCTATTGTCTTTCTATATGTATACGTTTTTCATTCTTTATTCAACCAACACAAAATTATATAGTTGATTAATTATGTTTTGATTGACTTTTGTGTATAAATTATTTATATATACATATATATACGCTAATGACGAAAGATGATGATGATGATGATCATGATGGTAAGAATAAAAAAAAACGTATATTGTTTGAAAACAGAAATTTCACTTATCTGTATAATAGATGATTAGTTTATACAAAAAGGGTTGATGTTGTTCCATTTTTTTTTTTCTGTGTTTATTTTTTTTTTTTTACTTTTTGTATAATTTAATGAACAAGTTGCTTTTAAAATAAATATACTTGAAACTATTTTTAACGTTTCAGAATATTCTAGGTATAGGTAAATAAAATATAATATAGAAAAAAAGAAAAACTCTCGTACAATGAACTTGAGTTTATACTCTTGATCGTCGTCTTTTTTTTTTTTGTGGCAAACCATAGACACCCAATTATGGTTGTATTTCTTCTTCTTTTTTTTTTTATTTATTTTTCTTATTTCTTTTTTTCCGAAATTGCAACTGTCGACAGTTTTGTTGTCTTTGTTCGTTCTTTTTTTTTTGTTTGAAAGCATCAGAAAGGGTTTATTTCTTGAGTATATTTTTTGTTAATTGAATAACCGGACACCGTTAGAGACACGTGACATTTGCAAGATTATGGGTACGGATAAGTCAATTAGGTGTCTAATTTATCATAGGTTATAACATATAATATAATATTTTATAGAAAATTATTAAGGAGTAAATGTGGCATAGTCATTGTCTATGTATTTATCCAAATAAACAAAACAAAAACATTCTAATTTAAAAATCTTGAAATTTTATTTTATATATGAATTGTCACAGTCAATTTTTTATTTAATTTGATCTTGTTTGTAAGATGAACGCGGCCACTTTTTTTTTTTGTTTTGTTATTTTTCCCATAACCTAAAATTAACACCTTCATCTGGTAATACTATAATAATAAAGAGAAATAAAATAACAATAATAAAAGAATTCAGTCAGATGAAACAATAACAATATAAAGTAAAAATTTTAATGTGCAAATCATCTAATGTCAGGTTATATTTTTTTTTTTAACAAAAAAAGAATAAGAAGAAAAGATAAGAGGAAAAGGAAGAAAGAAAAGAAGAAAAATAACAATCGTTACATACTTACATATATATAAATTATTTTGTATTTTTTAACCCATATCCTATAATATTTTAATTTCATTAAAAAAATAAATATATATATATATATATATATATAAAAGACGACGGCGGGTAAGACAGACCGTGAAAATTAAATAATAATAATAATAATAATTTCGTAAACGTCATCTGTACAAAAAAAAAGAAAAACAACATCTAAAAGTTAAATAAACGCGCGCGGTACAAAAGTTAAACCATGACGTTAACAAAAAAAAAACAAAACAAAAAGGAAACAATGAAACTGTAAGAAATCATTCAATACATACACAAATACTTAACAAAAATTTAACGCAACTCCTTCAAGTTATAAATTTGAATCCTTTAATAAAAATTCAATTTTAAAAAAATGTCAGAAAATTAACTCAATATAAACATAAAGTTCCGTTTTATAAGAAAATAAATATTATGATTAATCAAGAAATTATAAAGAAAATAAAATACTTGAGAAATAAAAAAAGATGAATAAAAAAAAAAAAACAAAAAAGAAGAAACATTTTGGTTTTATATTCGGTTTTATATTATATACCATTTATTTACAAAAGAATTATAGATTTATTGTTGTTGTTGTTGTTGTATTAATTGTATGTATGTATAAAAAAATTTATAAAAGAAAACATTTCTATTCTATTTATTATATTTTCTTAAGAATCAATCAAAAATTAATAAGTAGCAATATTTCGATTTGAAAAAAAAAGATAAATTAAATAAATATATACGTGAGAAGTGCGTGAGAAATTAATTTGAATTTCACATCAATGAATAAATATTCAAAATAATATGATGTGATTTTTATGTATTTCAATTTTATCTTTTTCTTAATAATCTAATGCGCAAGATGAAGACATCAAATGAATAACATTTGAAAATAAATATAAATAAATAAAACCACGTGTTTGATAGAAATTTTCGTTTTTGTTTTGAAGTTTAGAAAAAAAAATAAAAATAAAATTAAATTAAATGGAAGAATTTTATTTGTATTAAAACAACAACAATATTATTAAAGTGAAGTTATATTTGTTCAACCAAAAAGATTTGTTGATCCTAAATATAATATATAACAGAAAGTTGTCTATTTTTATATAAATTATATTATTATTGAATTGGACACTTAACTAATTACAATTTCAATAAAAAATATTTAATGCGTACAAATATAAGTGGAAGATCAATAATATTGTAATTAATTTTGATCGATTATATGTTTTATATTTATGATAAATTTGACATTTAAACTTATATTTCATTACAAAAATAACGGCTAAAAATATTTACATTTATTAATTTTTCTACTTATATGATATATGATCAAAAGCCAAAAACTTTGATGCAATTCATGGAAAGTGGAAATAAATAAATATTATATTGTCTTGTCATTGTCATGCCATCACTATTTTACTTCACTAATTTTTTTTCTTTTTTTTTCTTTAATAAAAATGAACGGAAAAAAAATTTATAAAAGAGAAAAAAAAAAATATAATAATTGATAATTGAAAAAGGTAACAAAGAGTCAAGTGTCAATGCTTAACATAAATGGAGTGCACTTTTTTTTTCTCTCTCTCTCTTTTTCTTCTGTTTTGGAGACAAAGACTTAATAACAATAATATTTTCTCTTTGTTGGATGTCATTTAATAGGTACCTATAATTTTTGAAAACCGCCATTCAAATAACTATCTACCTATTATTATTAAATTGACCACACACATTGTCTAATTAGTTAACAACATTTTTTTTTACGTTTTTCAAACGTTGTAAGTGGATGACACAGTAAAATTATACATTATTATAAAAAAAATTTTGTATTCTTAGAAAAATGATCCACGTGTTTTTAATTTGTAGTACATATTTTTTTTTTCTTTCATTATTTCAAGTGTTAAATATTTCTGTGAACATATTATACAATCTACACAATGTATATTTATATATTTATTTGAATTTAAATTCATTTATAAATATTCTAAAATTCTAAATTTATTGTTGCAAAAATCAATTTATAATAATAAATGCAATCGTTCAACCTTTATTAATTTTATTATATGTAAATTGGAATATAATTAATTAATAATCATATTGTCAGTTCATTTAAATTATATTTGTACCTAGGGACAAAATTATATAAATTATACACAATTATTTTCAATTTGTAATTTGCAGTAAAAAGTTATGAGTATATGTGTCATTTATTATTAAATTGTGACTAACGTCACTATATCTATATATTTTTAAATTAACGTGCATTAAATAAAATATAAATCAAATCAAATAAAAAATTAAAATATTAAATTAAATAATTTAATTAAATTAAATCACAATAGAGACAATATCAACTATCATTGTCATAATGTATATAATGATCATCATCGTTACCATGGCAAAATTCCCTTAAGGGATTATATTTTATATGTATATACATTTAAAGAAGGGTGTGGGGAGTTAAAGGAAAATAAATTCAGAGTTTAAATAGAATGAATTTGTGGATAAATATTTTTTTTTTTATTTTTATTGTCATTTAATAAAATATATATTTGTTAAATTTTTGCCTTGTGTATTTATACTTTGACTCATCACCATAATAAACACTCGAAATCCCACAACACTTTGTATTTATTTTTCTATATTTTTATCATTTTAAATCAGTGCACTAAATTCAATTATTTAAATCTAAAACATGATTATAGAAAAATTTGTTCATATTTTACTATAAATAATTTTATTAAATTATAAATTTTGTAATAAATTCAAATTATTTTCAATTAGATTTTGTACATTATACGAGTATACATATATTATTTTTTTATTTTGGCGACGGCATTTTGTTTGCCATTCATTGGTTAAGAAAAAAAAATGATCAATTGTTTTTTATACTACAACTACATATAAAATATATAAGTCAGAAAAGTTTAAAATATTTATATAAGAATTTTGGTTTGGGGATGATTTGATGTGGAATCAAGTGTATTAATTTAACTTAATTATATTTGTTTGTGAATTTATATAAGGGAATTATTGTATACATAAATATTTCGTTGAACATTATTATTTCTAGATTTTTACAATCTAAATAAATTAAATTAAGAAAAAATAAAACGCTTCAAATAAAAACGTGTAAAATATATAAATCTTCGGCACATGTATAGATAAGTCAAATTAATCATTTTATTTATTTATTATTATTATTAGTAAAGCTGACCAATCAAAAAAAATTTATTTATATATTCTTTTGATTAGCTGTCATATATATAGTTAAATGTAATTCGTAGAAGTTTAATATTCTTAACGATTAAAGTATTTCATACCCCTGTAATCATTGTTGTATTAATTTGACAGGTTTTATATACGCATATGATGAGTCTCTTATTATACTAAAAAAAGGCGTCCAATCTAATTGGTACCTTCGATTTTTCTTTCTTTTCATTTCTTAGCAAAAATATCCTCTCAATCAACACTTTTATTTTATATATTGACCGCCAATCGTATTTACACACACAGAACATACACACAATAATTCTAAATGCACTTGAAAACGCCACCTGTAGTTGAACATGATAAAAATGTTCAAGTTTAGAATGTCAGAATTGTCTTGCAATCTTTTTGTATTATTTTGGTTAAAAAAAAAATACTAACATTTTCTCACTCTCATCATCTATGCACCCCACTTCAAATTGATAGTGTGTTGTTTTATTTAGAAAGGGAATTCCTCGAAAGACGATGACGTTTTGATCTCTCCAAAAAAAAAAAAGAAAGAAGAATAAAACAACACAAAAAAAGGGTCTGTAATTTTCGAATATACTCAACACTCTTATGCTACTGATGCACCCACCCCTCTCAAGTGTTGTTCTTATATTCGTGTATTTCGTTTTTTTTATCTTTCTTTCTTTTCTATATAAAGTAAGATCCAAGTGTTTCGTCGAAAAAAAATTTAATTCTCAATGATGATGATGTGATGATGTACCAATATATTTACACATAATATAAAATCCCTAATCATATTATTTACAATACATTAGGTCAGACTCGTTGATCGTGATTTTATTCAAATCGGTTGTATTTTATATGTTTTGTTTTTTTTTTATTTTAATTTGCATAATTGATAAAATAATGTGATTATAGGATATGGCGTCTTAATTCTTTTAACCGATCGGTGACTTGTCATTTGTAACGACTCACGAGTATATCTGATAATCGTTTTATGACTGCTCCCGCAGTTTAGAAGGGATTTGTGCTCTATTTTTATCTATACATTTTTTTGTTCTTTTCCCTTTGACCAATAAAACCATCAAATCAACCGAATCCAAATGGAAATAAAAAAGAAAATGTTCAATCAAAGAAATTGGACTTCAATCTTTTAAGAAGGTATCCCTTACATATATATGCATGTATTGTATAGTCAAGTCTTTTTAAACCAAAATTTAATTTTCTATTCTACTGAATGAGTATACCATTTTCTATTTTTTCTATCGCTATAGAATATATTTTTTTTTATTCTCCCCATCAACTCCCCATAAGTAGACAATACGTATCCAAAACATCAATTTAACAAAAATACAAGACAAAAAGGGGGTTAGAGAGAGGTACCGCCTTTTTCTATCAAATAAATGGATTGAACTTCTTATGCATCTCTTTCTTATACTTCTGTGCTTTATTTTTTTTTCATTTACGAATTGTCAAAAGAAAGTAGCTACAAACGTTTATTATTCTTTTTGTCGTAGATGCTATATCCATAATACAATAATATTCATAACAAAGTAAATCGATTCCCGTTCAGACAGATTTATTTAATGATCAGCTAAAGGAAAGAATGGTAAAGAAAAACCACAAAATAATTGGCCGTTGTTTGGCCACGTGACGATTAGAAGAAAAAAGAAAATTATAAAATTGTAACAAAATTTCATATGAATATTACGTGCGGTGCGAGTACAAATTATCTTGTTGGGTATTTTTTTTTATAAAGGGTGGCATACGAAACAGAAAAGCAAAACAAAGTAAAAAAAAAATTGTTTGTTTGTTTGATAATTTTTGTGACACTTGTGAATAATAATGGGAATATTTTCAATAGATTTTTCACTCGCACCTTCACATTTTTTTACCGTACAATTTACACAAAATAAACAAAATAATTACCAATTTTTATTTCTAAAGAAAAACACAAATCCGTGACTTCCTTATCCAAAATCCCCTTCTACCGTTTTTTGTCCATAAAGAAAACAGTCTTACATAATGTGTTGGTTCGTTGCATTTATATTTATATACAAATTGCAGTGGAATAATGATTGAAAATCTCACAAATGGGTATTTGGATCTCTGACTGACACACGGTCCTCTCAGCATGAGATCCAACAAAATTTTCCTGTTCGTGTTTTATTAATAAATAAATAATAATACAATTTGATACAAAACAGGCAAAAAAATAGTTCAATTTATTTCCTTTTTTTGTATTATTATTTTTATTATTTTTATTATTATTATTTCAAACAAATAAATGAAAAACGAACGCGCATCATCCCCTTTAAGACACGTGGCACCTTTAACGCCTTACCAGATATTTACTTTTTGTTATATTTAATTGAACAAAAGAAATACTTTGATTTAGTCACGGATCGTGTCTTTTTTTTTTTTTTATGTGTACGTGAAAAATAACGTTTAGGTCAGTTCAGGTGATTCGTTATCAGATTTTTAGTTGAGACACAATTTTTTTTGTTCCTAATTATTTAAAGGTTAGCCAAGACAAAAAAAAAAAGTAAATCTAATGGCAAAAAAAGTATACACAAAATATAAATCAATTTTTTTGCAATAAAACAAAAGGAAAATAAAACAAAAGAAAATGTGAAAAAAATATATACGAGTCGCCTAGAAAGCGCAGACATTTTTTTTTTTACCATACAAAAATTTATTGCCTGATGTGTTGTTTGTGTCTCCACCCAAGTTATATATGTATATATATTTATATAGAAAAACTGGAGTTTGGGGAGGTTTGTTCGGGTCGGACCAAATCATGGAAGAATGAATAATAAATAAAAATGAAGATTTTTTTTTTATATTTTTGACCAAACCAGAAAAATCCTAAATTCGAATAACAAAAATTCGATTACAGAATCAATGGGGGGGTAATACAGTATTTTTTTTTTAGTTTATAAAAGAGTATGGGAGAGTGAGAGAGAGAAGTATATAATAAAAGGAAAGAGGTTGAAGTTTATTTGGATGAAGTATGGAGGATGGTAAATGAAATAAGGTTGTTTTAGAATAGATGAGAATATATGTTATATATATATGGATTGAATTGTTCAACCGAATTTCATGTGAAATAAGGAATAAAATTGAATATAAAAAGGACAATTTAGATTTGTGTCTATTCTATAAATAAATATATAATATATGTATGCATATAGAATGTTTATCGGTGAGTAATGGAAAATCGAGAGAAAATATCAAAGTAAAATTTTATACATAAATTTTATATAGAGAAACTACACTAAAGATTTTTATATTGAACATTATTTGAAAAGTTTATATCCTTGATCACAATCATTTACAAATTTGTACAACATATACATTATTTAATTTTAATAAATTCACAATAATATTGTCATTTATGTTTATTTATGTTTGTATAGTGAAAATCACCCATTTTATAAACACAGTGAAATAATAGAATCAATTAAATCAAGTGGATTTGAACGATTTTTCCCGAGAGACTGACTATAACCAAAAATAACAAATACATTTATACACTCAAATAAATATACATACAACACTTTGATAAAACAAAATATTCCCCAAACGAAACTTGATCATCTGTCTGTCTATCCTATTCTGATGATGTTCAACATTATAACATACAATTTTTTTTTGTTGGTTGTCTATTTTATATTAAATTAAATAAAGAGGGTTGAAATGAGAACATTATGTTTGTTACTTTTGTAAAGAAATTAAATTGAAGTAACCGACCGATGAAACAAGGCATGTAAAATATTTACTAAAATGCACTTGTTGAAGTGGCTTTGAGTAAAATAAAATCTGTACAAATATATATGGATGATTGTTTATATTTTTCTCAAGTTTGTAATATTTTTCTTTTCACAATCCTAATCCTGATTTGTATTTATATTAGAACTTTCAAGTCATCCAATTAATTTTTAAACTCTTCTTATATATAATTATCTATGTTTACACTGATCGGTTTCACAGAAATTTTTAAAACGACAGTTATTTACAAAAGTTTAAGACAAAAGAGAGAACAAAGATGAAAGAATAGAATATATTTAGTAACAACAATAATTTAAGGTCAACTTAAAGTTGATGTTATCAGAAGACTAATGATGCTCATAATCAGAGAAAATAAACATAATAAAAAATAAAAGTACAAAATTCTAAACTAAATATAAGAACAACATTTTCTCTTATCTAAATATAGTTTTCTTTAAACTTCTTTAAAAAAAAACTTGCAAATATAAGGAACATATAAAATCCACAGAAAAACAACAATAAGAAAAGAACATTCCCCAAGGAAAGATTTGAACTTGTACTTTTTTTCCTTCCTTCTTCTTTTGCAACAAATTTTGTTCTCCTTGAAAATCATAAAAATAAAACTGACTTTTTTATATTCATATTATTATTATAAGAGAGCAGCAGTAGCAGCAAAAAAAAAAAGGATAAAAAGAAGGCAACAAAAGCGCCTTTGAGAGTTCCAAACAAAATTGCATTTATCGTCAACATCAGTTCACTCTAATATCGTAGGTATTTTTATATCGTATATACGTACATCTACATAGGTACAACATAATATAGTTTAGCTTTAGAAAAACTAAGGTCGATATATTTAGGTGTTCTTTCCTATTTCTAGTATATTTTGCTACATCATATATATATATAAGGACCAAGGACCTATAACGATAAATATATATATACAATAATCGGCATTGAATTTCATCTCAAGTGTTTTGTGTTTGTTCACAAATAAAAACTATCAATTTGAACCCTCTTTAGGACGTCATATCATTTCTATCCCCCATTTTATACGTACATTTAGTTCTTTCTATTTTTTTTTCTTTCTTCCTCTTTTTTTGGGATGTTTGTCCCAAGGGTCTGATGTACTTTCTGGTATATGTACATACACTCGCGTGGTGTTGTTGGATATATTGTATTCTATATATGATGACGGGTGTTAAACTTTTATGTTTATTATTTATTTACATCAATTAATGTGCAAATATTTGTTAATTTGTGTGTGAAATTTGTTTCATTTTACTACTTTACGATATTATGTTCCTTAGGGATGATGATAGAATATAATAATAGTATACTCAGTATAATTTGTGTGTGTGTGAATATGTACATGCATTCAGTTGTGAAAGGGCCAATGTATTTAATTTATATTATTTGATAGGATATTTTAAGTCTGTACTTATTGAAACAAGTGATTTCAAAATTAAAAAGAATATACATTTTTAAATTATTCTATTTTACAAAATATCCTCGTTGTGTTATAAAAAATCATCTAAATAAATAAATATAATAACTTTTAATAAATTTTAGAATTAATATTTATTTATACAATGAATGCGTGATTAATATAGTCACTGCGATCCCTAAACGTTTTAAAATACCAAAATACAAACAAACCGCAGAAGAAAAAGATTAAGAAATAAGAAGAGAAGAAAAAAACTAGTCATGCACAGAAAAATTAATTAATTAAAATCCTTAACATTCCTTTTACTATACCCAACTATTATTTTCTTTTCATCATTTTCACCCATTTGTCCAACCCGTCAACAACTCCCTCTTATACCAAAAATATTGTTTCTGATGGCAGTTGGTGTGTGACTGAATAAATACTTCTACATAAATTAGTATGAATGAAAGAGATAAATAAAAAATTATTATATTGAGTAAAATTGACTAATCCTTAGGTATTCATAGACGATAATTGCTATTGAATTATTATTATTGCTATTTCCAGTATAACTATTATATATAGAGAGAAAAAAGAAAATTTATAAAGGAAAGGGATTATATAATTTCCCACAAAAACGATTGAGAAGGAAATAAGGAGTGTGGGTGTTTTATAGATAAGGTAAAGAGGGTGAATTAAATTAAATCATGTACAGTAATACGAACACGACAGTACCAGACAATTCTATACATATAATAATTTTATATATTGAATAATTATATATGATTACTACACATACATATACACATATGCATACATACACACGTGTTTTTGAATAAATATGATCGTTTTGTGATATAATTCTGCTGTATATGAAATTTAAATTATTTAATTGTATATCATCAACATAAATGAAATAATAATACACTTGATGTATATAAAATGTAATCTGTAATGTGATTATAAAATGTAAAGGAATTTTCCAGTTCTTATAATTTAAATTTAAATCATTCGTGTAAAAATTATATAATTTAGAAAATCAAAAAAAAAAAAAAATAGAACAAAACATTAAATGATTTAATCTTAAAAGTTTTTCTTTTTAATTAATTAGTTAAGACACTTTGTCTGCTTATTAATTTTCTGCTTTTTGTTATTGGACCTGACGTGTATACAAAATTTTTTAATTTTATTTTCACATCTAATATAACATATGACATATATTAGATTATATATTTGTTGGAATTTATAACGCGGGAAATAAAATAAAATCATATATTTATGTAAAATCTAAAGGGTAACTTGATTACACTATCTTATAAAATGAAAAATATATAAATAGGGTGGTTAGTTGACTCTATATGTGTTTTATTAAGGTATACAAGAAGTTTATATTATGAGGGTAGTTAATAATATATAAACTATGAATAGATAATAACAAAATAAAAAGGGAATGTTAATGCGATTAGTCACTATTGAACTTCTGTTTTATCAAGTTCCAAGTCAGTTTTTGTGAGTTATTAATAAAGTATTGAGTTTATGAGAGGGATAAGAGTTAAGAAGGGATATATAAAGAGATTTAATAGTTTGCGTGCATTGTGTATGAAATAAATTAACTTTATATTGCTAAATATTTTGGTTTGACTTTTTTTTTGCTATTGTTTAGGTCTTGGTTATTCGTACTTGACAAAAGAGATTAAAAAATTTAATTATATCTTTAAATCTTACCTCTATAGAAATCTATAACTTTATATTAATCTTGTTCTATTTTTTTTTTTCATTATTATTCTAGGTTTGGTTCCAAAATCGTCGTGCAAAATGGCGTAAAACAGAAAAATGTTGGGGACGTAGCACAATAATGGCTGAATATGGATTATACGGTGCAATGGTAAGGCATTCATTACCTTTGCCAGAAACAATACTGAAATCGGCGAAAAAAAATAACGAAATAGCACCTTGGCTTTTAGGTATGGAAGCAAAAAGTAATTGAACTTAATTCACTTTTTTATATTATTTAATTTTAATTTTTATAGTTTTTGTTTTTGTTCATTGAAATAATAATTAATAATTATAAATTATAAAAATAAAAAAAAAAATACAAAGTTCATAATAAGGTTAGTCTTTTTTTGTTTTGTAACAATTTTATTACTTTCGTTATTTTATTTTTTTTTCTTTTTCTTTTCATTAATCGTTTGTTTGTAATTGAATTTTAATTCATTCTATTTTTCTATTTAATCGATGTCTTTGTAAGTTAACGTAAACGTCAAGTATAGACATATAAACACAATAAACTATAATAATGAAAATTGTGTCAATTGACTTTAACAATATTATATCAAGTGTTATTATGAATATTAATTTTTTTTTTGTGTGTGTACATAATATTTTCAAAACTTTCCCTTTTTCTTTTGATAAACTATTATCATATATACGAGTATAAATATTTTTACCATAAATAAATTTTCAACTTTATTTCTTATAAATATTTAATCATCAAATAATAAACCTGTCATTTATAGACATATTGTTATAATGGTTAATTTCTAATAAATTATTAGTTCAATTACAAAATATAATTTTCAATATAAATTTAATCCACCTACAATTTTTATAATAACTCACCCTATTTTTATACATAATAAATTCCCTTCATCTATAAATACGTTTATAATAAAGAATTTACAATATATACAATTACAATATAGATTCGATTAATGCACGTGACCACGCATTTTTGAATATCATTAATTTTTATTTATTAATCATAACTAAGACAAAAAAAAAATTCAATATCAAACAACGACATTTTTATTGTAATTTTTTTTTTAATAGATAAAAACAACAAAAAAAAATTTGTATCAAAATAAAAAAAGCAAATAAAAAAAGATCGAAATTATTTAATCTTACATTTATTAATTTGGAAATTCCTTTTTGTTTTCTTTTTGTTTTTTATTTTTGAAAAAAATTTGTAGGTATGCATCGTAAATCATTAGAAGCTGCTGAACAATTAAAAAATGATGATAGTGCAAATAGTGATCGTGATGAGACAACATCTAAAACAAGTGACACAAGTACATCAACATGTGGCAATAAAAATTTACCAAATTCAATACAACAACAACAACTACTACAACACCAACAGCAGCAACAGCAACAACAACAGCAGCAGCAACAACAACAGCAACAGCAACAGCAACAACAAACAAATACAATATTACCGATAACATCATCGATTGGTTCAACATTAACAACATCATCGATAAGCGGGGATCATTCATCACCGCCATTACATCACCATCATCATCATTTGGTATCATCTGTAACGGGTGGAGGTCTTGAACCAAAAACAATCAAAGATATGTCACATCAAAATTTTCATCCAGATACAGACCCAGAAACGTTTAGGTTGGTTAACTTCAGAGACCCGATTTCCTTTATACGGTGATTTTTTTTTCTTTTGCTAACTTTTTTCTCTTCATTAAAATATTAATAATGTCAATAATTAATTGTTTTTATCAAAAAATTTAACCGTGATTATTCTAATTTTTATTTACAGAAATAATTCAATTGCATGTCTTCGTGCAAAAGCACAAGAGCATCAAGCAAAACTACTTAATAGTGGACTTTTACTTCAAGTACGTTCCTTAGCTGGACTTCAGAGTCCATCAAGTAATTCACCTCATTCATGTGATAGTAATGCTAATAATCTTGGACATTCACCTGACCATCATACACGATTATATCATCCAAATGAGACAAGTTCATCGGTTGCCAGTGATCATAATGCAAATAGTCCGAATGTTACATTTTGACATTAGTTTTTTAATTTTTATTTTTTTTTAATAAACAAAAAAAATATAAAATGTATTTCGATGAATGATCTCAAAACTTTTAATAGAAATCTTTTTTTATTCTAAACATTTATTTATTTCACAAGACAACGATTTTAAAACAAGAAAAAAACAAAAACAAAAAAACCAAAAAAAAAACAACCATGAAATAGAATAGAAATTTATTAGTTAAGTTGAGACCTCACATTAATGACCATAAAATGCAACATCGAAACTTAGTTGATTTTGTTAATTGAGTTTATTATACAGAAAACAAAAAAAAAAAAGAAACAAAAACACAAATTGTGCAATTATAAAATAATTAAGAAGTAATAGTTTTTTTTTTCTCATCAAAATTGAAAGAAAAATATAAAAAAAAGAAACAACAGAAATTAGTCCTGGCTAAATTATTTTCTTTTCAATTTTTTTAATTTCTTACAATTTATACAAAAAAAAAAAAAAAAACAGAAAGGAAATAACGAATTTTTTTTTTTAATAATATTAATTATTGAACACATAACAACGATTATTTATCACCTCTTATTACCACATTTTCATAAAAAATGCAATTATTGAATGTACATAATAAATAAATAATAAAATTTAAATAAAAAAAAAAAAAAAATGATAAAATGAGAAATAAGTAAAAAGAACAAAATGCAATTTTTGTTTTATGTAAATAATAAAAATAAAGTGAACGTAAGTATATTTATAAAGTATAAAATCGAGTAAACTATATTATAAATTATTAATGTTTCATTTATTGTCCCTATTTTTCTTTCATTTAAATATCACATCTTTCAGTTTTAAATATTGCATCAAAAAAAAAACATTGTAAAAAATAATAAATAAACAATTTCCAGTCAAAACAATTCATAAATGAAAAAAATATGATTTTTAATTTCAGATTTTCAGAGAAATATTATTTATGTTTAGTCTTGAACATAAATAAATCTATTTGATTTTATTTAAAAACAATTTAAATAATATTTTTTTTTTTTAATTGATTTTCTCAAGATTCTTTGAATACCAAAAACAATGAAAAGTTGTACTTAAAAATATAAGCAAAAGAAAACAAAACAAAAAAAAAAGAAGAAGAAGAAAATAAATTAATTGTAATTTGTATAAATATTAATTGTATTGTAATTTTTAAGATTTATGTCAATTTTTTTCGATTATTGGGAAAAAAATAAAAAAAAAAAAACAAAAACTTTAATTATTCTTAATTATTAATTAGAAATTGAATATATTACATAAAATGGCTATAAATATATAAATTATAATTATAAATTAATAAAATATGTCAATATAAACGAGAATAAAAAAATAATTAATTGAAATTTGGTTCTTTTTTTTATGTGTAATTTCTAAATGAGTAATTCCAACAAATTAAAATTTCATTAAATCTTTTTATTTGAAAAAATTTAATATTATTTAAGATTAAGAAAAACAGCAAATTTTTAGGTTTTAATCTTGACAAATTTTAGCAAACACACAAACTAAATGCACTTAGAGCCATATTTTTTTGCTCTTTATCACAGATTCGAATCAATGTTTAGAAAGCCTAAATTTATACTATAATACGTAGAGTAACATAGAATTATTTTACAGCTGACAATTTTTTTTTCTGAAAGAAAAAATCTAACCTAGAATTTATTTTTTGTTATCAAAAAAATTATGTCAAAATAAATCAATCAAATTTCAAGCGTAAAAGTTGACTGACGTGTACTATACTATTAAAATGATTTTAAGGAGTGTTCTACTGTTATTTTTTCTAAATTGTGCTTTATCAATAACAGAGGAAGATGAAGGCGTTAAATATGCAAACCATTGTGAGGTTTGTAAGATTCTTGCAACAGAACTTGAGGGAAGATTATCAGAAACCGGAAAAACACATGATGTACTTGAAATGGGGTAAGAAAACTTCTGAACTTATTTCCGGTAAACCTAAATAAAAAAAATTTTCTTTTACTAGATACTCTTTTGATGATGTTAAACCAAAGAAACGAACACAATACAAGAAAAGCGAACTTCGGCTTTTAGAGTCGTTGGAAAATGTTTGCGACAGAATTCTTGAATACAATATACATAAAGAACGTAAGGACAGTACTAGGTTTGCTAAAGGAATGTCGCAAACTTTTCAAACTCTTCATGGTCTTGTGGACAAAGGTGTCAAAGTTGATTTAGGTATTCCATTGGAATTGTGGGATAAACCTAGTGCAGAAATCACAAACATGAAAACAAAATGTGAAAACTTATTAGAAGACTACGAAAGTTCAATAGAAAATTGGTATTTCAAACATCAGGATGAGTTACCATTAATCAAATACCTATGCGAAGACAGAGTACTAAAGAACAAAGACGCTAATTGTCTATATGAAATTGTTAACAAAAACACAAAAGGAGAAAAGGAAGAATTATAACTTTTACATACTTTTTTGTAACATCATTCCTATATTTAATAAAAAAAAATTCTTTATAACAATGAAAACGCCATGTTTTTTAATAATAATTTTCTTATCTTCTTACCTTAATCTTAATGGGTGATGATGTATTTTTCATGTATTTATTTGTAATTATTTGTAATTACTTTCAACTTTGAACTTGTATTGTTAAACTTTTTCGGTACTAAATAATTCGTACAACATACAGTAAAATTTTTATTAAATGAAATCAAATAAGTACATATATCTAGTAATAAACGAACGTCAAATTATAAATTTAGTTCCAGTGTTCACCACTATAACTGTGTTTTTCATTAAAAAAATAAATTAAACCGAAACAAATTTGATAGTATAACAATAAAAAAAATTTAAGGAAAAGACCACATTATATTTTAGAGAATGAATCAGAGACTATATTATATACATAATAATTTGAATTCATTGCCCTGATTAAAACTAAATTTATTTTAATAATAAATAATAAGTTCAGAAACAACTTAAATTTTTTTTTGCGTTCAGTTAATTTAATTTATTTGTAATTTTTTATCTTATCAGCAAAGTATTCAGTCTATTATGTTTCATAGTCCTGTTAAATAAAGTATTTAAATATATTTATTTATTAGAGTATCTAAATGTTTTGTTCTGAATTTTAGAATCTGATTAATATTAAATTTATTAATTATAATACTAATTTTATCTAGAATAATGATCTATATTTTTAATCTACTTATAAATAAGCTTAGAAATATAAGTGGTAGGATTGTAGCAAAGATATATAAAAAGAAATTCTTTAATATTCTTCTCAGTTCAAAAAGCAACTTGCAACTAAAATTTATCATGAAATTTTTAATTTATTTATTGTTCATAATTAGTATTATTAATTATTCGTATTGTAATCCATGTGCATTAAGAAAATATCAGGATGGATTTGTTTGTGTTTGTAATTCAACATATTGTGATAAAACAGAAGCGAATTTATTACCAGTAGATAAAACAAGCCTTGTGGTTGTGTCTTCTAGTAAAGTTAGTAAAGTTTTTAATTTAAATTTAAATTAAAATTTATAATATAAATTTAAATTAAAATTTATAATATAAATTTAAATTAAAATTTATAATATAAATTTTTTATAAAGGCTGGACTTAGATTTGATGTCAATCGATTTAACATTGAATGCGAAAACAAAACTATTATAAATCGACAAGAAAAATTAGAAGTGGAAGATAAACCAGATCAGGTTTTGATTATTTATTATATATTTATATTTTAATTTAAAATAAATTATTTTATTTTTTCTTGGAAGAATTTTTTTCATACAGTGGAAATGTTTTTGGGACATATTTTATGTAGGAATGACGATCATGAAAGTATTATAAATAATTGTTTTATTTAAATTCGTACATTCTTAATATTTTCTTATATCGACATCGATAGGTAATAAAGTCACAATTATGGTCGATCCAGATATTAAATATCAAAAAATGATTGGTTTTGGCGGATCTTACACTGGATCTGTAACAAATTTAATTGGAAATTTACCTGTATCACTTAAACATTTCTTTTATAAGTAAGCATTCAATAATTGTCATTAAAAAAATACAATTTAAATTATTTAAAATTTAACAGATCTTACTATTCACACGAAGAAGGATTAGGACTAAATATGATGAGAAATCCTATTGGTGGTTCGAATTTTGATTTGGAGCCATGGGCTTATAATGAATATCCCCTAAACGACATAAATTTAACAAATTTCACAAAGCTTGATGATAGAGATTTATTAAAAATTTGTCAACTGAAGGAATTAATGTATGTTACCAATAATTATGATATAAAATTTATGGGTGTTGTATTTAGCCCACCACGTTGGATGAAAACTGATTATAGATGGGATGGTTACAATAAAGTAAAACCAGAATATTATCAAACATATGCAAACTATCATTTAAAATATTTAGAATTAATGCAACAGCAGAATATCACATATTGGGCACTTTCTACTGGAAATGAACTTTGGTCTGGTTTACAAGAAATAACAAAAAATTCATTGATGGGATGCGGATGGCCTTCTGAAAAACATGTTAGTTTTTTAAGTCTATTTGTATATAATAAAAATTAATCTTCAAATTATTGTTTTCAGATAAATTATATTTCTCATAATTTAGGTCCTGCAATAAGAAATTCAAAATTTAAAGATATAAAATTATTGGTTGGTGAAGATCAACGTTTTATATTTCCTTGGTACTTTTTACGGGTATTTATATTGTGTAGATTAATAATTTCCAGAAAGTGTTATTCCGATTATTTTGAACTCATAGATGGAAAATGAAGATAAACTTGCAATGGATTACATTGATGGATTCTCTGTGCATTGGTATTTTAATAAAATAATATCGTACAAAGGTGTAGATTCGACATCAAATCATTTCTCAGATAAATTTATTTTAAATACAGAAGCTAGTTCACGTAAATTTAATTTAATTTAATAAAAAAATATTGTATAATAAGCAAATATATTCTAGCCCGAGCTCTACATGACAGACATCCGGTTCTAGGTTCTTGGTCGAGAGCAGAAGAATATATTTTTGCAATGATCGAGGTATGAATATCATATACCTAAAGGAATCTTTTAATCAATACTTTTCTCAATATTTATAGGATTTTAGTCATTCAATCAGCGGATGGTTAGATAATAATTTAGCTCTCGATGAGAAAGGTGGACCAACTTTTGAAGAGTTTCCAAAGAGCGATGCATCAATTATTGTCAATACTACAAGTTAGATTATATAAATAATTAATGTTTTGTTATTGTAAATTTTCCTTTTTTTTTAGGTTGGAATGAATTTTACAAACAACCACTATTTTACGCAACGGGTCATTTTTCTAAATTCATTATTCCAGACTCTATTAGAATTTTTGTAACAAGTACAAACTCGAGAATTAAAACAATTGCATTTTTGAGGCCGGATAATATTGTTGCATTGATAATTTTTAATCCGTAAATTTTATTTTAAAAATGTGTATATAATTTGACTTTTATGGTTCTTTCATATATTTACAGTACAAAACATTCTGTGGAAGTGGACTTAAGATTTATCCGACCAGAAAAAATTATTTTAAATATACCAGAACAATCGGTTCATACAATATTATATGAATTAAATTAATTTATAATCACTATTAACATACAGAAATTGGTTTTTGTTTGAATTAATTTATAACATAATTATTTAAATACAAATAAATACACACACACATTACATTAATTGAATAATGTTTTAATAATTTTCATACTTAACTCTAATTTTATAAGCTATAAGACCCTAATAAAAAACTGCTCAAATACTATAAAAATATAACTTCATTTAATGATCATTTTTGGATTAAAAACCGTTTTAATCTGACTAATATTTTCACTGAATAAGATGATACATTTCAAACGAGGTATAATTGTAAGTAACTTATTAATAATAGAATTTCTGAATTAAAATAAAAAATTTTCACAATGAATTTGAACTTTATTCTGGATTTAGATTAAGTTTTTCTTGTTTTTAAATCTCGTTAAAAGCATAAGCTCATTAATTATTTTTTCTGTCTGTAATTTTACTGCCGCTTTTATGTTTGTATAGCAAAATGATAGAAAATTTAATCACCTTTATCAATTGGTTTTAATCTGATATTTCGCCTGTATTAGGAAGTATTTCATCTGAATGTGTTTTGGCATCATCACAAGATACTAATGAACGATAGAAACTGATTAACGGAAAATGAGATAACAGACAAATTTATATTTGACAACGAGAAATAAGTAAAAAAATTGTTACCTTAAACTATGACAAAATGTGAATTTAGGAGAAATAGAGTTAAAAGTATTAACGTGAAAGATTAGTAAAAGAATGGAAGCCGTATCATTTGAGATATGTAGGTATATTATATTTTCATCATCATATTATTTTATTAATTATGTTTTTCTTTAGATAATAAAACCAAAGATATTATTTATTAAAAGTTTTTTTTTTGTTTTCATTAAATTATGGTTCATCTCATTACATTTCTTAAAATTTAAACCGGTAAATAATGTTGCACTATTCCGACGTATAATTTGTGGAAAATAAATTGTTAAATTTTTATAAGAAAACACATCTGTTTATCTTCTTATTTTCGCTCGTCGAAATTTACATTTATTTATTTTTATACAATGTAATTTTAATACTAATTATAATATTTTAAAGTTTTTATTATTTTTATACAATATTGTATGTATAGACCTAGATGGAATATTTAAACGAAACCTCGTTTTCTTAGTGTGCTGTATAGTAATAACTAAAGGACGTTCTACACTATGGAATATAATTTCAAAAAACACATAAATATAAGTTCAGATATTTATCTATATGTTGTACTTACATATTTACTAGTATCACAACAATATAATTATCTGGTCTTAAAAATGCAATGGATTCAAGAATTTTTGGCCCTGAATAAGCAGAATCTATTCGTACAGAACCAGGTGTGACAAACTTCGAAAAATGTCCGAATGCATAATACATGGGTTGTTTATAAAACTCACTGTAATCTAAGAAAACATTTTATAAGAATTATTGAATTATATTTTGAGTTGTTTGTAATTATTTCATACCTGTCGCATTAAGAATTATTGAAGCATCATAACTGAAGTTTGAATTCACTCTTGGTAAACCCTTAGTATCTATAATCAAATTCCAATCAATCCAAGACCTTACATGATGAGTAAATGACTAAACAATTTTTATTTTGTTTAAAGTTATCAATTTGAAAATATATAACAGGGAATTACTTACTTCAATTATTCCTAAAGCAAAATCTTCCCCACGAAACCAATTCCCCAAAATCGGAAATCGTCCAACAGACGAAAATTTTGCTATAAACCAAAATGTATGTGAAAAATTTAGATTTCATAATGTAATAATTTTAACTAACGTTCAGTTGATTCTGTGTTCAATATAAACTTATTAGGAAATAATTTTACTGTCTGATCTAAGTTGGTAGTTGGTGCCATTTTATCAGCATACCAGGTAACTGAGAAACCATCAATTTCATCTAGAGATTTGTTATTAGCATCCAACATCTTTATCAAACATGATTCCGGAAAAATTATAATATAGAAATAATATACTAATGAAGTTTTTAAAATGCATATTCACTAAAGTTTTTAACCTATATCTACTTTTCTTGATGTAGAATGAAATTGATTGAGGAGGTTTAAATTAAGTTTAACTAAATAATAAATATACTAACCATTTTAAATGCCACTGGTGTATAAATTCGTAGATCTTCTCCGATTAATAATTTTAAATTTTTAAATTTAGAATTTCGGATTGTAGGAGCAAAATTCTCGACCATATATTTTGCCTAAAATTAATTAAAAATAAACAATAAACAGAAAATTTCATTAGAAGATTTAACATACAAGATTTTCAGGAGTCCAAGCTAAGTTCATAAATTCTACCCTTCCAGTATTTCCAAAAAATGGTTCATTACCAGCAGATATTGACCAAAATGATATATTCTGTGTGCTCATCAATTCCAAATACTTTATATGGTAATCTGCGAATGTTTGATAATATTGAGGTTTTAAGTAAGTTCTGCCATGCCATCTGTAAATAGTTTTCATCCAACGTGGTGGACTCCATACAAGAGCCAATATTTTAATGTCATGATTATTAGTCAATGCTTTTAAATCATTTAATTGGCGTGACTGAAAAAAATAAGTTAATTGAAATTTGGTTAATAAACAGTTTTAATTAAAGTATACCCTTGAAAGATCTTTTTCATCTAATTTTGTAAAATTACTTAGATGTATATCGTCCAATGGGTATTCATTATAAGCCCATTGCTCAGTATCAAAATCACTGCCACCGATCGGTATTCTCATCATACTGTATCCAATTCCTTCAGTTCTTGTGTAATATGTTCTAAAATCGTAAAATTGTTCTATTATGCGTAAATAAGGAATACCAGCATATCAAATGTGTAAACATTTGAACTTGAAATATACTTTTATTGAATTAAGGGTCTAACCTGTATAAAAAATTTCGTAACGATGTCGGCATTTTATCACAGAGGTAGGTGACAGCTCCAGTATATGCTCCACCAAATCCAATTATTTCTTGATATTTTCTATCGACATCAATAAATATTATGCTTCTTCCTTCAACTAATGACATGAAACATTAATATGGCAATATTTATTCGAAAGTATTAATATCACAAAATGTACTTACGTCTGTATGGTTCTGAGAGAAAGTTAAATACCAATTTGTCTAGACCTTTAGCTACGTTTTCCAATGTTTGCAAGTTCATTCCTAAAGAAGCCTAGGAACAGAATAAAGATTATTCCATTTAATTCATTTAAAAAAATTAGATTTAAATTAAATTAAGAAACCTTTTTAATTTTTGTTAAATCAATTGGACCAGGTTCATTATTAATAATATTCTGTTTAGAATGGTAATCAAGATATGTCACCTTAAAACGAAGACCAGCCTTAAATAATTAAAAAAACAATTAATTTATAGTTGAATAGAAATTTTGTTAATACATACCGCACTACTTGAAACTACTAAAACATTATTATCTTTTGGTAATTCAATATCAATCTTATCACAATAAGTTGAATTACAAACACAAACAAATCCCTCATCATATTTTCTTAATGCACACGGTATTATTTCACTTGAAATAAAATTAATTAAATAAATAAATATTAAATATAATAATTTAGATTTCATATTTTATTTATTTTTATTTAAAAATATAGTAACATAAATATTTAAGATATTATTCGGCCAACGTATATTTTCAAACTAATATTTTTATCAAATGTATTAAATTTTCTTAACCAAAAGTTTATTACTCAAGCATATTTTTTGCTTTATATGTAATTATTATTAGGTATAGCTTACCTGTAATACTTTAATTAAAACAAACAAAAAACAGAAGAAAATTACTTAAGTGTCCCAATTTTAATCTTTATATATTATTGCTGCATGAATATAAAAAAACATTTATTAAATTAAATTATTGAAATTATTAAATGGATAAAATATTTTTCTTTTTTGCTTTTAGTGATCAACATTTGAGATTTAAACCTATTGGTTTTTTTTTTCTTAAATTTAATATTTGATAAAAATCGTTATAAGTGATTTAAATAATTTAAAAGACTTTAATTTTTTTTTAACAAAAAATATTTTCGTTTGGTTTGTATTTTTTGTTTCAGATAACGTGCGTATATAAAGTCCAAAGGTAAGATAAGCCACGGTAATTTAAGATTATTAAAGTATTTTGTAGTAACTGTCAATGTCATGTAAGGTAATACTTAAATCTAATTTTATAAGCTCTTAACAAACTAATAAAAACTGCTCAAATACTATAAAAATATAACTTTATTTAATGATTATTTTTGGATTAAAACCCGTTTTGATCTGACTTATGAACAAAAAAAAATTGGTTTTAAACAATTATAGTAAATGTTTTTAGAAACAATATTTTGACTGAATAAGATTATACATTCCAACTTAAGATTAACTTATTAACAATAAGTGTTTTTCATTGAAATATATTTATTTAATAATTTGAATGCTTTTATTTTTAATTCAGTCACTAATTAGATATTACGACCACTAGTCTATATAATGAAAATAACATTAAATTTTGTTATTCATTTTATATTTATCGGTCTAATCAAATGTGTTTCAACAAGAATATGATGATGGATTTATTTGTGTTTGTAATACAACTTTTTGTGATATATTGGATTTTAAATTACCAGATGAAAATACAGTTACTATTGTTTCAAGTAGTTCGGTTTGTATTATTTGATAATAGGAAAAAAATACAGATTATTCCAGTTATGGTTTGTTAATACAATTCAACAAAGGTATAAAGCAAATAAATAAATTTTTTTTTGGAATCTCTTGGATTAATCCTGAAAACATTTGTAAATTCCATGAATAGTGTTTTTTTTGAAAATTTAGCACAACCAAAGGATGGTATTTTTTCCAATTAATAAGTTTAATTTGATTTTGAAAATTGTTTATAGCTAAATTATAGATGTAAAAGGAAGTTTAATAATTGTTGACGCGGATATAAAATTACAAAAAATTATGGGTTTTGGTGCAGCTTACACAGGTTCGGTTACTTATCACTTTGAAAATATGCCCGAATCTATCAGTAATTTTATATATAAGTTAGTGTATTAGAAGATATTTGTATGAAAATTAAAAAGCAATTTTCCATATAAGGCATATTACACCAGAACATAAAATTTCTTGGTGTTTCATGGAGTCACGATGGATGAAAACTATTTATAAAACTCCTCAATCAATTTCATTCTACATCAAGAAAAGTAGATATAGGTTAAAAACTTTAGTAAATATGCATTTTAGAAACTTCATTAGTATATTATTTCTATATTATAATTTTTCCGGAATCATGTTTGATAAAGATGTTGGATGCTAATAACAAATCTCTAGACGAAATTGATGGTTTCTCAGTTACCTGGTAAGCTGATAAAATGGCACCAACTACCAACTTAGATCAGACAGTAAAATTATTTCCTAATAAGTTTATATTGAACACAGAATCAACTGAACGTTAGTTAAAATTATTATATTATGAAAACTAAATTTTTCACATACATTTTGGTTTATATCAAGATTTTCGTCTGTTGGACGGTTTATTATTTTGTTATTTTCATAACTTAAATCTAATTCTATAAGTCATTATAGAAGCCATTATAAAAATATAACTTCATTTAATCTTCATTTTTGGATTAAAAACCGTTCTGATCTGACTAATATTTTCAATGAATAAGATTATACTTTCCAACCGAGGTGTAATTGTAATTAACTTATTAATAATAGAATTAATAAATGAATTACTTTATTCGGGATTTAGATTAAGTTTTACTTGTTTTTAAATTTCGTTAAAAGCAATAATTATTTTTCCTTTAATTTTACTGCCGCTTTTATGTTTGTATAGTAAAATGATTTTATGTAATTTGCGTGTGTGTGTGTTTATTTATTTTAATTTAAATAATTTGGCTAAAAACAACAACCTATTTTGTGTATATTAATAATAATTATAAATTAATTTATTTGAATAATTAAACGTGAACCGTTAGTTGATTATTTTATTATTCGACTTTATTATTATGTACTTTCTGTTCATTATTATTTTAATTAGTTCAATCATACTGCAATTTGATATAAATTCATTAATGAAATCTTATTCAATAATAAATATTTTACTTAAAAATATTAATTAATTAAATAATTCTCTTTAATTAGTTCAATCATACTGCAATTTGATATAAATTCATTAATGAAATCTTATTCAATAATAAATATTTTACTTAAAAATATTAATTAATTAAATAATTCTCTGTAAATACGACACAATTTTTTTATTTAATATAATAATAGGTATACATTTTTATATAATATTTTGAATTTTTTTGTACGTTGTAAGATATGATCAAATATTATTTCTGTTTAATGAATTATTATTTCTGGTTTGCCAAAACATTTATACATTTTTTGGTAGTACGGAATAAGGACAAAACTGAACTTTAGATATTTTAAAATTATTGAAGCTGTTTACTATTATTTTTCTTATTCGTTTAAATATCTTCTTTAATGTATAGGTAATCTGAATATAATAACTAAATAATAATATAATAATTAATTATTATAGGCCACAAAAATTCTTAATTATAAAAAAAAATTCTAATCAAAATAATGCATTAATTAATTTTTAATTCAAATTTTATTTCACACATAATAGTTATCAATATTATTCAATAGTTAATTTCATTAATAATTTTTTATTATATTGTTAATTGACTAATAAATTTAAGAAAATTATTCTTTAATTAATATTAACTTTGAGAAACTGTGAAACTATAAGTTAAATTAAATTAAATGAGTTAAATTAAAAACAACTCTTTTTATTTCACAAAATTTGTTTTATTTTATCTACGTTTCGAGAACTAGATACTTAAGTTATTAGTAATTAACTTAATTTTAATAAAAAAAAAATCTCATTGCATTTATTTTTCAACAAAATATATAATTATAATAATAATATATAAAGGAGTATTGTGAAAAGTATGAAAACACAACAAAATCGCTGTGTAAAAAAGAGATTAAAATTTTAATCAATGTTTATGTTGCAGACCAAGGATAAAAGGAAGTTTTTACTTTTACCCATGTTAGTGCATTTAACCCTTAATCTTCAAACAAAATAAACTATTCTAAATAAATCAAAACAAAAAATACAAATTTTTCTATATTTAAGAAAAGTGATTATAATTAATTTAATTGTTTGCTCTACACTTACATAATATTTACCCTTAAATATTTTCCAATAAAAGATTTTAAAAAAACCATATCATTTGTAAATTAATTTGGTGGTTTGAATTAGTGGTTACATTTTATTTAAATTCGATACAAAATTGAATGCACAGATCTTGCTGGTATTTCCAATAGAATTTCTCCTTGTGTTCTGTCTTTTAAGATAATATCATAAGGACGGTTTTCACTAAAAATTAAAAATTAATTATATTAATAAAATTTTATTTAAACTTCACTTACGAATTATAAATAAGGACGGCTATATGATTATCAGGCCTTAAAAATGCTAGAGTACTTAAATCGGGTGATTCACATTTTATTTTAATAGATCCAGGAGTTATAAATTTAGAGAAGTGTCCAAGGGCATAGAAAATTGGTTGTTTATATGCCTCATTTTTTCCTATTGAATTGGATAAATATAATTGAAAATATTTAAAACATATTTAATTTATTAAAAATGGAAAATACTTGTTTTATTCACAACAATTGGCGCATCTACGTAATTTTGTACATAGTTTGGTCCTCCACGTTCATCCAATATTAAATTCCAATCGATCCAACCACTAACGCTATGATCCAAATCCTATATTTAAAAAAGGTTTAACAAAACAAATAATAGTATGTAATTTGTTCAAAAGCATGTATATTTTATGATGCATATAATGACCTGAATTATTCCCTCAATATAACTTTCTGCTCTATCCCATAATCCTAAAATTGGTTGATGTTTCTGATACGGCCTATCACCTATTTTAGAATAAGATATAAAAAGGATGCCAGTTAACTTATAAGATTTATCTTTTTGACTTACCAGAACAAGATTCAGTATTTAAAATAATTTTATTTGGAAATTTATTATGTGTTACATCTAACACAAGTGGTGCTAATAATTTATCACCATACCTAAATATTAAGAAAATTACATTTTAGTAAAGTAATCAATACTATATTAAAAAATTATACCAATGAACAGCAAATCCATCAAGAAAATCAATAGATTGATTATTCGCAATTGCCATCTAGAAAAAAAATTATACGTAATTTATAGAATAAATTAATTAAATAAAATTTTATTAGCTACATCGAGAAACCACACTGGAAATGTATAACGTTGATCATCACCGGCAAATATTTTTATACCTTTGAATTTTGAATTTCTTATAGTTGGGCCTAAGTTCTCAGCAACCCATTTAGCCTAAAACTCATTGATTTTTTGATTATTTTGTTTAAATAACCAAATGGTAAAAATAACTACTTGACTTTTTGGTGTCCATCCTAAACTCATGAATGAAACTAAACTAGTCAAAATAACTCCATTCAAAGGTTCATTTCCCGTTGTTATTGCCCAAAAGTTAATATTTTCGTTGCTCATTAATTCCAAATATTTTAAATGATAATCAGCCCATGTTTGATAATAATCCAATAATAACATACTGGCTCCAAACCATTCATTATTTGATTTCATCCATTTTGGAGAACTCCAACTTGATCCCATTATTTTAATATCTTGATTATTTGAAACTTCTTTTAATTTATTAATTTGTTTTGTCTAAATTAAAATAAAATTCCCCAACATAATTATACATTTTACACCACAATTTAAATATAATTTACTTTTAATAGATCACGTTTATCTAGTTTTGTAAAGTTTGAAAGATGAATATCATGAATTGGATACTCATTGTATGCCCAAGGTGAAAGATCAAAATCACATCCACCAATGGGAATTCTCATCATATTAAATCCAATACCTTGCGTCAATGAATAGTATGATCTGGATTAATTAAAAAAAAATATCAGCAAAAAGTTATAATGTTACACATGTTGTGCCTATACTTAGGCAAACGAATTTCAACAAGATTTTAAACAGAAGTTAAAGTAAATAATTGTTGCTCCCAGAGTTAGGCAACCTCATATCTTTTCAAATCGAAACAATAATATTAATGGCGGGTTTCTCATCTCCGTTTAGATCTCATCTAGTGACTGTAGATGAGTTTTAAGCTAAAATCTGTTTCACAACATTTAGATCTCATCTAACTTAGATGCGCAATTTGGCGCATCTAAATACTTAGATGTGATTTGCTTTAGTTGTCAAATGTGATTCATTACAAAAGTCAAAACGCACAGAAAAAAACTAATCGAAGCCACTGAACTAAAAATAGTTTTAAAAAACGCTACAAATGTGGTGAAACAGATTTTTGTTAGATGTCATCTAAGGCTTAGAGTCGATCTAGTTAGATCCTCGTTTAGTCATTTGTTAAGAAACCCGCCATAAATATTAAAGAATATAATCAAATATTTATAAATTACACAATAGAAATATAATAACGAATTGTCATAATTAAGTTAGTATTACAAAGAATTAAAAGTAGGTTTTTAATACAGAATTTAAAAGTTACATTAATGAAAAAGTAAAAATGCAACATCAACAATGGATTACCTAATTATCGATCGAAATTATATTTCCAAATAATGATTAAACAAAGAAATGAGAACAATTAAACTAAATTTAATTAAACAAAGAATTACCAAATTTAACTAAAACATGAATACAACTGGGGAAATTACTCAGAAGTATTGGGGATAATTGTTAATGATGCATTTTTGGAATAAATTAATAAATAGTTCCGATTCACTAAGAATCGGAGAGTTAGTCAAAAGTAATTAGTCAGACCAGACAGACGTCGGGAGTCTGAATTAAGTAATATAATTAAGCACTAAAACTTTTTAACACTTAAAGATTAGTTTAAGATTAACGTTTGTAAAAGTGATTAATAAATTTAATAATTAAAATCTGAATTCAACGTTTTTCATTAACATTAACTCAAGTGCCTATCGATCCTTTATTCGAATATAAACCACAAATCCGTGATTCTCCCCTCGCAAAGGAAAATCACAACACACAGATTTTTTTTTTTATTAATATGGAATAACTTGTAGCAGAAACACTATTTAAAATGCATGACAAAAAAGAATACTTATTTATAAAAAAAAATAAAATTTTCGCAATAAAATGTAAAAAAAATTAAAATTGTAAAACTTGTTCATTTGTATACAAAATAGGATTATACTACTAAATTACTTTAATATGTTTATATTTTTTCAAAAATGATAATCCCGATTGACAGTGGGATTTAATAAACAACAATAAATTAATCATATTATTTTATAAAATAATATATCACTTCATTGTTCTCATACAGAAATCCGATTAGGTTTTTGTTTTAAACTCGCTAAAATTTAAATATAATCCAAGAAAGGAATTTTGATCTTAAGTATCTGAATATGAAAAAAAAAATATTATAATAAATCAGATAAAAATTAGCTTTGGTAACTAGAAAAACAAAAACAAAATTATGTACTTTCTGATCTTATTTTAATCTTACTTATAAATATGATTTTGTAGTGGTTCATCAATTAAATCGAACAGATAAGAAACAGTTCCTGTAAAAGCTCCACCAAATCCTGTAATATTTTGGTATTTATCTCTTTCATCGATTTTGATTATTGTTGCTTTCAGCTCTATTACACAAAAAAAAGATAATTTAAGTTTAAATTATTTGGTTTAAGTAGCTTGACTTAAATTAAATATAACCTAGAGATTGTTCATTATCATAGCGTTTATGTTTTTTGCGGTAATCAGTTATTGTGAATTTATTAATAATATTATTTGTTTCTGTGCTAAACATTCCTTTCATTACATTAAAACGTAGCCCCGCCTGTAAAAATAGAAAAAAATTAAAAATCTAAACTGATACAATACGGAAATAGTTCATTTACCTTACTAGACGATACAACAACAATACTATGATGTTCATCTGGCAATACATTTTCTAATGTATCACAATAAGTGCTATTACACACACAAACATATCCATCAGGATATTTTCGCAATGAACACGATAAACCTGTGAAATTTTGAAGACTTCAATTAGAAAAATATTGATTTCATATTTATTTGAACTTAACTGTAGACAAAATTAATTAAAACGAAATAAAAAAAGAATTTCATTTTTAAAGAAATAATATAAGAGGTTTGTATAGAAAATTGACAATCACTTTAATATAGCACTGAACCTCCGACACTACTGATAGTCATATCAATTTTAAATATTTAAAAAATTAAATATTTAAATTATTCTTTTCAGATAGAAAAGGTTAATGAGCCGTACAAATAATAACAATTTTTTTGTATATTAAAATTTTTAATTACTTTAAACGTTTTTTTTTTTTGGTCATCCTGTTTTATATTTTGTTTTCAATTTTTAATAAACCGCATGATTCAGACGGAATTTTAATTGTTGTTTTCTTATTGTTAAATCTGTATTTTTTATATACATTTGCGTCAGTATTTTTTATTCAATTGATTGTCCCTAATCCTTCTTTAAATTAAAAACTTGTAAATATTTTTATTATTATAACCAACAAAGCTTAGGACTATATGTGATTAAAATAAATTGTAAAATAAAACCCTATAGAGTTGAAACTCTTAATTTTTTATTCTATTTATTTTATATAAAATTCACATCAAAAATCACTAAATTTTTCTTCTTATCTAAAATTATAACAAACTTTGTAAAATCTACTAAAATCCAATTTATAATTATTGTCATTATTTTTAATTTTTGTAAAATAAAAAAATTTGCTATTGGAAAAATTACATATGAGAATTTGTAATTAGTTAATAAGTAATTCCCCCAAAATAGTTCTTTCATAGATTTTTTTTAACTCGACTTGTGCGTAACTTGGTGTTAAATTTTGTATTGTATTGTATTTAGTTATTATTTAGCCAACATCTAATTAAGTACAATTAACCTTAAATAACTAACAATAAATAAGTGCTATAAAATTAATAGTTTTTTTACTCTTATAATCCGATTAAAAATACTCAGAAAAACAGTATTTCAGTAATAACGGTGTTTTTAAATTGTCGGATTCTGAGGAATTAAACAAGAATTTTCTATAAATAGTTTAATGAAACATTTCACGAAAACTTTTTCAGTTTGCAAACAAAGAGTAAAAGTCATAATAGGTAATTCTGTGAAATCAAAGAATTAAAAAAATTTCTGAATGGTAGAATTAATATTTAAAAAATCAAAAATTCTTAATTAAAACATTTTTTGATTATTATAAAATTTATTCAAAAACTATCAAAATTTATTTTCCATTTCAATATTAAATAATAAAACTATGGAAATGTTAGTATTTGTATTAGGTACTTTGTATTAAATTAAACCATTGAATATAACTTTATTTGTACAAAATTGAATGTACAGATTTGGCTGGAATTTCCAATAAAATTTGTCCTCTTGTTTTGTCCTTAAGTATTATATTATATGGCCGATTTTTACTAAAAATTATTAATTAATGAATAACAAAAAGGAAATAAAATTTGTATTAAATTTCACTTACGGATTATAAATAATGACTGCAATAAGATTATCGGGTCTTAAAAATGCTAGGCTTGTTAAATATAAATCGGATGATTCACATCCTATTCTGACCGATCCAGGAGTTATAAATTTTGAGAAGTGTCCAAGTGCATAAAAAATTGGTTGTTTATATGCCTCATTTTTATCTGGAATAATTTTAGCATTTCGTTAATTACTTTTTAAAAAGAAAATTAAATAAAAATTACTTGTTGTATTGACAATAACAGGTGCATCAACATGATTTTCAACATAGTTTGGTCCTCCACGTTCATTTAATATTAAATTCCAATCAATCCAGCCACCAACCCAATGTTGTAAGTCCTATATAATAAGCATTATATAATTGATTTAACAGTTATAGTAAATGTGTTATAAATTATTGGTTTAGTAATCAGTTTAAAACTTTTAATTAATTATTAATAAAATTAATGAGAAGCTTAGGTTTGATCTAACTGAGGTGGAAGGAAGAACAAAACAATTTAAGAAATTCAAATGAAACTCTTTTTACATCCTCATAATTTTAATGTTTTAAAAAATTTCCGTTTTAATAGAAAAACTTTAATATCGCTGGTCAAAATTTAATAACTAATCACCTGAATAATTGCTTCAATATAACTTGAAGCTCGTACCCAGGATCCTAAAACAGGTTCATGTTTATGATATGGCTTATCACCTTTATAAAAAAATAAACATTAAATCAAATATTCTCATTCATAACATTGAAGTTTTGATCTTTATATTTACCATAACTAGATTCAGTATTCATTATAATTTTATCTGGAAAATTATTATGTATTGTATCTAATACATTTGGAGGTACAATGAAATCCCAATACCTAAAAATGGAAATAATTTAATTATAGTAATAAAAGTGAAAAATGAAAATTATTATTAACCAATGAACTGCAAATCCATCAACAAAATCCATTGATTGTTTATTAGCATTTTGCATCTTAAAAAATTAATATTAAATTAGCCTAAATTTTCAATAATTGAAAATAATTTATACTTCGGTAAACCAAAATGGAAATGTGTAACGTTGATCATCTCCAGCAAATATTTTTACATCTTTGAATTGTGAATTTTTTAGAAGTGGACCTAAGTTCTCACCAACCCATTTTCCCTTTAAGAAAAATTTTTAATATTAAGTAATGTGGTTCTAGTTTATTTAGATTGTATTAATAAACACAGTACAAGTTTTGGTATCGAAAACAGTAATCCACACAAAAAGCTGATAGGTTTATCTAATTTCATAAAAATTTACTTGAGTTTCTGCAGTCCAACCCATGCTCATAAAATGTACAAACAGGAATCCAATAACTCCATTCATTGGTTCATTTCCCGTTGATATTGCCCAAAAATCAATATTCTGTTGGCTCATTAATTCCAAATATTTTAAATGATAATCAGCCCATGTTTGATAATACTGTTTCTTAAGACTGCTAAAACCCGTCCAATCATTATTTGTTTTCATCCATTTTGGAGCGCTCCATGCTGCTCCCATTATTTTAATATCTTGATTATTTGAAACTTCTTTTAATTTCTTGATTTGTTTTACCTTAAAATGCACATTTAATAAATAAATTTAATTAAAATTAAATTGAAATTTTTAATTCTATAATTTACTTTTAATAGATCACGTTCATCTAATTTCGTAAAGTTAGAAAGATGAATATCATTAATTGGAAGTTCATTATATGCCCAAGGTGCAAGATCAAAATCACATCCACCAATTGGAATTCTCATCATATTAAATCCTATACCTTCCGTCAATGAATAGTACGATCTGAATAAATTTGATTCATAATTATTATTAACTTATTTATAGACTGACAGTTAAATGTTACCGAATTAGGTTAGATTAGGAGTATTAAAACAATTATCTTGATTTCTGCTAAATGGTTTTTTCGCAGATTGATTCATTATAAAACAGCAAAATATACAAAAGTCATGCAAAATGTGATAAAAAACAATGTTTGTCTTGCTTAGGTTTTATTTTTGAATTTCACCCAAATTAAAAAATAGAAATAGAAAATATGATTGGCGTTTACTAAAAAAAAAAGTGGGACATTATGTGATAATATTTTTTACAGTATTAGCTTCGTCCATTTAGTTAGGTCATTAAAAAAAACTCTAATGAATAATTTTTTATAATAATGAAAAAATGTTTTAGTGACATTTATAATAAAAAAAATAAACAATTAAATTTCTGATGTACGCCGATAAAATATATGCTAATACAGAAATTGTTCCTTCATAGAATCCAATATATTTTCATCTCAAATAATTGTATAATAATGAATTGTATAATTCATGTGATTTTGCTAAACAACATCAATTAATTGGTTTAATTATTTCATTCTTATCTTTTCAAAACAAAGTACTCGAAAAGAAACTCTCTACTCCTACTCCTTACGAATCTAATTTGTTTTCTTTATTTTGATTTTCACGAAACATTTATATTGAACTTAAATCAAATTTAAGATAATTCTCTCAACTGATTAAATTAAATTATATAATTATTTATCTAAAATTAAAAATCTCAAAAATTTGTTATTACTTAATTGTTTCAATAACAAACCAACAAGATTTCTGGTTTGATTTTATTTGTTGTTGTTTATATTTCCGATAATAATTTGATAACTGATCAAATATCATTAATTAATTAATGGTTATCATTTAATTGATTCCAATAAAAACAAATAAATGTTTAATTGAATGATCTGTTTTTGTTCCGATCTTTTAAATTTTATCAAAATATTTATTTCTTATATTTTGTGTTTATAATTTTATTTAAATTGTTTTTTTTTATTTGATTTAAAATTATCGTCTGGGGAGGGATTACGGAACGAAATCGATTGTTCTCAAACTCAATTATTGAGTGCATTCTTCTTATTTTTTTTCGAATGTATTGTTTTGTGAAAATAGCAAACAAGAATATACATGTGTAGTGGATGAATTCGATATTATCAAAATATTCAATTTAAACTCTTATTTAAATTTAATATTATATTTATTTGACTTAAACTTACAAATTCCAGTTACAAACTAATTCTGATGATAATGATTATGAATATAATGAATGAAATATATGAATGATTCTATCTCTTAAAATTACAAAACTTATTCTATTTATACTAAATTAAGATCCTTAAAAATAAGGGTGGGAGAAAAGGGGAATATTAGATATTTCTTTAAATAAAAAGGATCTTGTTTCCTTTTTTCAAATCGCCGACTTATTTCTTTTAACATTGATTTTATTTAGGGATGGGTTTATTTTATTAAGGTATGGGTTTATTTTATTAAGGGATAGGTTTATTTTATTAAGGAATAGGTTTGTTTTATTAGGGAATAGGTTTATTTTACTTTCTGGGTGATAGATCCCCGGCATAAAATAATATAATGCACTATTCTCTAATTACATCATATTCATCATAAAAGTTTACAAAACAAGCGTGGTGTGTGTCTGGGACACAACACATGAATTAGTGTGAAAAGTATGATTTATGATTGTATTAGTATGAGCAATAATTAACAATTAATTATAAAAAAAAATAACTTATTTAATTTGAAGATTCCAATAAATAACGACAAATAATCGAAATATTATTATTATTTGCTAGATAGATTATTTTTGTGGTTGGTTTGTATTAGAATTTTTCATTAAAATGTTTTATACTATTTTCTGGTTTTTCCCGAAAATGTTTTAAAAGATATTTTGATACAAAAATTTATGAAATTGCCTCTTACTTGTAAATATGATTTTGTAGTGGTTCTTCAACTAAATCCAACAAATAGGAAACTGCTCCTGTAAAAGCTCCTCCGAATCCTTCGATATTTTGATATTTTAAAGTTGCGTTAATGTTTACTATAGTAGCACGGAGTTCTAAAGTGTAAACAGGAAACTTAAAACACAATACTTTATTCAATAAAAGTTTAACAAAAGACTAACCACGCGGTGAGTGATTTTCATTCATTTTTTTTGGTTTCTTCTCTTGTTCACCATAATCGTTAACCGTAATTTTATTCGATACTGAATTTGAATCAGTCGCAAATGACCCTCTCAGAACATCAAAACGAAGGCCTGCCTAAAAAATATATAAAAAAATTATTAATTTCATTGTTGGCTAAATTTTTTTAAATTTATTAATTACATCACTTGTGGATACCATAACAATACTATGTGTTTCATCTGGTAATATATTTTCTAATGTATCACAATAAGTGTTATTACATACACAAACATATCCATCAGGATATTTTCGTAATGAACAGGGAAGACCTTTATATTAATAAAAACAAAAATTCGAAACATTATTTCTACAAAATTTAATTCTTTATGATAAAAACTTAACTGTACACGACATTAATTAATAGCAAACAAATTAATAACTTCATCATGAAAAAAAAATGGAATAAACTGATTTAAGGAAATCACAAACAATATTTAAATAAAATCCAAACAACATTCACTGCCACTATTGATTAAAACTGCTGTCCATCTAACACTGTACTTGTTTCTCTTTTTATTTATCAGTCAGTATTTTTTTTTTTCTATTGATTGTCCTTAATCCTTCTTTAAATTCTGAAACTTGTAAATATTTTCATTATTATAACCAACAAAGCCTAAAACAATATGTGATTAAAATAAATTAAAATAAAAAACGCTATAGAGTTAAAACTCTTAATTTTTTATTCTATTTATTAAATATAAAATTCACATCAAAAACCACAAAATTTTCCTTCTTATCTAAAATTATAACAAACTTTGTAAAATCTACTAAAATCCAATTTATAATTATTGTCATAATTTTTAATTTTTGTAAAATAAAAAAAATTTGCTGAACAACTATACTATTGGAAAAATTACATATGACAATTTGTAATTACTTAATATATTATGAGTAATTCCGACGAAATATATTCTTTCATAGATTTTTTTTAACTCGACTTGTGCGTAACTTGGTGTTAAATTTTGTATTGTATTGTATTTAGTTATTATTTAGCCAACATCTAATTAAGTACAATTAACCTTAAATAACTAACAATAAATAAGTGCTATAAAATTAATAGTTTTTTGACTCTTATAATCCGATTAAACATACTCAGAAAAACAGTATTTCAGTAATAGCCGTCTTTTTAAATTGTCGGATTCTGAGGAATTAAACAAGAATTTTCTATAAATAGTTTAATGAAACATTTCACGAAAACTTTTTCAGTTTGCAAACAAAGAGTAAAAGTCATAATAGGTAATTCTGTGAAATCAAAGAATTAAAAAAATTTCTGAATGGTAGAATTAATATTTTAAAAATCAAAAATTCTTAATTAAAACATTTTTTGATTATTATAAAATTTATTCAAAAACTATCAAAATTTATTTTCCATTTCAATATTAAATAATAAAACTATGGAAATGTTAGTATTTGTATTAGGTACTTTGTATTAAATTAAACCATTGAATATAACTTTATTTGTACAAAATTGAATGTACAGATTTGGCTGGAATTTCCAATAAAATTTGTCCTCTTGTTTTGTCCTTAAGTATTATATTATATGGCCGATTTTTACTAAAAATTATTAAATAATGAATAACAAAAAGGAAATAAAATTTGAATTAAATTTCACTTACGGATTATAAATAATGACTGCAATAAGCTTATCCGGCCTTAAAAATGCTAGGCTTGTTAAATATAAATCGGATGATTCACATCCTATTCTGACCGATCCAGGAGTTATAAATTTTGAGAAGTGTCCAAGTGCATAAAAAATTGGTTGTTTATATGCCTCATTTTTATCTGTAATAATTTTAGCATTTCGTTAATTATTTTTTAAAAAGAAAATTAAATAAAAATTACTTGTTGTATTGACAATAACAGGTGCATCAACATGATTTTCAACATAGTTTGGTCCTCCACGTTCATTTAATATTAAATTCCAATCAATCCAGCCACCAACCCAATGTTGTAAGTCCTATATAATAAGCATTAAATAATTGATTTAACAGTTATAGTAAATGTGTTATAAATTATTGGTTTAGTAATCAGTTTAAAACTTTTAATTAATTATTAATAAAATTAATGAGAAGCTTATGTTTGATCTAACTGAGGTGGAAGGAAGAACAAAACAATTCAAGAAATTCAAATGAAACTATTTTTACATCCTCATAATTTTAATGTTTTAAAAAATTTCCGTTTTAATAGAAAAACTTTAATATCGCTGGTCAAAATTTAATAACTAATCACCTGAATAATTGCTTCAATATAACTTGAAGCTCGTACCCAGGATCCTAAAACAGGTTCATGTTTATGATATGGCTTATCACCTTTATAAAAAAATAAACATTAAATCAAATATTCTCATTCATAACATTGAAGTTTTGATCTTTATATTTACCATAACAAGATTCAGTATTCATTATAATTTTATCTGGAAAATTATTATGTGTTGTATCTAATACATTTGGAGGTACAATGAAATCCCAATACCTAAAAATGGAAATAATTTAATTATAGTAATAAAAGTGAAAAATGAAAATTATTATTAACCAATGAACTGCAAATCCATCAACAAAATCCATTGATTGTTTATTAGCATTTTTCATCTTAAAAAATTAATATTAAATTAGCCTAAATTTTCAATAATTGAAAATAATTTATACTTCGGTAAACCAAAATGGAAATGTGTAACGTTGATCATCTCCAGCAAATATTTTTACATCTTTGAATTGTGAATTTTTTAGAAGTGGACCTAAGTTCTCACCAACCCATTTTCCCTTTAAGAAAAAATTTTAATATTAAGTAACTTACATTTATATTGAATGTGGTTCTAATTTATTTAGATTGTATTAATAAACATAGTACAAGTTTTGGTATCGAAAACAGTAATCCACACAAAAAGCTGATACGTTTATCTAATTTCATAAAAATTTACTTGAGTTTCTGCAGTCCAACCCATGCTCATAAAATGTACAAACAGGAATCCAATAACTCCATTCATTGGTTCATTTCCCGTTGATATTGCCCAAAAATCAATATTCTCTTGGCTCATTAATTCCAAATATTTTAAATGATAATCAGCCCATGTTTGATAATACTGTTTCTTAAGACTGCTAAAACCCGTCCAATCATTATTTGTTTTCATCCATTTTGGAGCGCTCCATGCTGCTCCCATTAATTTAATATCTTGATTATTTGAAACTTCTTTTAATTTCTTGATTTGTTTTACCTTAAAATGCACATTTAATAAATAAATTTAATTAAAATTAAATTGAAATTTTTAATTCTATAATTTACTTTTAATAGATCACGTTCATCTAATATCGTAAAGTTAGAAAGATGAATATCATTAATTGGATACTCATTATATGCCCAAGGTGCAAGATCAAAATCACATCCACCAATTGGAATTCTCATCATATTAAATCCTATACCTTCCGTCAATGAATAGTACGATCTTAATAAATTTGATTCATAATTATTATTAATATATAGACTGATAGTAAAATGTTACTGAATTAGGTTAGATTAGGAGTATTAAAACAATTATCTTGATTTCTGCTAAATTATTTTTTCGCAGATTGATTCATTATAAAACAGCAAAATATACAAAAGTCATGCAAAATGTGATAAAAAACAATGTTTGTCTTGCTTAGGTTTTAT